>JAYESA010000005.1:309626533-309989033 GCA_036927795.1 Iris macrosiphon | reverse complement strand
AATTTGTCACACGATGCTCGCCCCAATTCCTAGGGTCAAACAATTATTCATTTGCACGGGGTATTCTATCCAAGCTCGTTTCACTCAGATTTCTAAACATCGAGCACAAATTTTTCCTACTCTCAATAACACGTTCGTTGCACGGGGGACGAGTTCGTTCAGTGAATTCCATAATACCCAAGTTGTAGGACAAGCCTAGTGATTTGCATAGTCTATCTCTCCATTTCAAGTCTAGACCACCAAGCCAAGATTCAATTCTAAACCTTAGATTATATCCTAAAGTCATCCAACAATATCAACGTGTTCGTCCCCGAAACCATCAAGCGTGAGTTACTCCTAGTTCTAGGCTAACTCATCCTAAAATACTTTTGTTTTACTGCATTTAAAGTTTTTGTATCCATCGAATCAAGTTCGTTCATGCAGTGATTTTAGTTCGTCTTATAAAAAATCATTCGGATTTCATTTTACCGTTTGGTACATCTATAGTCTACTTTTGGCATTCCTCAACGACCAAGTTCAAATATTCAAGCCCAAGTTCCTCCATTTCTGATACGTTCAATACATCAAGTTCGTTCTTCTAAACTCCAAGTAAAATTTGTTATCGCTTATATCATTTCTAGAAACATAATATTTCATTTGCATGTATCGATCATGCTATCTTCCAATTATCAATACCAAGTCAAATTTATATTCCGAAGCCAAATATCCATTCTCGGGTTAGCTTATTCGAGCGATAATTTATTCATGTTCAATTTGTTTGTTTAAATCCGAAATCGCTCGCACGATTCTCAAATTTCCAACAAGTTTTCCCTCGTCAGGATATCGATTTCCCTTTCCATGAATTTCTATTTGATATAAGCCTTATAGTTGGTCCAAGCACATTTCCAAATTGTTCAGTTCAACTATTGCACGAATTATGGATCCATTTGGACATTTCTAAATGATCCATCCACCACTCGGAATCGAGTCATTCCATCAAATTCTTAATCGTTGCTCGCATTATCGTTAGCTTATTCACCAACTCGTTCCTCAAATTCTAGCACGATACTCAGGTTTCGCCTGATAAAATTTAGTCTGGCATATATCCTGTTGATAGTCATCCAAGTAAACTATGTTTGATTTGTGTCTATCGATACGAAATATCGTTCGAACTATTTTCAAAATCAAGCATGATTCTTAATATTCGCCTAAGCGATAAATTCAGTAAAGTTTTTATCAGTTGCAGTTCTAAGTCTGACTTGTCTTATTCCTGTACAATGTCCAAATCTCGTTATAACTGGCTTGCATCCAAGGGTCTTGGTGCATGATAAAGAACATACTTAGCCGAAAGACTGTGTGCATAGCGAACCGTTCAGGACAATATTAGATTTCGTACTAACCCGTTGGATAACTAGGTACAGGCAGAGGGTTCACACATATTATGTAAATCTTATCATGAGTCTATACCCCCAAAGGGTCTAGCACAGGTCGGCACAAAGTCCTTTCGATCACAATGTCGTACAAGCCATCATATCATTTCACATGCAACTTTTTGAAAGTATTTAGACTTATTGTTTGGAATATTCCATCAAGGCATTGAGAGAGCGTGTGCACATAACCCACGAACGAGCTTTCAAAATAGAGATATTAGAAATTAAGTTCAAAGGCGTATAAGCCAGGCTCTGATACCAATCTGTCATGCCCCGATCTCTCGCGGGCTAAATCGGTCGTCCCCGCTCGGCGAGAATGACCACGCCAGCGCTCCCGCAGAAAGATCGCTTTTGACCCATCCGGGCGTGATGCCGCACGAGCGTGAGCCGCACCCGTGAAAGTCCGTGGTTCATTGGCTGGCGGTAAAAGATCTAAGCAACAGAGTCGCACAGATTGTCCGAGTACAGCAGAATGTATAAACGCATAAGCGAGTGGTAACAAGTTCACTGAGTCAATAATAGCGGAAGCATTGAATTACACAAGTTGAAGTAAAACAAGCTCTTTTTATTTATATTGAAACAAGTATTACTGGCGACGTATAGCCGAGATTACAAGTCGCTCAAGCTCTCTCTCTAAAACATAAAAGCGTGCCAAGTGGCTACATTTATGGATAATATACAGAAAATGTTCAGGCGATGTTCCAACATTATGTCTTGTATATGTGCTTCAGTTCTGGACATTGCATTCCAAGGCTTCCGAGTTGAACTCCACGCCTTAGAACGCACGAAGGAGGCATCCGCACCGAACGAGGTTCTTCCACACCCTGCAAGCAATCTGGTGGATTATCAGTACATGAATGTACTGGTGGGGAGGCTACTCGCCCGCTCGATACATCCAAACACGTAATATAGGTTTCGTGCACCAACTACTTTGTTGTCTTTCTAGTATTGCCTTAGGATCAGTTTTATGGCATATATGAAAAACCTAACTCGTGTGGCAGTGCGCCATGCGATATAAGAGGAAACACTGTGAGACTTACCAACTTCCCATTTGTCCTTCCTTGTCCAAGGCAAACCAATATTAAATTTTAAGCACGAGCATGTATAAACATTCAGGGGCATAGTATATGCAAACACTGCGTTATGAGCGAGATTACGCTATGGGTGCACAAGTTACAGGAAATATCAGGTGTGTTGCATATTATGATCAAGTGCTCTTTATGCACAATGTTGTTGTATCATGATCGTTCAGGTGTTCAGTTATTCTCGATGCAATGACCCGCACGCGGATAGCCGCTAAGCGAGGATGACTTATCTATATGAACATGAGGTCACTGGCACGGTGCCATAATGGACGGTCTAGTCTCAGTACAGAATGGCGTGTGACACATAGGCAAGACGACACAGGCCATTCCGTCCTATAGCAGGCGACTATCAGGAGTTCCGTCCGGTTCTGATCGGTGCCAGTGCCCCCACAACCGTCCGTGGAACTAAAATCTTGTTTCCAAGTTGTCCTGTGACCATGCAAGTCTCTAATCTTCAGGGTTTGTGGTCGGACACAGAAATAAGTTCGAAGCAGGATATATATATATATATATATATATATATATATATATATATATATATATATATATATGGAACAAGTTTGAGTCAGGATATATATATATGGAACTTGTTGAGGTAGGATTACTCTCAATGTTGAGTATCGACTCCACGAGCCATTTTATTCAGTACAGGACAGTTTTACTCCATGAGCTGGGATTCTTGGATCACAGATTTGGTGCAAGTTCCTTGGTTCGGGAATTGCCTTAGCGACCTAACGGTCTCGGATACCTTCAGATTTATTCATACACGGAACAACTATCAGGTAGTCTTCCGAGGAGAAGTTATATGAATGCATGATACGCACAACATTACAGGGTCTTGGCACAGTTGATGCACAAGCATTCATTCGAGGCAATATATATATATATATATATATATATATATATATATATATATATATATATATATATATATATATATATATTATACAGGCAAGCATGCATTCACATAAAAACTTAAGCATTTACGTTAGCTCGGGCCCGAAGGTAAGCCGAGGAGTGAAACCGTAAGGGACCTTCTCGAGCGACATCACCTAGGGCCGTGCAGTGCAGAGTATAGAAGTGCACAACGAAGAGTGTAATATTTATACCGTTCTACTAGAGGCACAACAGAGTCTAGTTGCACAAGGCAAAGGTAGCATACAAGAGTCTGATATAAAAGCAATATTTCATTTCCAAGTTCTAGCATAAGCAATACAAGTTGGGATTATTCCCTTAGCTAGGTGCGTTGTATTCTTATTAGCATGCAGGGGGTGATTCACCTAGCGACTAGCATGTTTCATTCCGTATTTTATGTGTGCTGGCTAAGCAAAGACAAGTTTACGTAGCCACCCACCTTAGCGATGATTCGCCTCGGTTGAGCGATACTCCGAGCGAGCCTCTGAAAGCCTAAGACGGTTCTCTTTGAAGGGCCAAGTCTGGATAATCCCTTGCCTCAACGAGTTGCCTCGCTGAGCAAAGCAGGTCGGGACGTTTGTACTTTTGTCGTTTGAATCGGCAGTCCGCTTGAGCGGAACATGGTATTACATCGTGATCACTGTTACTCGGGATTTGGGCAGGCTGTGCGGCGGCGTACGGCGGCGACGGTCCAGCGATCGTCAGCGGTCGAGGATGGTCAGGGTGGTATAGGAGATGATGGTGGTTTCTCTGAGGGTGGTGGGGTTATATATAGGGGTGAAGGAGGAAAGTTACGAGAAGAGGAAGATGAGGGGGTACGGCCGTTGACGGGGAGGGGGAGCGGGGGTCGCGGGCTGCGGGGGTCGGGGGGTTTACTGTAACGTGGGTTCGGGTTGGGTTAGCGGGTCTGGGTTATCGGGTTATGGGGATGGGTTTCGGTTGGGGTTGGTTTGGTTTGGTTTGGTTTGGTTTGGTTTAGGTTGGTTTGGTTTAAAAAATAAATCAATATATATATATATATATATATATGTATGTATATGGTCATTAAAAATAGTTTTGGACCTCAATAAATTTAAAAAAATTATACAAAACTCTATTAATAGTTTTACACCCAAAAATATATTTTTTGCACTATATTAATAATTAATTAAATACGCATAATTATAAATCCATGAATAAATATTTATTATAATTAGCTAAAAATTACAGAAAAATATTCCTTAATCTCAAAATTTTATAATTCCAATAATTAAAATTCTAAAATTAAATTCTAAAATTAAATTTTCTTGCCATAGTAGTAACAAGTAGGAAGGACTAGTGCTAGTGGTGTAAATGCTCTCTGTGGTGGATTCATATGTGGTCGCTTTGCACCTCCTTCCTGCTGTGCTCGGTCTGGTGCTAGTGCATGCGGCTACTTCTGGCTGGACTCTCTCCTGATAACGCATTTCATGCGTTGGGCTGCAGTAAGGACGTCCGTATAAGAAGTAGTTACAACGGAGCTGATTAATCTTTGTAGCTCAAAGCTAAGCTGTCAAATAACTTCTCCGTCCGGCATTGCTGGGCCTCTTGATGAACCTGCTATTGTGCTTGCATCATTGCGTAAAAAATTTAGAACATTTTTTGTCCGTCCATAGGCTGTCCTGGTGGAAAAACGGGCATCGGTGGAGTAAACTGTGGCGGTGGTAGAATATCGTCTCGTCGGAACCTCGAGGCGTGCTGATCTGCTTGATTATTTTGTTGAGTAGATGGATCTCCACCCAATGGTGTCACTCCATCATCGTAGGTGACCACAGTACCTTGTGGTATACCCATGGGAGTCTCATCGCCAGCTCGTAGATCCATTACTCTGTATTTAAAGTAAACAATGAGAGGCGCATAGAGGAATCAAGGCCGGATACAAGTCAAGAAATTATTTTGAAGTCGATATAGAGGTCAAGAACATATCAACAAGTGGATAGGATCCTATAACTTATCCTATCCTAATTGCAGGCTTGCTCGGTTCCTTAGTTGAAACAAAAGCAATATAATCTTAGACCTGCATAGGCCACCACAAAAACTATGTCACGCCCTAGTCCCAAAATATCGAGGGACTAGCCACGTGACAATGACCAGCAGCACAACTCCAATGGGAAAATCTAATTTAATGGACCCGTTAGAGTGTACTTAAGCTGTAAAATAAATACAATGGTCTAAGATACATGTCGTAATCTAATTCTAATCTCATATACAGAAAGTAAACACATTTCAATATAATAGACTAATTAATATAAAGAAATGTAGTCTATCAACAAATCTCAATAAAAAGTGTCTCAGAAAATAATCCGATAATAAGTTAATACAAAAATCTAAGAGTCAAGATATAGAATAACTGGACGCAGAAATAACTGAGTATATAACAAAATACTCAGGAGAAATCATCTGGCACAACCTCGTCCTTTGGTGTCAGTACTGCTCCAGCGTCAGCTCATGTCCCGTATATCTTGGGATATTCCTCTTCTGCTGTACGTGGGGACATAATCCGGATCCAGGTCCTCAGGGGACATAGCAAGGTACAAGAATAACTCAAGATAAATAAAATACAGTATATAAAAAATAGATCTACATGGCAAGCTATGTAACCAGCAATGTGAAATACAAATGAGAGCATCACTAGTACTCAGGATGAGACCGCTAAAGGATCTGTGTCGGGGAGCCGGTAGCAGTAATATCACGTAATGGGCCAAGCTCTAGAACATAGATTAAAGCACCGCAATAATAAATATATATGTATGTAATCAGCCTGTAGCCTGTGTGTCTCTTTTCACTCAATGTAATCACACGTCTCATGTCCACAACATCTCATGTCCATAATACGCAAGATCATGACCTCTAGCTAGTACATCGAGTCATAATGATTTCTATGTATATGCAAATCTTATGTCACGAATCCTGTAAGCCAATACAGAATCACCACAAATAACTCAGAAAAGATTCTGTCACATGAATAGTGTCAAGTATCCTATGGTATGACGTACTTGATAAAGCAAGCACGTAAAAATATATAGGATCATAGTATCAACTCTCTAAGTGACGTTACACGACTCCGCGTATGGCGTCGACACCCGACTCTTGTTCGGACGTTAAGCAACGTATCACGGTCCTAGGTTGAACATGTATATCATAGAATATATATATATATATATAACTCAAACAATAATGTCACAGGATCTACTGCAAGTTGGCAAGGTACACTTGCCTGGGTTCTGAACTCCTTCAGTTGCTCCTGTAACAACGAAATCTCCAGGTACGCCACCGGATGCTGAAACAAATATTACCATCTCTCTCAAAATACATGAAATAGCTAGGATTGACTATCCATATGTCTAATTTGGACACCGGGAAAGAATTGACAATTTCTGGTCAAAGCGGGGTCCGTATGTGGCCCACTTTGTACTGAAAAATGTACCAGAGACAAAGTTCTCCAAATTTGTCAAACTTAGTGTCTACTAGTCCAGAACGATGATACGAACCCAACAGAATATCCAGAACTAAATTTCGATGAGCCGATCACAAAATCGTCCGTCAAGTAGAATCGTGGGGCCCACGAAAATGGGGTTTTGCCAAACGTTCTCAAAATCGAACCAAACTTGGGTCAAAGGACCAGCGTAACGCTATGAATCCAATGATGTAAGTTTAAACGATAAGCACACAAGAAATTATGACGAGTGTCAGAACAGACCGATACGAAACTTTTCGACGGATACACGTTGATTCCGGTGTGCAGGCACATCCAAATCAACTTTCGCGAAATCTCACAAGTCCGTGTTGATGATACGCGACTTTCGATATAATTTTCACATGACGAAGTTGCCTCGTTTAGCGGAACGTATCCCGTTTTGAGAAATTTTAGGTTTAGAAAACCAAGTTTTTGTTCAACTTCAACCACGAATAAAACACAACATACAACAAATTAAAATAAACTATTTAAAGGGATTAAAACTTGTTTATGTTGTTTAAATTACCGTTTAAGTGAAATTTAAAAATATTAACTATGTTGGAGGAAAAACGGCCTTGAACATGGGTGTTTGGGATATTTTTCTGAACTACAAATTGGATCATTTTTTCCTGTTTTATGTCGCAAATTACGACCGACTCAGGACACGATACCCTAAACTATTTATACAGGATTCAAGAGGGTCATGTGGTCTTCGCATAGGATTTTACAGATCGATATTTGGATAACTGTGCAAAGAGATACGAAGGTGGGAACTAGCATACCTCGTTACTACTATTAGCTCGGAATTGGGGGATTGTGCGGCGGCTACATTGCGATGATGGTGCGCGGCGGTCCGGCGTCGTCGTCGACGGTGGCTCGTCAAAAATGGAAGAGGGTTTGATAGTAAATGAGGGGGTTAGTCAGGGGGTTTTATAGGAGGTCGGAATGGGCGGTTATGGGGAGGGGAAGAGGGTCGGTCGGCGGTTGGGGAAGGGGAAGTGAAGGAGTTTCTTCTGTTACAGAATGTTAAGGGAGTTTGTGTGTCGGGTTTGGGTTGTGGGTTCGGGTAGTATCCGAATCCGTTTAGGGTTGGGTTGGTCTATGATGGTTCGGTTTGGTTCAGTTTGGTTTGGGTTGGTTTAAGTTGGTTTATTATATATAGGTCATAAAATTAGTTTTTGAGCCCAATAAATTTTAGAAAAATTACACAATACTCTATTATTAATTATACACTCAAAAATATAATATTTATAATATTTTAATAATTAATTTAATGCACAAAAATATAATTTCATGAACGGACATTTATTATAGTTAATTAAAAATTACAAAAAATCTCTATAAACTCAAAAATTCATAATTAAAATTCTAAAATTAAATTCTAAAAATTTGGGCATTTATAATCTATCCATCTTAAAAGAATTGCGTCCTATGAAATTAAGAAAATAAAACATAACCGGTCAAGAAAAGGTTTGCTCCAGAAGAGATGACGTGGTTACAAGACATGTTTGTTGAAGCACGACACAAAGGTTAAGGAACCATGAACAAGAAAAAATCGAGAGAAAGGGTGAGGGTTTTGCTCAAGTAAAACAAATGAGAACTGTAAGAACAGATCACCACGAAGGAAAGAAATGAAAATTGTTTCCCTAGGCAATGAGAGATAAGTAACTCAAGAGTAACATAGCCTGGTTAAAACGAAGATCAACTATAGCTTATGAAAACTTGGGTACCACTGACATATTACTAATATAGACTAACAAGTTTATGCTAACGTAATACTAGGTATAGGATAGGGAATAGAACTAACAGGCACATGCTAAATTATTACTAGAAATATTTGCTATTATAGCTAGCTATGATTAGACTAAATCTTACTCATATTCGCTACTCCTCGAGTCTGTGTCTCCTCCACTGTCGTCGCAAAATGTAAACACCCAAATTTTTTAGAAATTAAAATATAAATTTTGGGGATTTTTTGTAATTTTTATTTATTTGAAATAAATATTCTTTAGAGATAAATATTTTTTTGAATTAAATTAAATTTAAAATATTGTAAAAATTATATTTTTGAGTGTATAATTATATTTTAGATATTGTGTAATTTTTTTGAAATTTATTGGGCTCAAAAACTATTTTTAAATATCTAAAAATATTATTTTTAAATAAACCAGAATAAACCAGACTGAACCAGACCGAACTAACCTGAACCCAAACCAAATTAAACCCAACTGAACTCAACCCAACCACTAATGGATTTGGATCTCGACCCGTACACGCCAACCTGACCCGACCCGTTAACCTTAAGCTACAGTAACTGAAGGAATTCGAAAATTCCCTCGACCGTTGCAGCCGCCGTGACCCGTTCGCCTCCCCGCCGTTCACCCGCCGACCCGTTCGCCTCCCCGCCGTCGTTCACCTGCCGACCCGTCAACTCCCCAACGGCCGACCCCTCAGGTCCCCCTCCCTGTAACCGTCGCGGCCTTCCCCTATAAAATTGATCGAACTCCCCACCACCATCACAACCACCAGCACCGTCACCTCTTCGTAGGCCGACGACTGTTTGTGGTGGAAATCGAAAGAATGAAAATGTATTCAAGATGGGGTTTACACGAAATCCGCCTTCTTTGGTTTACAAACAAACTTGTACAATTTGATCCTATACGAGGATGTGGGAGTACAATTTATTTAATCTGGATAAATATTGCTATAGGTGTCTGATCTGCAGTCGATCACTTTAGTCCTTGGACCACACGATGATGAAGAAGTGCCGTAGAAGGCAGGAAGCAGCTTCGAAGGTTGCAAAAGAGGGTGGATGTACAATGCCAAAGTCGTCGATCCCTGGTCCTTGCCTGAGCCCCGGATTCTCTCTCTCTCTCTCTCTCTCTCTCTCTTGACCTTGGATCTGATATTGGTTTCTTGACCAATTTTTCGACCTTGTTCCTTATTGATAGAGGTCTCTATTTATAGAGTTTTAGTGACAGTGACCACTCCGTTGGTGTAGAAACCGAGGAGTAGAAAGTACAGCACCCTTTTACACAATAGTTAAAATAACCAATGCCTGCATATAGATGATCCTTTGAATGAGCGTGTGACGCGGGTCCAACTAAGGGACAAAACGCGTATAATCGCTACAAAGATCATAGCGTAGAAGCCACGTAGGTAGGTATCCCTCGTGTAGAAGAGGTGGGCGTAGAAGCCAATGTCCGTCACCATGGCGTAGAAGCCAAGTAGGCATAGAAGCCGAAATAGGCGTAGAAGCCGAGTGGTCATAGAGGCCGAGTGGTCATAGAGGCCGAGTGGGCGTAGAAGCTGAGTGGTCATAGAGGCCGAGTGGGCGTAGAAGTCGCTGTGTACCGTGCCAGAGTGCTGATGTGGACGTCTTAGCCGGAATTACGGCTTTTGAAGATATAATCAAATCTCTTGCATTAAATGCCGAGATTTGCCACCATCCTATGCATTAAATGCGGAAGCATGTTTTGAAGGTCTGCAGCCCTTCTGCGCATCAGTCGCAGAGACGTGCCTTGAGAAACTGTCACCGCTCTGTGCATTGGATGTAGAGACGTGCCTTGAACAACTGTCATCGTTCTGTGCATTTGACGTAGAGACATGCCTCGAGCCCCGTACGGTGTGCAGATTTTGATGTGGTAGGCGGTTTGTCTACTGCAGAGCGTAAACAGCTCATGTTCGCCTGTGTAAAACAAGGCAGCGTATCCCTTTGTGCATGTAAAAACAGTTTACGCAAAGGAAATGGCAGTAAATGACAGCCTGGGTTGCAGTGCTGTGCCATCATTATAGCCGTCGTCTGGGTAGCCGTGCAGTATCCCTTTGTCAGAAGTCCAGACGTCAGGTTCATTGCAGGATCTGACAGGTTCACTTCAGAGAATACGAAGTGTCTCTCGTACACTTCAATGCTGCGTTGCGAGAGAATGGGTTTTACGTCCAGGAGTCGATGAAGCACCCTGTTTACGCTGAAGCAGTTTGGACATACTGCCTTACGTTTGAGCTTACATTTCATGCTGTGTTTGGCGGAGAAAGCTCTGTTGTACGTTTGATGACTCTGAAGGCCTCTGTTTACGCTGCTCTGTATATATGCTGCGTATAGCCATCCAGCGTATTTTTCATGCTTCTACAAGACCCCCTTCAAAGCTTTCAAATTCCTCGAAATTTGGAATGCTTTGAATGAAGCATGAACCGCTCCTCATAACTCGAAACATTTCTGAATGGAGCGTTGAAACGGTCGATGCTGACTTTATGGCAGATTTATTGGGGACCGGTGTGATCTCTTTCGCCTATAAAAAGGCTGGAGGGGTTAACCCGTTCTCCCCACATTCTCATCACCACGCAGAGATGATCGCCGAAGTTCGTCGGGTCGCTCTGAGAAAGAAGGAGATCATGTTCTTTCAGCGTGTAAGGAGCCAAAAAAGATGGCATCTTCGAGCAAGTATCCACTGCAACGATGGATCATGGAAGGATATCTTAGCCTCCCTTGCTCGGGATAATCAGCAACTTTATATGGCTGTTCTTCTAGGAGAAGGGAAGGGTCATTTTAGACCACACGGCTTGCAAGCGGTGTCTTCTCCTGTTACCTCCGTGATGAGAGCGGCAACTAGCTCTGACCTCGGGCATTGAGTTGGGTGGAATATATCAACTCAATCTGTCACGGCGCACGGAGCATGGGATCTGCATAATTTATGCAAGCCCCAACTCTGTATTCTCCCACCATTGATCATTGCCATATCAGTCAGTTTGCTGGAACTGACTGACTGCTGGAGAAGATGGATGAAGAATTGTGCCCATTGAGAACCTGTCAGAACAGCTTCTGGGCGATCTTCGGACGACGATGGGGGAATCCTTTGTAGACGGAGTTTCCCTCAGATGTAATCATGAAAATGAAGAAAAAACCCTTGTAGATTGGATTTCCCTCATATGTAATCATGACTTTAATTTTTAATAAAATCGTCTTGCTTCTTCATATGATCATCTTGCCATACGTTGCTGTGAAGTCTGAATATATGTAGCTTCGACACATCTGATTCTTTACGCCGACTCTGTATAGAAAGAGTGCTAGGTCCAGTCTTTTGCGCACAGCGAATAGTCTATAGAACGCTGTTGAGCATTTTGAACATTTAAAACTGTCTTGCTGCTAGGACTGAGGAACCGCGTAGAGCTCTGAACTGTTGTCTTTACTTCTGATGAACAAAATTTTTGTTCAGACTTCGTCTTCAAGAATAATTTCTCGAAAATCCCTTGACACAGGGTCAAGAAACGGCTGTCAAACTGAGTTGCCATCTTGATAGACGAGATATTCAGACTGGAGTCTGGATGAACCTCCAATTGACCCGAGAAGAGTAATTTCTCAATGTTTGAACTTTGTATGTTTCGGGTACTTGGGATATTTTGAGGTCAAAAAGGAGTATCTTCTGTGTGAACTCCTATAATCGACTGCCTCGAGAACTGTTCGGACATGCGAAAAGTCAGAGATCCGTAGTGTAGATGAGCTGAAAATCCTGAGTTCGTAGCCTATTGAGCGTAGAAAGCCACCGAGCGTGAGATCATCGATTTGGTATATGTTGAGCCTAAAGTCGTAGGTTTGTAGCCTCTCGAGCATAAAAGCTACCGAGCATAAAGGCATCCGGGCATAAAACCATAGACTTGTAGCTTGCGAGTGTAAAATCGTAGATCTGTTGCTGTCGAGCGTAGAAAGCTCCTTTAGCGTAGAATCGTAGATTTGTAGCCTGTAAATAAAAAAAATCTTCCGGGCGTAAGGGCGTGGATCCATTGCCTCCGAGTGTAAACTAAACGCCACCGAGCGTGAGATCATCGATTTGGTATCTGCTGAGCGTAAAGTCGTAGGTTTGTAGCCTCTCGAGCATAAAACCTACCGAGCACAAAGGCATCCGGGCATAAAACCATAGACTTGTAGCTTGCGAGCGTAAAAACCGTAGATCTATTGCTGTCGAGCGTAGAAAGCTCTTTAGCGTAGGAACCGCTGACCTATTTTTGCACGAAAAACTCTTCGAATTTGCTGATTGTCCGCCTTTCGAGAGTAGTGGGCTGACGTAGTACCCAATCATTACCAAATATTAATTGTGAGATTTTGGTTTGGGGTTTCGAGGAGCCCGTCCGAGGATTCGAGGAGTTGACCCGAACTCTATATATATCCCAAGCTTTTGAAAGAAAAACTTTTCATCCGTCTTCTGCGAAAGAGAGCCTTCGACTGTTTTGAGTCTTTCCCCTCGTTCTTCTTCCGAGCGCTCCGAGTTTTCAGAAATGGCGCCGAAACAAATCCCCTCCACTAAGGGAAAGAGTATAGGTTCTTCTTCTCGTTCTTCTGCCCCAGCGAGAGAGTCTTCGGTCGGGCAAGGTGAACTCTCTTCTGAGCGAAGTATCCCGCCGACGAGTAGCGCACCCGGCCTCAGAGGTAGAGCCTTTGGGATGACAAAGAACGACGAAAAATCCTTCGCACACGTTGAATGTGACCGCGCTAGGTCGTCTTCTGTGCTGATAGCCTCTTTGAGAAAGATGGCACACGGAAACGTTTTCATCTTTTACGTCAACATTTCTAATGTGCCAGCGTAAAACTCCATGTTTTTGCAGTTTTGAGCGTAAAAGCTCTGACTGTCGAAAACTTGGTGTATACTATAAATTTTAGTTTTACGCTTGTGGATGGGACCTCCGGCGTAATAACTAGAATTTTGGCAGTCTGGCGTAAAGTACGGACTGTATACCGCCAATTACGCTTCTGGATATGACTTCCGGCGTAAAATGACCAAATTTTGTACAGTCTTGGCGTAAAGCACAGACGGTCGTTTCTTGGTCTTTGTAAGATTTGTAATGACGTGTTTTCCTTCCACTTTTGCAGTTAACTTGCATGAGTCTCCACTGGCCGAGGTGATGGATTTCGCTGCCGGGATGCTGCACTCAAACTATCTGGAGGATCTGTCCCACGTGACATTTCCTATCTCCGGACCCCAGTATCCTGAAGGAAGGGAGATCTTGATATCGGCTCAGGGCGAGCGGACGTTGCTGAACATGATTAATGGAGAGCCCCTGACGTACATAGACGGGGACCAGTACATCAAGCCGGCTTTTCTTTTTGGGGACATGATTGACAAACAGTCCCAGACAAAGCCCAAGAGAGAACCCTGGGTTTTCCCCGCCGAGAGTGTGGTCTTGTATCTGCCAACGATGCCGAAAGATTATCCCATCTCGGCTTTCTCCCTTGCGACACATTCCAGGAGGATATCGTGGACGCTGACTCCCGATCTTCATGGCAAGCCGGAGAAGATCTTTCATCTGAAATGAGCTGACCAGGGGTCGTTTGTCAGCCGCTCTTCCGACGTTGTGACGCTGTTCAGGGGACTGTGCCCGGGCAGCATCCCGAGTGAAGACAGTTCAGTGATCCAGTCGGTCCAATTGCCGACTTTCTGCAACGACTTCATGGGGCGAGGGGGTGTATACCCCAAAGAGAATCCTCGGTGCAATGGGTGGATCACCCCAACTAACCTCCGATGGGCTTGCTTAGTTGACTGGGCCTTGAAGCATTTTCGGAGAGAGTTGGAGGTCATCGGACTGTATGCTGCTGTGAGTACGACGAGTGTTGGGTTGCCTCCCAACCCTAACCTATTTCTGGCACTGATGGAGTGATACATTTCGCTCACCGGGACCTTCGCCACTCCATTGGGGGAGTTGGGGTTGGCCCTCCATAAGATGGCAGTGATCTCGAGACTGCCGATGGGGGATACCCCATATGAAGAGTATGTTCCCACCAACCGGGAGTTGGAGGACTCGGACCCTCGGGTTGTGGAGGTATATCAGGTGCTGATGTGCTACTACTTCGCGTGCACTGCTTTTTATGATGAGCCTTCTGATTTGGCTCACACCACTAAGTGGATGTCCTACCTCTTCTTCCACCGGGCCAGGGCCGTCAAGTCGGAAAAAGTTTCGGGGGGCAAGAATGAGCCCGTGAACTGTTTGGGCATGCTCAGTACCCAGGTAGTCGAGGATCTTGTGGAGGATGCTAAAGCTCCAGATCAGATTCTCAATGACGGGGTAGGAAAGTACCCTGAAGGCACTAAGGCCTATAGTTACTTGAGGCGCTGCCGCGGGCCTCTGTCTAAGGAAGCCAGGCTGGCCGACTTTCTCTTCATATGGCTGCGTCAAGTAGTGGTGCCCAACATCGCGTCCGCGGACCGCATTCACCGGAATATCCTGTGGCCTGCCGTGCGTCTGGTGTTCGGGGCAAGACTGGGCTTGCTCCCTGCCATGGTTTGCCGTATACAGGCTGGTTTGAGAGCCATGACTGATGGACTGCTCGTTGATGAAGCTCGGCGTGATAGCTTTCCCCGGGTAGAGTTACCATACCTGTACTTGATGGGATGGTTAGTTCTCCACAAACCCCGGGTGATGTCTCCCGGCCCTGGCAGTAGTTCGGGGGATAGTTTCTTGCTGAACTACAAGGACTCTCCCTGGAACATGAACACAGTTTTAGACTGTCGGCTGGTGCTGAGCCTCGGTCATTGCTGGAAGCTCCTCTGCACTGTTCCCTCCATACATCGTAATCAGTCGGGTATTAGGCTTGAGGATTTAGGTGGAGAGAAGACCAATCTTTCTCCGGAAGCTTTTAATTGGTTGGTCTGCATCAGACCCTCCCATTTGCTGTACAGGAGCGAAGATCATTGCTTCTTTGAGCCCTACTTGCCCAGTCGGTTCGCCAGGCAGTTTGGGTACGATCAGCTGCACGTGGGCAATGCCGTCACCAGCTTCAGGTCCAGGGGCAGACTCATTGATGGAGCCAGAGGATGGCGGTATTTTATCATGGGTTGCACGGGAGCAATCTTTATCGTGTCGGTCGTCACACTCTCCACGGAGCTGCACATCCTCCATTCGTATGCCCAGTTCTACGTGGCGATCAACACCTTTCATCGTGATTTTGATATGCGTGGAAGCTTTAGGGTGCCTTCTCCCAAGTCTGGGGGAAGAGTCGAAGTCCCCTCGGTTTTGTCTGACGAGGGTGAAGGATCCGTCACTCTGGATGAGCCTCTGGTGTCGGTGCCGAGGTGTGAAGTACCTCCGCCTGCGGGGGCTTTGGCAGTCTCTGGGAAGTGAAGGGCTCCTGCTTCGAAGCAGACTTCTCCTCGCAAGAGGAAGAAGAAGACGGTTGCTCGTTCTCTCCGGATTCCTGGTATCGAGGCTCCTAGAGAGGAACCTGTTGTCTCCCCTGTTGGGGATGTCTCTTTGATCGAAGGTTCCTCGCCTTTCGGAGAGGGACCCTCAGTTTCGGCTGGCGGTGTCGGAGGACCCCTGCTTGAGTCTGCCATTGCTGCCACCGCCTCCGGTAGTGGAACGAAATCGCCTGACGAGATTCCAGCTGACGAACCTCGACCGCATCTTGGTGAAGGCTCGGTAGAGCACCTGTTGGTGTCGGTGGGCCCACCCCCTTTCCAGGTATGACAGTTCGTATTGCGTCATTAAGGCATGATTTAGCTACGTGGGCTACAGATGCGGCATATATACCGTTGGCTACGGGTAAATGTCATCTTTATGACTCCTCTTAGAAAGATTACCATTATATTGATATCAACTTTCTTGTCCTCTTCACAGGGGACGACGTCCACGGGGAGTATAGCGTTGAAGCGCCTTCTGGCTCTGCTCGGGCTCCTGGCGATGATACGGAGGCGCCCGACTTTGAGGAGGAAATATCTTCTGGGGCCAGCTCGCTCGGAGCGATTTTATCACCTCAAGAGGAGGACGAACCCGTTGTCGTGACCTCGCCTCTCGCGAGTATGTCGATGACTTCGACCGTTGTTGTCGCACCTCCTTCGGTCGCACCACCCGCTGAGGCGGCGGCTGTGGCCACCTCGTCTGCAATCATTCCTGGAGGGGGACTTGCCAATATCGCGGCCACTCCTGGCGTCCAATCGGATCTAGTCGCACTGACCGAGCAATACACCAGCCTCTTTTATACCAGTTTAAAAACGCTGATATCAATGGTGTTGGTGATGAATCTAGACTTCGAGCGTCTGAAGAAGGCTTCTCAGTTTCCGATCGGGGCGGTCAGGGAGTTCGGCTATTCTGGGGTAGCTGACGTCCTGGAGGCGATGGTTAATGGTTTGGATCAACCCATTAACGAATACTTGCAGCTGGCTCGGGACAGCCTTGAAGCTGAGGTCCAGGCCAGATATAACCTCATGACTGCGCGGCTTACTAAACAGCTGGAAAGCCTAGATGACTCCATCAAAGCGCATAAACTGGAGATGGATGAAAGAAAAGCTGTCATGGAGGAGGCTCTTGCTCTTCAGACGAAGTGCCAATCCAAGAATGAAGGGAACGTAGCGAGGGCCCACAAGTTGAAGGTAAAACTCGCTCTGGCAGAGGAGTGGGCTTCTCAGTCGTTGGCAGGTCTAGATGTAGCGACTGGTCGACTGAGCGCAGCATGACGGGATCTGGAACGCGCAGAAGCTGCCCGTGCTGGCTCTCTTCGGGCAAGGGCCGAACTGTCCTTTACGAACAATCCCGAGGCATGGCTGGAGCGAGCTCGCGCTGATGCCTTGGTTTCCAGGGATGAGAGGATAGCTACACTGGTACAGCTGATTCGCGATCTGACCGCTCCCCCACAATGATGTACCCTTTCTTCTTTTTGCTTCCCGAATGTAATTATGCTCTTTTTTTGGGAATAAATAAAATAGACTCTTTTCTGACTTTATGGACCCATCATTTTGGAATGTAAATGACATATTTGGACGAGAGTAATATCAGAGGTAGTATGAACGTGATAGACTCTTGATAACCTTTTAGCAGGACATATCTATTCAGAGGTCATACGAACATGATAGAATATGACCCAACTAGTTTCGTTTTGGAAGTAGTTTTGTCAGAATTTGAGATTCTCGCTATATTCCACTTGACCAGGGGAGTTTAAGCATAGTACCTTTTCAGGAATTTACTGTTGATAGAAGCCATTAACAGGTCTCCATTTGGCTGGGCTAACCGGTAAGCGCCGTTTGAGAACGTTGTCTCGATCATATAAGGGCCTTCCCACTTGGGATGGAATTTGCCTTTACTCCTGTGAGTAAGGATCATCGGCCTTCTTACGGCTAAAATTAGCTCGCCGACTTTGAACACTCTTTCCTTTACTTTATGATTGAAAGCTTTGGAAATGCGTGCTTGGTAGAGCGCGATGCGCTGTTGAGCTTGGAGGCATTTCTCGTCTAATCCTTCTAGCTCTTGAAGCCTTAACAAGTCATTCTTTTCTTGAGTCAGCTCATTAGTCACGTCTATCCTGAGTGACGGGATCTGGATTTCAATGGGGAGAACTGCTTCGCTCCCGTAGACCAGTGAAAATGGGGTACAACCTGTCGGTGTTCGTACCGTTGTGCGGTATGCCCAGAGGCATTCGCCCAGCTTCTTATTCCAATCTTTTTTGTTTGAAGGGACGAACTTCTTCAAGAGTTTGATAATGGTTTTGTTGAAAGCTTCCGCCAAACCATTAGCAGCTGGATAATATGCCGTAGAGGCAATATTATGTATCCGATTTTTATCGCAAAATCGATGAAACGCTTGGCTGATGAACTGAGGCCCATTGTCATAGATTATCCTTCGGAGAATCCCAAAGCGATAAATGACGTAATGCTTGATGAAGATGATTACATTAGACGCCTTTACCTCAACAAGAGGGATCGCCTCTGCCCATTTGGAGAAGTAATCCGTGATGGCCAGTATGAAACAGTGACCTCTGGAAGAAGACGGATGAATAGGACCAATGATATCCATGCCCCATGCTTCGAAAGGCCAGGATGCAACCGTAGGATGTAGATATTCAGACGGTTATTGTATAAAGTCTGCATGAACCTGACAGGCTCTGTATTGTCTTGCATAGTTGATCGCGTCTGCGATCATAGTGGGCCAGTAATAGCCCATTCTCCTGATACGATCCTGTAGCTTAGGACCGGGTTGATGCGCTCCACGCACGCCATTGTGAGCTTCCCGGATAATCTGCTGTGCTTCGTCGTTAGAGAGACATCTCAATAGCAGTCCGTCGTAGGTCCGGCGATATAGGCATTGTGAAGATGCATCGAAGTAGAAGCGTAATGATCGTCTTTTGACGGATACTGCTTCTTTGGGGTCCTCCGACAAGATTCCGTATGCGACAAAATCTATGAAGGGACTTCTCCAGTCTCTTCTAGGGGGATCTGTGTTCACAGTGTAGCTGCGTTCTATGTAAAAGTTGTTCTTCACATAGAATAAATCTCTGTTAAGAAGGATTACCGAATCCTGTCTTCTTATAGGAGTGGCTAAATCCGCAACTAGACTGGCTAGGGCATCAGCTTCCAGATTCTGAGATCGAGGTATATGCTCTAGGAAGAACCCTTTGAATGTCATGGCTATCTCGATCGTTGCTTGGTGATAGGGGATGAGGTCTGGATTTCGGACTTCATATATTCCCCTGACTTGATTGACTATAAGTAGAGAATCACCGAAAGCTTCCAGGGACTCGACCCCCAGCTCTTTGGCGACTTGGAGCCCGATTAGCAGAGCATTATACTCTGTCACATTGTTGGAGCATGGCTCGCTAAGAGAATATGCTCGGTAGATGACGAGTTTATCAGGAGTGACCAGGACGATTCCTACCCCTGAAATCACGTTTCCCTTGGGACCAGTCCTGGAGGCGCCGTCGAAGAACAGCTGCCATGCGTCACTTTCCATTGCAGAATTACATTCTGCAACTTCGTCAGGGATGTCCTCGTATAATTTGGAGGCCTCCGGGATCGGATGAGCAGCTAGGAAGTCGGCCAGCGCTTGGCCTTTGATGGACTTCTGCGGGACGTATACCATGTCATATGGTGTTAACAGCATCGCCCAAGTCGCGAATCGGGAATTAAGAGCACTTGTCTTGCTCATCAGTACTCGAAGAGTGTTGATCCTGGAGATGATATGAATAGTCTGGCCGGTGACATAGTGCCACATCTTCTAGATAACGAACATCAGAGCCAAGCATTCTTTCTCAACTGGGTTATACCGGTGTTCGGCTTCGACCATCATCCTGCTGAGGTAGTAGATAGCCTGTTCATGACCCATATCATTCTTCTGTTCGAGAAGAGCTCCTAACGAATGATCCATCGCTCGAACGTACAGCAAGAACGGTCTTCCTATGACGGGAGGCACCAGGACTAGCGGACTGGTGAGGTAGCGTTTGATATCTCCGAACGCTTGTTGACAGGTTTCGTCCCATATGAAGGATACACCTTTCTTTATGAGATGCAAAAAGGGCTGACATCTTCCCGAGAGGTTGGATATGAATCTCTGGATATAAGCCAGACGGCCTTGAAATTCCCGGAGTTCCCTCAGATTGTGGGGCGGTCGCATTTCTACGATGGCCTGGACTTTGTCAGGGTCCACTTGGATGCCTTTGGCGGTAATGACAAATCCCAGGAATTTGCCACTAGATACACCCAGAAAGGACTTCGTAGGGTTCATCTTGAGTTGATGTTGGCACATTAACTCGAATACCGTCCTCAAGTCTTGAATGTGATCATCTTTGAGGCGGCTCTCGACGGCTATGTCGTCCACGTAACATTCTACTGTTTTGCGTAAATGCTCATGGAATATATTACTCATAGCCCGTTGGTATGTAGCCCCAGCGTCTTCAATCCGAAGGGCATGACCGTATAGCAATATACCCCCAACGGGGTCCGAAAGGCAGTGTGCTTCTCATCTTTGGGATGCATCTTGATCTGATTGTACCCTGAGAATCTAGTACGGGTGCCAAGTTGAGATGACAACCGATGTGATAATCGATAGCCAAAAACTCAGAGAGTATGTTCGAAGGTAATATGAACATGACAAACTTATTGGATGCAATTCTATCGGGGACGGAAGTGCATATCTGCTCAGAGGTAATATGGACATGGCAGTCTTTGTGGACCTAATACCACTGGTATACTTAGAGTTAAGTACGGGTGCCAAGTTGAGATGACAACCGATGTGATAATTGATAGCCAAAAAACTCGGAGAGTTTGTTCGGAGGTAATATGAACATGACAAACTTCTGGGATACAATTCCATCGGGGATGGAGATGCATATCTGCTCAGAGGTAATATGGACATGGCAGTTTTTGTGGACCTAACACCACTGGCGTACTTAGAGTTAAGTACGGGTGCTAAGTTGAGATGACAACCGATGTGACAATCGATAGCCAAAAACTCGGAGAGTTTGTTCGGAGGTAATATGAACATGACAAACTTCTTGGATGCAATTCCATCGGGGACGGAAGTGCATATATGCTCAGAGGTAATATGGACATGGCAGTCTTTGTGGACCTAACATCACTGGCGTACTTAGAGTTAAGTACGGGTGCCAAGTTGAGATGACAACCGATGTGATAATCGATAGCCAAAAAACTCGGAGAGTTTGTTCGGAGGTAATATGAACATGAAAAACTTCTGGGATGCAATTCCATTGGGGATGGAGATGCATATCTGCTCAGAGGTAATATGGACATGACAGTTTTTATGGACCTAACACCACTGGCGTACTTAGAGTTAAGTACGGGTGCTAAGTTAAGATGACAACCGATGTGACAATCGATAACCAAAAACTCGGAGAGTTCGTTCAGAGGTAATATGAACATGACAAACTTCTGGGATGCAATTCCATCGGGGATGGAGGTGCATATCTGCTCAGAGATAATATGGACATGGCAGTCTTTGTGGACCTAACACCACTGGCGTACTTAAAGTTAAGTATGGGTGCAAAGTTGAGATGACAACCGATGTGATAATCGATAGCCAAAAACTCGGAGAGTTCGTTCAGAGGTAATATGAACATGACAAACTTCTGGGAAGACTTTTGCGGGACTCGTCATCCGGTATTTTTCTGTAGTGATTATCCCCTTGTTTTATAGATGCAAGGTGATGATCTTGGCATCGATCAACTCCTGTATTCTTCTTTTTAGCACATAGCAGGCCCTTGTAGGGTGATGAGTGTACCGATAGAAGAGACAATAATCTGGGTCATCCACTTTGCCAGTCCTCTCAGGATGTCTGATGTTGGGTAGCTGAAGCTTGTGCTCTCTTATCAACATATCGAAGATTTCAATGATGTCGTCTTCATTGAAGGAGAAAGTCCATTTTGGTCTTCGGGTTCCTGATGCCTGAATTTTACGGTCTTGCGGGAAGATCGTCATCGTTGCATCATTTCTGGATTTCGAGGGAATTCTACCCCTAGCTTGGGATGCCGCTTTGTTTTACCGAGGTAGGCTACCCCCAGACATGCCGTTGCATCTGTCCACAGAAGCTGATCTAGAAGGAGCTGCCTCTGGTTGTACAGGATTAGACCTTGAAGATTCGGGTTTTGCAAGAGATGCAGTATACCCAACCCAAAACGAGCTTGTTGACGATAAGAATTACCATGCAGCGGTGTTCGTCTGCCCTTTCCATTGTTGAGGCCTGGCTTTAGCTTCAAATCATAACCCATGTTTTGTATAATTTTTAACGCTTGCGGGCTATATCTGTGGATTTGTATTCTGCCAGTTTCAGATTCGCAAAATTCTTCCTGCATGATCGAGCTGCTTCGTATGCGCCCGAAGACTATTGGATGTTGGTCGTCGTGAGTTGGAGGAATAATAAAGATGGAATCTTTATGTGGTCCACCTGTCATGACGATATTAGATGTTGAAGCATCCTCCCACAAGATCTTTCCGCGTTTGACCGTTAGGGGAACTGAAGCCTGTTTATGACCCTCGTCTTTGTGTTTCTGGATCAGATAATTGCACAGGTCAGGAGGAGTTGCAGAAGAAGAAGACGACGGCTTGTTCCTTCTGTTCCCATGAGTGGGCATGCGGAGATTGGGCACCATAGTTTTCCCTGTGCTACCTGTGTACAACAGGTTGGTCATCTAGGTGGCGGATAATCCCCGGGAAGGGTGTCTTTCCGCAACCTGAGCTTGCTTTACGCCATGGGACTTCGCCTGGCGTAATTTGGAGATTTGCTCAGACTGGCGTAAAGCTGAAGAGGTCCTCAGTCGGCCATCGGCTTCCCGCGTAATCCGGAGGGTAGACAGATTGCTCCCTCGCTGGCGTAAAGGCCGAGAAGTTGAGTACTCTGCCGCTTGCTTTCCCTTACGGAGATCACAGCACTCATCTGGTTCCCCGTAGAGGTCAAATATTGTCTTGCGCACGAAGCATGATTTGTACTTTCGATTTGGCGCTGAGGCATCATCAGAAGTTTTGTCTGTACCGCGCGTAGCGGGAGACTGGTTTCTATGCGTAGAGCGCAGTGGATACTTCTGGGTTAGCGCTGAGGCTTTGCCTGAAGTTTTATCTGTACTGCGCGTAGCGGGAGACTGGTTTCTACGCGTAGAGTGTAGTGGATACTTCTGGTTTAGCGCTGAGGCTTTGCCCGAAGTTTTGTCTATACCACGCGTAGCAAGAGACTGAATTTTACGTGCGGGGCACGGAGGGAGCAATGCTACAACCTCATTGGTCGGAGAGATCGGAGAGTCCACAGGAATGGTAGAGGATGTCTTGGGCATCCAGACATTGCGCAGCTTTCTGTCGTCTTGGACGGAGAGAGGGTGAGAGCTACCCCCGGTTCGAAGCATGTCTTCGTAGACAGACTGGTCGAATTGGACGACCAGTGTCTTCTTCACGGTTCATACAGATACCGTATCGTGTTGAGCAATTACTTCCTCATCAGAAGAGAAAGACTTCCCCAGCAGAGTCGCCATCTTGTTTGTGGTGGAAAACGAAAGAATAAAAATATATTCAAGATGGGGTTTACACGAAACCCTCCTTCTTTGGTTTACAAACAAACTTGTACAATTTTATCCTATACGAGGATGTGGGAGTACAATTTATTTAATCTGGGTAAATATTGCTATAGGTGTCTGATCTGCAGTCGATCACTTTAGTCCTTGGACCACACGATGATGAAAAAGTGCCGTAGAAGACAGAAAGCAGCTTCGAAGGTTGCAAAAGAGGGTGGATGTACGATGCCAAAGTCGTCGATCCCTGCTCCTTGCCTGAGCTCCGGATTCTCTCTCTCTCTCTCTCTCTCTTGACCTTGGATCTGATATTGGTTTCTTGACCAATTTTCCGACCTTGTTCCTCATTGATAGAGGTCTCTATTTATAGAGTTTTAGTGACAGTGACCACTCCGTCGGTGTAGAAACCGGGGAGTGGAAAGTACAGCACCCTTTTACACAACGGTTAAAATAACCAATGCCTGCGTATAGATGATCCTTTGAATGGGCGTGTGACGCAGGTCCAACTAAGGGACAAAACGAGTATAATCGCTACGAAGATCACGGCGTAGAAGCCACGTAGGTAGGCATCCCTCGTGTAGAAGAGGTGGGCGTAGAAGCCAATGTCCGTCACCATGGCGTAGAAGCCAAGTAGGCATCGAAGCCGAAATAGGCGTAGAAGCCGAGTGGTCATAGAGGCCGAGTGGGCGTAGAAGTCGCTGCGTACCGTGCCAGAGTGCTGATGTGGACGTCTTAGCCGGAATTACGGCTTTTGAAGATATAATCAAATCTCTTGCATTAAATGCCAAGATTTGCCACCATCCTGTGCATTAAATACGGAAACGTGTTTTGAAGATCTGCAGCCCTTCTGCGCATCAGTCGCAGAGACGTGCCTTGAGAAACTGTAACCGCTCTATGCATTGGACGTAGAGACGTGCCTCGAACAACTGTTATCGTTCTGTGCATTTGACGTAGAGACGTGCCTCGAGCCCCGTACGGAGTACGGCTTTTGATGTGGCAGGCGGTTTGTCTACTGCAGAGCGTAAACAGCTCATGTCCGCCTGTGTAAAACAAGGCAGCGTATCCCTTTGTGCATGTAAAAGCAGTTTACGCAAAGGAGATGGCGGTAAATGACAGCCTGGGTTGCAGTGCTGTGCCATTATTATAGCCGTCGTCTGGGTAGCTGTGCAGTATCCCTTTGTCAGAAGTCCAGACGTCAGGTTCATTGCAGGATCTGACAGGTTCACTTCGGAGAATACGAAGCGTCTCTCGTACACTTCAATGCTGCGTTGCGAGAGGATGGGTTTTACGCCCAGGAGTCGATGAAGCACCCTGTTTACGCTGAAGCGGTTTGGACGTACTGCCTTATGTTTGAGCTTACATTTCATGCTGTGTTTGGCGGAGAAAGCTCTGTTGTACGTTTGATGGCTCTGAAGGCCTCTGTTTATGCTGCTCTGCATATATGCTGCGTATAGCCATCCAGCGTATTTTTCATGCTTCTACAACGACGACAACCCCGACGACCCCCGTCGACGACCGAGCAGCCTCAGCACCGCCACCCTGCCGCCGCCACCGCAGCAGTGGTGCACCGCCGTTGATCGACCACCTTCGTGCCGTCCCGTCCACGCGTAGCACACCGCGGCCGACCCCTGTTCCTGTAAGTTTTTCTTTCTCCTCATTGTGTCGAGTCTCGAACGGCCCATTGCGACATGTTTGTTGTGTGACACTCTCGAACTCCGTGCAATTCGATTGGGGTATCGTATCCTGTGTCGGTCGTAAACCGCAACAAAAAAAATAGGAAAAATAATCCAATTTTCTAGTTCAGAAAACTGTCCCGAACTCCTAAGTTCACGGCCGTTTTACGTCCAACCTATTTAATAATTCAAAATTTTACTTGAATAGTAAATTAAAAAATATAACCAAGTTTTAAACCCTGTAATTAGTTTATTTTATTGTGCTGTAAGTTGTGTTTTATTCGCTGGTGAAATTGACCAAAAACTTGGTTTTTAAAATTCGAATTTTCTGAAACTCGGTGCGTCCCGCTAAATGAGGCAACTTTGTCGCATGCGAATTGCACCAAAAGACGCATAACGTTAATGCGAACATGTAGGATTTCACGAAAGTTGATTTGGATGTACGTGCACACCGAAATCAATGCGTATCCGTCGAAATTATCCCATATCGGGCCTGTTCTGAAACTCGTTGTAACTTCGTGTGTGCTTGTCGTTTCACAACAAAACTTGTGCCATCGGATTTGTAGCATTATGCTGGTCCTGTGACCCAAGTTTGGTTCGATTTTGAGAACGTTGACAAAACCCCGTATCGTGGGATCTACGGCTCCACTTGACGGGCAATTTTATAATCGGCTCATCGAAATCTAGTTATGGACATTCCGTTGGGTTTGTATCATCGTTCTGGACTCGTAGACACTAAGTTTGACGAATTTGGAGAACTTTGTCTCTGACATATTTTTCGGTGCGAAGTGAGCCACATGTGGACCCCGCTTTATCCAGAAACTGTCAATTTGCCCCTGTATCCAAATTGGACTTATGGGTTGTCAATTCTAGCTATTTTATGTCTTCTGAGAGTGAAAGAAATGTTTATTTCAGCATCCGAAGGTGTACCTGGATATTTTACTGTTACCGGAGCAATTGAAGGAGTTCAAACCCCAGGCAAGTGTACGTTGCCAAACTTGCAGTAATTACCTTAATATTAATTGCTTGATTTATTTCTGTGATGTATCTACTCAACCTAGGACCGTGAGACGTTGCTTAACGTCTAAATAATATTCTGGTGTCAACGCCATACGCGGAGTCATGTAACGTCACTTAGAGAGTTGATAACCCGATCCAATATTTTCGTGCTTGCTTTATCAAGTACGTCATACCATATGACACTTGATACTATTCATGAGACAGAATCTTTTCTGAGTTATTCATGGTAATTCTATATAGGTTAAAGGATTTGTGAATTAGATCTTGTAAATACATAGATATCATTCTGACTCGCTGTAATAGTTAGAGGTCATGATCTTGCGTGTTATGGACTTGAGACATTGTGGACATGAGACGTGTGATTACATTGGGTGGGAAGAGTCTTACCATACTAAAGGCTGATTATATATATAAATATTATGGGAGTGCCTTAGACTCTGACCAGAGCTTTGGCACACGTACTGGCCCTACGAGACAATAAATGCTGCTATAGGTTTCCCAGAGTCTATAGTAGTTTCAGCCTAAGTATGATTAATGCTCTCATTTGTATTTCATACAGATAGTTACAAAGTTTGCAATATTGATATATTTTATTTACTGTATTTGGCTTGAGTTATTCTTGTACCTTGCTAAGTCCCCTGAGGACTTGGATCCGGATTATGTCCCCAGGTATAGCAGATAAGATCTACCCCAAGGTATATGGGACAGGAGCAGACACTGGAGCAGTACCAGCACCAAAGGACGAGGTGATACTAGAGGATTTCTCCTGAGTATTTTTTTAAATACTCAGTTATTTCTGTTTCTTGATACTCTGGTTCATGTCTCGTGGATTACTGTATTAAACTCAGTATCGGGTTGTTCCCCGAGATATTTTTATTGAGACTTGTTGGATTATATTTCTCTTTGATTAGTTTGACATTTGAATTATATTTATCTTCTATGGATGAGATTAGAATTAGACTGTAATATTTATCGTAGACCATTATAATTATTTTATAGCTTAAGTATACTCTAACGGGTCCATTAAATTGGGTTTGCCCATTAGAGTGTGTTGCTGGCCATTGCCACGTGGCTAGTCCCTCGGTATTTTAGGACTGGGGCATGACATGGTTTTTGTGGTGGCCCTTGCAGGTCTACGATAATGTTACTTCGGTTTCAACTAAGGAACTGGGCAAGCCTGCGATAAGGATATGATAAGTTATAAGATCTCATTCACTTGATTGAATTATTCTTGATCTCTATATCGACCTCAAAATAAATTATTGACTTGCATCCTGCCTTGATTCCACTGTGCGCCTCTTATAGTTTATTTTTGATGCAGAGTAATGGATCCACAAGCAAGCGACGAGACTCCCGTAGGAACACCACAAGTTGTAGTTGTTACCTACGACGATGGAGTGACGCCATTAAGTGGAGATCCCTCCACTCACCAAAGCAATCAAGCAGATCAGCTAGCCTCAAGGTTCCAGCGAGACGATATTCCACCACCGTCGCAGTTTACTCCACCGACGCCTATTTTTTCACTAGGATAGCCTATGGATGGTTAGCAAATGTTCCAAATATTCTACGCAATGATGCAAGCCCAATAATAGGTTTATCAAGAGGCCCAGCAAAGCCAAGCAAAGAAGTTCTTTGACGGACTTAGCTCTGAGCTGTAGAAATTAATCAGCTCCGTTGCAACTACTTCATACAAGGACGTCCTTGCTGCAGTCCGACGCATGGAGCGCATCACCAGGAGAGAGTCCAGTTTGAAACGGCCGTTCATACCAGCACCAACCAGAGCATCACACGAGGAGTCTGTAAAGCAACCCAGATAAATCCAACACAGAGAGCATTTACACCACTAGCGCTAGTCCTTCCTACTTGTCACTACTGTGGAAAAATAGGCCATATTGAGAGGGAGTGTAGACTTAAATTAGGATTATGTTTAGCTTGCGGATCCAATCAGCATTTCGTAAGGGATTGCCCTGAGCGTCGAGAAGGAGCACCGATAGTAAACCGACAAGTTTTACCAACACCGGGAGGATATCAGCCTAGGCCACCCTTGGTACCATAGGCAACACTCTTTCAGCAGGCCCAGCAACAGCAGAGGACACTACCACAAGTACGTGGACAGGCTTTTGCGATGACAATGGAGGACGCATAGACTCGTGGAGTAGTAAATACGAGTAATATTTAAGTTTTTCTAGTAATGCTTTAGCACGCGCCTGTTAGTTCATTACCCTAGCCTAAGCCTAGTATTATGCTAGCATAAACTTGTTAGTTTAGATTAGTAATTGGTACCCATGTTTTATAAGCTGTAGTTGATCCTTGCTCTAACCAGACTCTTTTACTCTTGAGTTACTTATCTCTCATTGCAAAGGAAAATATTTTATTCCTTCCCTACGTGTTCTGCTTGTCCCTCATCTTTTCTCTCAATTTATTCTTGTTCATGATTCTTTATCCCCTGTGTCGTGCTACAAACATGTCTTGTAACCGCGTCATCTCTTCTGACCGATTATATTTTGTTTTCTTAATTGCGAGGACGTAATTCTTTTAAGGTTGGTAGATTGTAAACACCCGAATTTTTTAGAAATTAAAATATAAATTTTTGGGATTTTTTCGTGATTTTCAATTATTTGAAATAAATGTTCTTCAGAGATAAATATTTTTGTGAATTAAATTAAATATTAAAATATTATAAAAATTATATTTTTGAGTGTATAATTATATTTAGATATTGTGTAATTTTTCTGTAATTTATTGGGCTCAAAAACTATTTTTAAATAGCTAAAAATATTATTTTTAAATAAACTAGAATAAACCAGACCGAACCAACCTGAACCCAAACCTAATTAAACCCAACTGAACTCAACCCAACCACTAATGGATTTGGATCTCGACCCGTACACGCCAACCCGACCCAACCCGACCCGTTAACCCTAAGCTAGAGTAACCGAAGGAATTCGAAAATTTCCTTGACCGTTTCAGCCATCACGACCCGTTCGCCTCCCCCTCGTTCACCCGCCAACCCGTTCACCTCCCCGCCGCCGTTCACCCACCGACCCGTCGACTCCCCAACGGTCGACCACTCCGGTCCCCCTCCCTGTAACCGCCGCGGCCTTTCCCTAAAAAACTGACCAAACTCCCCACCACCATCACAACCACCAGCACCGCCACCTCTCTGCAGGCCGACGATGACAACCCCGACGACCCCGACGACCCCCACCGACGATCGAGCAGCCACAGCACTACCACCATGCCGCCACCTCCGCAGCAGCAGTGCACCGCCGTTAATCGACCATCGCCGCGCCATCCCGTCTACGCATAGGCGGTCGACCCCTGTTCCGGTGAGTTTTTCTTTCTCCTCGCTGTGTCGACTCTCGAAAGGCCTGTTGCGACATGTTCACTGTGTGACCCTCTCGAACCCTGTGCAATTCGATTGGGGTATCGTGTCCTGTGTCGGTCGTAAACTGTGACGCAAAAACAGAAAAAAAAAATAGTCCAATTTTCTAGTTCTGGAAACTGTCCCGAACTCCCAAGTTCATGGCCGTTTTACGTCCAACCTGTTTAATAATTCTAAAATTCATTTGAACAGTAAATTAGACAATATAACCAAGTTTTAAATCCTGTAATTAGTTTATTTTATTGTGATATAATTTGTGTTTTATTCGCGGGTGAAGTTAACCAAAAACTTGGTTTTTAAAACCCAATTTTTTTGAAATTGGGTGTATCCCCCTAAATGAGGTAACTTTTTCGTATGCAAATTGCACCGAAAGGCACGTAACGTCAATGCGGATGTGTGAGATTTTGCGGAAGTTGATTTGGATGTGCGTGCACACCGAAATCAACGCGTATCCGTCGAAATTGCCCTATATCGGGCCTGTTCTAAAACTTGTTGTAACTTCGTGTGTGCTTGTTATTTCGTAACGAAACTTGCACCATTGGATTCGTGGCATTACATTGGTCCTATGACCCAAATTTGGTTCGATTTTGAGAACGTTGACCAAACCCCGTATCGTGGGCCCCACGGCTCCACTTGACGGACAATTTTGTGATCGACTTATCGAAATCCAGTTCTGGACATTCCGTTGGATTTGTATTATTGTTCTGGACTCGTAGACACTAAGTTTGAGGAATTTGGAAAACTTCGTCTTTGATACATTTTTCGGTACGAAGTGGACCACATGTGGACCCCGACTTTGACCAGAAACTGTCAATTTTATCCCTGTATCCAAATTGGACTTATGGGTAGTCAATCCTAGCTATTTTATATCTTCTGAGAGTGATGAAAATGTTTATTTCAGCATCCTGAGGTGTACCTAGAGATTTTACTGTCACCGGAGCAATTGAAGGAGTTCAAACCCCATGCAAGTGTACCTTGCCAAACTTACAGTAATTGCCTTAATATTAATTGCTTGATTTATTTATGTGATGTATCTGCTCAAACTAGGACCGTGTGATGTTGCTTAACGTCCGAATAATATTCGGGTGTCGACACCGTACGCGGAGTCGTGTAACGTCACTTAGAGAGTTTATAAGCCGATCGAATATTTTCGTACTTGCTTTATCAAGTACGTCATACCATAGGACTCTTGACACTATGCAGGAGACATAATCTTTTCTAAGTTATTCATGGTAATTCTGTATAGGTTACAGGATTCGTGACAGATCTTGCATATACATAGATATTATTCTGACTCGCTGTAATAGTTAGAGGTCATGATCTTGCGTGTTATGGACATGAGACGTCGTGGACATAAGACATGTGATTACATTGGGTGGAGAGAGTCTTACCATACTAAAGGCTGATTATATATATATATATATATAGATATTCTGGGAGTGTCTTAGACTCTGACCAGAGCTTTGGCACATGTACTGGCCCTTCGAGATAATAAATGCTGCTATGGGTTTCCCAGAGCCTATAGTAGTTTCAGCCTAAGTATGATTAATGCTCTCATTGGCATTTCACATAGATGGTTACATAGTTTGCCATGTTGATATATTTTATTTATTGCATTTGGCTTGAGTTATTCTTGTACCTTGCTATGTCCCCTGAGGACCTGGATCCGGATTATGTCCCCAGGTATAGCAGAGGAGATCTACCCCGAGGTATACGGGACAGGAGCAGACAATGGAGCGGTACCAGCACCAGAGGACGAGGTGATACTAGAGGATTTCTCCTGAGTATTTTGTTAAATACTCAGTTATTTCTGTTTCTTGATACTCTATTTCATGTCTCGTGGATTACTGTATTAAACTCATTATCGGGTTGTTCCCCGAGACATTTTTATTGAGACTTGTTGGATTATATTTCTCTTTGATTAGTTTAACATTTAAATTATGTTTATTTTTGTGGATGATATTAGAATTAGACTGTGACATGTATCGTAGACCATTATAATTATTTTATAGCTTAAGTACACTCTAATGGGTCCATTAAATTGGGTTTGTCCATTGGAGTGTGTTGCTGGCCATTGCCACGTGGCTAGTCCCTCGGTATTTTAGGACTGGGTCGTGACACAAAAGCTTGTCCACGTCCTTGTGGTGGTGTCCTCTGTTGTTGCTGGATTTGCTGAAAGAGTGCTGCCTGTGGTGCCAAGGGTGGTCTCAGCTGATATCCTTTCGGTGCTGGTAAAGCATGTCGGTTAACCATCGGTGCTCGTCGGTGAACCATCGGTGTTTCTTCTTGATGCTCCGTGCAATTTCTGACTGAATGTTGGCTGGATCCGCAAACCAAGTATAATCCCAATCTGCGTCGACATTCCTTGGCGAGATGGCCTACCTTGCCACAATAATGACAAGTAGGGAGTCCTGGTGCTGGTGTTGGAAGGGCTGGTCGATGAATCATCAGTGCTCTCTCTCGATGCTCAGGGCAATCCCTTACTGAATGCTGACTGGATCCGCAAGCTAAACATAATCCCAATTTGAGTCTACCCTCCCTCTCAATATGGCCTACCTTGCCATAGTAGTGACAAGTAGGAAGGACTAGTGCAAGTGGTATAAATGCTCTCTGTGGTGGATTCATCTGTGGTCGTTTTGCAGCTCCTCCCTGTTGTGCTTGGTCTAGTGCTAGTGCATGCAGTCGCTTCTGGCTGGACTCTTTCCTGGTGATGCACTCCATGGGATGGGCTACAACAAGGACGTCCGTGTAAGAAGTAGGCTCAACGAAGCTGATTAATCTCTGTAGCTCAAAGCTAAGTCAGTCAAAGAACTTCTCCGCCTGGCATTGCTGGGCCTCTCGATGAACTTGTTGTTGTTCTTGCATCATTGCATAAAATATTTGGAACATCTTTTTTTCGTCCATAGGTTGTCCTGGTGGAAAAACGGACATTGGTGGAGTAAACTGCGACGGTGGTGGAATGTCGTCTCGCCGGAACCTCAAAGCGTGCTAATCTGTTTGAGTGCTTTGTTGAGTGGATGGACCTCCGCCCAATGGTGTCACTCCATCATCATAAGTGACCGCAATACCTTGTGATGTACCCACGGGAGTCTCGTCGCTGGCTCGTGGATCCATTACTCTACATCCAAAGTAAATTATGAGAGACGTACAGAGGAATCAAGGCAGGATGCAAGTCAAGAAATTATTTTAAAGTCAATATAAAGGTCAAGAACAGATCAACAAGTGGATGAGATCCTATAACTCATCCTATCCTAATTGCAGGATTGCTCGGTTCCTTAGTTGAAACAGAAGCAACATAGTCGTAGACCTGCATGGGCCACCACAAAAACCATGTCACGCCCCAGTCCCAAAATACCGAGGGACTAGCCTCGTGGCAATGGCCAGCAGCACAACTCTAATGGAAAAACCTAATTTAATGGACCCTTTAGAGTGTACTTAAGCTGTAAAACAAATACAATGGTCTAAGATACATGTTACAGTCTAATTCTAATCTCATCCACATAATGTAAACATAATTCAATATGATAGACTAATCAATATTAAGAAATTTAGTCTATCAACAAATCCCAATAAAAAGTGTCTCGGGGAACAACCCGATAATAAGTTAATACAAAAATCCAAGAGTCAAGATATAGAATAACTGGAAGCAGAAATAACTGAGTATATAACAAAATACTCAGGAGAAATCATCTGGCACAACCTCGTCCTCTGGTGCTAGTATTGCTCCAGCGTCAGCTCATGTCCCGTATATCTTGGGGTATTCCTATTCTGTAGTATCTGGGGACATAATACAGATCCAGGTCCTCAGGGGACATAGCAAGGTACAAGAATAACTCAAGACAAATAAAATGCAGAATATAAAAAATAGATCTACAGGGCAAGCTATATAACCAGCTATATGAAATACAAATAAGAGCATCACTATTACTCAGTCTGAGACAACTACAAGCTCTGTGTCGGGGAGCCGGTAGCAGTAATATCACGTAATGGGCCAAGCTCTGGAATAGAGAGTAAAGCACCGCAATAATAAATATATATGTATGTAATCATCCTGTAGCCTGTGTATCTCTCCCCACCCAATGTAAGCACACGTCTCATGTCCACGATGTCTCATGTCCATAACACGCAAGATCATGACCTCTAGCTAGTACAGCGAGTCATAATGATATCTATATATATATAAATCTTATGTCACGAATCCTGTAAGCCTACACAGAATCACCACGAATAACTCAAGAAAGATTCTGTCACATAAATAGTGTCAAGTGTCCTATGGTATGACGTACTTGATAAAACAAGCATGTAAAAATATATAGGATCGTGGTATCAACTCTCTAAGTGACGTTACACGACTCCGCGTATGGCGTCGACACCCGAATCTTGTTCGGACGTTAAGTAACGTATCACGGTCCTAGGTTGAACATGTATATCACAGAATATATATATATATATATATATATATATATAGAGAGAGAGAGAGAACTCAAACAATAATGTCACAGGATCTACTGCAAGTTGGCAAGGTACACTTGCCTGGGTTCTGAAATCCTTCAATTGCTCCTGTAACAGCAAAATCTCCAAGTAAGCTACCGGATGCTGAAACAAACATTACCATCTCTCGCAGAATACATAAAATAGCTAGGATTGATTACCCATAAGTCCAATTTGGACACCGGGGCAGAATTGATAGTTTCTGGTCAAAACGGGATCCACATGTGGTCCACTTTGCACCGAAAATATGCCAGAGACAAAGTTCTCTAAATTCATCAAACTTAGTGTCTACAAGTTCCGTTCTGAAACTCATTGTATCTTTGTGTGTGCTCGTCGTCTCGAAATGAAACTTGCGCCATCGGACTCGTAGCAATACGCTGGTCCTGTGACCCAAGTTTGGTTCGATTCTGAGAACGTTGACAAAATTTCGTATCGTGGGCCCCACGGCTCCACTTGACGGGCAATTTTGTGATCGGCTCATTGGAATCTAGTTCTGGATATTCCGTTGGGTTCGTATCGTCATTCTGGACTTGTAGACACTAAGTTTGATAAATTTGAAGAACTTTATTTTTGGCACATTTTTCGGTGCGAAGCGGGCCACATGTGGACCCCGCTTTGACCAGAAACTGTTATTTTTGTCCCTGTGTCCAAATTAGACTTATGGACAGGCAATTCTAGTTATTTGATATCTTCTGAACATGATGGTAATGTTTATTTCAACATTCGGAGGAGTACCTGCAGATTCCGCTGACACTAGAGTAACTGCTGGAATTTAAACCCCAGGCAAGTGTACCTTGCCATACTTACAGTAATTTATTTTATATTATTCTCTTGATCTATTTTTGTGATATATATGTTCAACCTAGGACCGTGTGACGCTACTTAACGTCCGAATAATATTCGGATGTCAATGCCGTATGCGGAGTTGTGTAACGTCACCTAGAGATGGATATCGAAACCCTATACATTCTCGTGCTTGCATCATCAAGTACATCATACCACAGGACACCTGACACTGTTCATGAGACATAATCTTTCTGAGATATTCATGGTGATTCTGTATAGGCTACATGAATTGTGACATAGACTTTATATCCATAGTTATCATATGATTTGCTGCATTAGATATGATCTTGCGTGTCATGGACATGAGACGTGCGATTATATTGGGTGGGGGAGAGACACACAGGCTACAGGCTAATTATATAATTATTTATTACGGTACCGTAGTCCCACTACATAGTATAACTACATAGTATAACTGTTACCGGCTTGTCACCACCCCATTTCCAGAGCCGGGTAATTTTTTTTTAATTTGGTTATTTGTGTATTATTTATAATTAATTATATTTATATTTAATTAGTGATTATATTATTTTTTATTGATTATTTTAGGGTAATTTTTTTTAATTTGGTTATTTGTGTATTAGTTATAATTAATTGTATTTATATTTAATTAGTGATTGTATTATTTTTTTAATGATTATTTTAGGGTTTTGGCTAGCCTGGACCCGTGTCAGACCCTAGTGGACCCATGTCTGACCCAACCCATACCCCTGTGAGACCTATTTTTGGGTTTAAAATATTTATTATATTTTTAGTGGGTTAGTTGGAGAGATTGGGAGTTAGTTTGAGTGCTTTTGGAACCCGAAATCCAAACCCAAGTGAGAGGAGGGCATTTTGGGCATTTGAAGATTTTGTAAACCCTTTTATGTGTGTGAGACCCGACCACAGCCCTCATTCCCAGCCGAACACAGCAGCCCCCCTCCCCATTTCTTCTTCTTCTTCTTCTTCTTCTTCTTCTTCTTCTTCTTCTCCATTCTCCATTTCTTCTTCTTTCCTTCTCCCAAGTTCAAGTAAGCACTCTATTTCTCCTCTTTCTTCTTCTATTCTTCATGGATATGAACCCTAACCCTACATTTTCTCCCAACCTAGGTGTTTAGAGCCTAGACTTAGTATGGAGGCTAGATTTGGAGGCTTGGAGCTTGAGGGAGGTGATTCCAAGTGGATTGGAGACTTTGGCCTTGGGATTCCAACTCCCAAGAGGTAAACCTTAACTTTTCCTTTACTAATTACTCTTATATAGTATAATTAGTGGTTTAGAACCTTCCTAGACCCTAAGCCTACCCGTGGGAGAAAGTTGGAACTAGTTTGGTTGTGTTTGGAGACTTTGACACTAGGTTTTGTGTCAATTTCGGGTAAAATCCAAAATTGGCCCAATTTTAGGTGATGCCCTAGGTTAGACGGACCTAGGTAGACGTTGTCGGGTGTCTAGAGGGTAAGTGCGTGTCTCCGTTCGGACACGTAAAATCATGTCGCGGAGAAACGGTCGTTTCGGACGTTTTTGGGGTTTTCGTCGTCGTCGGTTCTAAGTGCGTGCGCGTTTTTACCACGGACCTAGAATCGACGAGTTAGCATTTTTTCTAGGACCTAGACATCGTTTAGAACCTGTAGGTAAAATTTGGGCTGATTCCGAGTTGGTTTGGTGTGCGTTTCAGGAGGTTTTCCGAACCGCACACCGCGTGTTCGTTGAAATGATCGAACGGCCATTTCGACTTGGTTTCATAGTTTTGGGCTTGTGCGCGCGTTAGATTAGCTTCAGGGAGTGTATGCTAGAATTCTCGGGTTATATTTTATATATATATATAGGTGTTTGTGTGCGTAGGGGTGGTTGTGTGCGTGTTGGTGAGTGTTGTGTGTTGTGTTGTGTTTGGTGTGTATGTGTTTATGTGTCTATATATGTATATATATTTATATATATGTGTGTGTATATACCTATATTTGTGTTTGTGTTTGTGTATTAGTGTGTGTGAGAGTGTGTGTGTGAGGGTGTGTGAGAGTGAGTGTGTGTTTGTGAGCGTGTGTGTGTGTTTGTGAGCATGTGTGTGAGTGTGGTTATATATATATATATATATATATATATATATATATGTATGTATGTATGTATGAGTGTGTGTATATTTATAGATGTGTGTTTGTGAGTATATATATATATATATATATATATATATATATATATATATATATATATATATTTATTTATTTATTTATTTGTGTGTATTAGTGTGAGTGAGTGTATATATATATATATATATATATATATATATATATATATATATATATATATATATATATATATATATGTATATGTATCAGCGCGCTGCAGCGCGCTCGTGCTGCAGCAGCAGCAGCAGCTCCAGCGGCAAGCGCAGCAGCAGTTTAGCAGCGTGGATTGCAGGTAGCCTCGGGTAGCAGCGAGAGAGACAGATAGATAGATAGATGAATAGATCGATAGATTAGTAAATAGATAGATAGATACCTAGATAGATAGATGGATATCAAGATAGATTAATAGATAGATAGATAGATAGATAGATAGATAGACAAATAGGTAGATAGATAGATAGATCTATAGATAGGTAGATAGATAGATAGTTAGATAGATAGATCTACAGATATATATATATATATATATATATATATATATATATATATATATATATATATATAGACAAATAGATAGATGGATAGATAGATAAGTAGTTAGAGTTATATATTTAAGGGTTATGTGTTTAAGTGTGGGTGGATATATATACATATAGTTATGTAGCTATATATATATATATATATATATATATATATATATATATATATATATATATATATATAGCTAGATAGATATATGTTATAGCTAGGTATGTATATGTTTAGGTAAGGGATATATATACGTATTGTGTTTGTGGATATATATATATATAAGTAGATACCTAGGTATATAAATATATGTATTAGATATATATATTTTAGCCCAGATTTTTAACTAGGTATATATCTATATTCATAATAGTTAGCTAGAGGGGTAGTAGGGTTGAGTTTAGAGAGGTATCTCAATACCTTGAGATACCAAGGTATCTCAATACCTTGAGATATCCAAGGTATTGAGTTTCGAGCGGGATTTTTGAGCAATTGCCTAGGTTTGAGTTTAGAGATAGGTTTTTATGTATATGTGTATATATTTACACGTGCTAGCATAGGATTTAGCAGGTATAGACGGGACGTATAGCGTAGGGTGAGGTATCGGATACCGAGGGTATCCCGGTATCTTAAGGAGGCGAGTTTGAGGGTTTATTAGCTTAATGACCTAGTTTTGACCTAGAATTTCAGGAGCACCCTAGTTTGACCTAGAGTTGACCGTAGTTGACCCGGTTGTCCGCCAAAGTCAACTTTTGACCTAGATTTGACCAAGAGTTGACTTTTTGACCAAGATTTTATCGGTTTGACCCGTTTGACCCGTTTGACCTAGAACTACCCTAGAAGCCTATTTTTTAGTTATTTTATATATGTTTAACTCATTAGAAATCTGTTTAACCTTGCTTTTCACATAGGTCCTTGCGACACCAGTTCGGATCGCTAGTTGCTCAGGATGTCAGACGAGTACATTCTCTGATAGTTTTCATTATCTGATGATTATTATGATTCAACTTCTAGTATAGTATCATCTGATTTTTCTGGCACAACACGGGACACGGACTGGTATTTCTGGATTCATTTACTTGCGACACGTATATTTCATATTTTTGGCCTTTATTCTGGAATCACCTACAGACATCACTACAGGCATCACTCATGTTTCAGGCTGGACTCATACTTGATTTACGTGTCAGGTCTTGGATTCACTTGTACTAGTTGGGGCGGAGAAATACTCGAGTAGACATGTAAATATTCCCATCTAGAATTATCAGGAATCACCCCCCTTTGGTCTAATCTGGAATGATAGCAGCCGTGCACCCAGTGCGCGGTGAGCCGTACTTACCCTAGCCGTTTACATGTCGAAACAAGTATTTCAAAGACACCGAGTTCATTCTTTATAGTCTGAACTCTCTTGTATTTCTTGCTGGTCTTACTTATAGTTTCTGGACTTGACTTATTACATGTATCTCATGCTGGACTCACTACACATTCTTGTGCACAGACTTACTCTTAGTTTAGATTTCTTGTATCTTGCACTTGTTACTATCTTGCTCTGATATTCATGCATCTTTACGTTTATGCACCAGTGACATATATATATTTCTTGTTTATACTATATTTCATTCTCCTTGCTACTTGCTACAACTATTTTATAGTTTTTATCATTTAACTGGAACTGCTGTTAGAGGTGTACTTGCTCCAGTCCTGACTGGACATATTTTTTCTAGAGTATCCAGAGGATTGGTGTCCAACGTTTTATGGACCTGAGCCTGTCGATGGTGCAGACAGGGACCCTCTAGTTTATGGGTGATTTCCGGGTTGGTAGCCGGGATCAGTAGGACCTTGTTATTGTTTTTATTAGCCTTTGGTACCGGATTTGTCTCCGGTTTTGGATTGAGACCTTGTATTATATTTGATTCAGGATGTTATATTATTATTATTGATGTTGTGGTTGTTTTAGTAGCAGTTGTTTAGACTTTGGAGCTGTTAGTCTTCTTTGTTATCTTATCATGCTTAGATTCGTGATTGAGTACATTATGATTATCGTTATGATATTGCTCCTCCGTTTGGAGTTGAGATCTTGACAGGTTTATATATTGATTGCGTGAGATTGTTAGCTAGATATTTGACCTAGACAGCGTTCTACCGCCGATGCTGCGGCGTAGGCTGGACGTACCCACGACTCATGTCCGATTTTCTGGGTGTGGGTCGTGACATATTTTTGGTGGCGGCCCCATGCAGGTCTCGATTCGCAATTAGTGCGATGTCGTGATTGTTACAACAATTTAGTTGTACTGCTGTGAGCCTGCTATAGGATCTAGGATCTAGGATGAGAGTATACTTAATCACGACTAGGAACAATTCCAATCTAATTATTCTGAATTTGCTTCTTTTGAAATATTACTGTCCTTCTTTGATGATATCGTATCTTGCACCGTATTGACTTCTTTTGATCTGTGTTCAGGATGCCTCTGAAGACACGATCCCATTATACCGTTCCAGCAGTTGCTACCGAGAGGTCTGCTACCTCTCGTCTAGCTCGTATTCAGGCAGCTGCTACCGCTCCACTCACCACTCATGCGGTCGAGGGAGCATCTGCTTCTCTCGGAGATCCTCCTCCACTTGTCGATCCGAGGACTACCCCAGTCGTTCCGGTGGTTCCTCCACCACTTCCTACACCATTAGATGTCGTGCAGTTGTTTGCGTTCTTCAGGGAGATGATGGACGCGCAGCACCGTCAGGTGGATGTGATGAGGCTGGGCATTGAGAACGCCCACCAGGTGGCCATGACGGCAGTGGACAGAGTGGCACAGATTCAGCCACAGACAGATCAGATTTAGCGTCCGAGGCCGGGCAGCATCATTGACTTCCAGAGGATGCGACCCAAGGAGTTCCAGAGTACAGAAGGGATCCTGTACGTGGATGACTGGATAGAGCAGATTAAGGACATCTTCAGGCTGGCATAGATTTCAGACAGCATGCAGATAGAGGCAGCGGGCAGTCAGATGTTCGACCTTGCCTTGACATGGTATCGCACTGATACAAGGATCGTGGTGCCAGGGATTACTTGGGAGGCTTTCAAGAGGCTTTTTGAGGAGAAGTTTTTTCCAGATATGGCGCTCAGTGCTTTGGAGAGTCAGTTCGAGGCACTCGTCCAAGGGAGCATGATGGTGGACGAGTACGCAGCGGAGTTCTGCCGTCTGGGCAGATTTGTAGAGGGCTTGAGTGAGGCAGCAAAGGCGAGGAAGTTTCGCAAGGGCTTGGTCATGACGGTCAAGTCTTTGACTAGGAGCGACCGCGAGGCAACTTTCGAGCAGATAGTAGGAGATGCTCAGAGAGTAGAGGATGACTTGGAGCTCAAGTCCAAGTGAGGCAGGGATGATTCAGGCAGTGCGAGTGGTAGTGCGGGACCAGCTAAGCGTCCCTATGTACAGAAGGCAGCGCAGCAGGGTCAGGATCAGAGGGTGCCCACTTGTGCCTACTGCAGGAAGGCAGGACACACTTGGGATGTTTGTAGGAGGAGGTTAAAGGTGTGTTTGTTCTGTGGATCCGCTGCTCACCAGATGCGAGATTGCCCCACTGTACCTCCATTAGGTAGAGCACAGGATCGGAGAGTTGGAGCTAGGCCACCTGTGGCACATCATCATGCCCCGCACCAGCAGAGGGATATACCCCAGCAGGGCAGGGCTTATGCATTGACGGTCGAGGAGGCCGATACTACGGATGTCGGGTTAGCAGGTCTGTCTCTTTGTTCTTCTTCCTGTCCTTTTCATTCCTTGTGGTGTGTTTCATTAGTACCTGTTAGACTTTTCCCTGTGCTGTGGTAGATAGTGTAGTGACCCTGATTGAGACTGTGATAACACGACCAGTATGACCATGATCTTGTATGTTGTTTAGGTAGAATTTCTTGACTGTGATTGTTGGGGGTTTGACCTAGGGAGAGTGCGATTGACTTTAAATTTCGAGGACAAAATTTTCTAAGGAGGATAGGCTTGTCACCACCCTATTTCCAGAGCTGGGTATTTTTTTTATTTTAATTTGGTTATTTATGTATTATTTATAATTAATTGTATTTATATTTAATTAGTGATTGTATTATTTTTTTATTGATTGTTTTAGGATTTTGGCTAGCCTGGACCCGTGTCAGACCCTAGTGGACCCATGTCCGACCCAACCCACACCCCTGTGAGACCTATTTTTGGGTTTAGAATATTTATTATATTTTTAGTGGGTTAGTTGGAGAGATTGGGAGTTAGTTTGAGTGCTTTTGGAACCCGAAACCCAAACCCAAGTGATAGGAGGGCATTTTGGGCATTTGGAGACTTTGTAAACCCTTTTATGTGTGTGAGACCCGACTACAGCCCCCATTCCCAGCCGAACACAGCAGCCCCCCTCCCCATTTCTTCTTCTTCTTTTTCTTCTTCTCCATTCTCCATTTCTTCTTCTTTCCTTCTCCCAAGTTCAAGTAAGCACTCTATTTCTCCTCTTTCTTCTTCTATTCTTCATGGATGTGAACCCTAACCCTATATTTTCCCCCAACCTAGGTGTTTAGAGCCTAGACTTAGTATGGAGGCTAGATTTGGAGGCTTGGAGCTTGAGGGAGGTGATTCCAAGTGGATTGGAGACTTTGGCCTTGGGATTCCAACTCCCAAGAGGTAAACCCTAACTTTTCCCTTACTAATTACTCTTATGTAGTGTAATTAGTGGTTTAGAACCTTCCTAGACCCTAAGCCTACCCGTGGGAGGAAGTTGGAACTAGTTTGGTTGTGTTTGGAGACTTTGACACTAGGTTTTGTGTCAATTTCGGGTGAAATCCGAAATTGGCCCAATTTTGGGTGATGTCCTAGGTTAGACGGACCTAGGTAGACGTTGTCGGGTGTCTAGTATCATGCCCCAGTCCCAAAATACGTAGGACTAGGAATACATAACACGCCAGCCGTATGTATACGAACTCCAATATATGGAACCATATACACACGTACGCTGTACATGAATATCCAATCCACTGTGGTAATATACTGTCACAACAAGTCACATACATTTATATATCTCATCCACATCACAAATAATAGATAAATGGAAATCAATAACTGAATATCAAATAAGCAGTCTCAAAGTATGATAGTCGGATAGAAACAAATCTACTGCAAATCGACTATAACCAAAACTACTAAAGAGGGAAGAGAATAAACTCTAATATAAGAATAAATGTCTCAAAAAGGAATAGCAACTAGAATATCTAAACAGCTGCAATGAATCACATATAATCCGAAGGTAAGATCTTCTCAGACTGATAGGTAGCGTCAGGTCCAGGTCCATACTCCTGCGGGTACTCCTGCTCATCTATATCTGGAAAGGTACCAGGTCCTCAGAGGGACGTAACAAGATACATATAAATATGCCAATAAAGTACTGAAATATAAACATCCATTGGGGTCGCCTAACCGTCTAAGTGAATGCAGTTAAGAACACCTTTCCCCACAAGTGAGCTATCTGGCTGAAAACTGGGATTTGGCATAGTTCTCTTTTGGAGATCCAGGGGCCTCAAAGGCACGTCATCTTTTGAACGGCGGAGGCCCGCCAATGTACATAATATAATATATAGTGGTCATCACCACCCGTATCTCCAGCGGAGAATCCGGACGCACAGAAAAAGTACAAAGGAGCTCAAATGCGGTACTTGTTGTTCTCCCCATCCAATGCTCTAAGCATGTCATGTCCATGACACGATAAACCTCTAATAACCGCCAGGTCTACTAGCATGCAAAGTTTCTATCGGCAGTTATCCCTATCCGTCGCACGACCTATACATACCAGTGGCCAGCCGAGTATGCAAGTCCGTGTCCTACATGTGACTCACACTCGTGTAAGAATAGTGTCATGGCCAATGAAACATAAATGTCTCATGAAGAAGGGGTAGTCTCATAAAGTAGGTCCAATACATATACATAAATAAAAATATAGTACGACAACACCGTCGTTGCACCCAAGTTTCCTTGGACACGCAATTTATATAGCAGTTAAAATAAATGAACTAAAATAAACAGAAATAAACATGCATGCCTCATATGGAATATAAATACAGTACAATGGCAAGGTATACTTGCCTGGCAAAAAATTTGTAAAGTGTACGCGCCCAAATATCAAGGACACGGAACCTGGAACTAATGGCCTCTGAACAAACGTCTCCGGATATTGAAATAGACATCACCAACGTTTCTGGAATGAGCAAAATAGCTAAAAAGCACTTTCCTTTCATCCAATTTGGACACAAGGGCAAAACGGTAATTTTGGATAAAAGTGGGGTCCATGTGTGGCCCACTTTGCACCAAAAAGTGTGCCAAGGATAACAGACTCTAAATGGGACAAATTATAGGTCAAACAACTCTAGATGTCAATACGAAACCAACGGTATGTCCAAATGTGGATTCCGATGGGCTGAACACAATTTTGTCCAAAAAGTCAACTGTGGGGCCCGCCAATTGGCGATTTGGTCAACCGTCTCAGAATTGCGTGAATATTGGGTCACGGGACCAGCGCGTTACCACGAGTCCAGTGGCGCAAGTTTCGTCGTAATCTGACATGCGTGCAGAAAATGCGCACGACTTCCACAAAAGTTACGGCACGGGATGTGTCCGCAGATACTGGATGATTCCGGCGCGCACACACATCTGAATCAGTCTCCACAAATTTTTACGTGTCCGGTTATGCTGCATGTACCGTTTGGTACACTTGGTACACGGCAGGGCGGTCCCGTTTGGTGGCGCGCGCTCCGTTTTCCAACTTTTAGAAATCTAGAAAAAGTGGGTTCACGGGATTTTGTGACGAATTTAATTCTGTCCACAGGAGCTAATAATCTAGGGTTATTTAACAGAAATTAAACTAGGTCAAGTGGTCTACACATACAAAAAATAATCACCGAATTCGGATCTCTGTGGTGGGAGATACGAACTCGGCAACATGGGTGGTCACCGCAGTTTTCTGCGATCCCAGAATTCGGTCAGCTTGCACCAACTTGGGCGCTAGTTTTGCCTATGGGTACACGTTGTTCGAGGTCTGCTATCATACATATATGGAAGAGGGTTAAGGGGTGAGCATACCGGTGAATACGGAATGGCATTTGGTTGAGCGAGTCGACGGAAAGCAACTCCGGAACAAAGGTACCTCGTGTGAGAATCTGCAGTGCGCGGGGTCGCGGTCGTCGGGATTGGTTTGGACGGCCTGGCGGGGTTCTCTGGCTGCGGTGGCAGCTCTCTCTAGGTCTAGATGAGAAGAGGAGGGTCTGGAGGTTTTAGGTTTAGGATTTAGAGAAATTATATATATATATATATATATATATATATATATATATATGAATTTATGAAAGGGAGAGAGAGAGAGAGATTCGGCTTGAAGCCGTGTGGGGGGTCTGTGGTTGGAATTAAATGGAATGTGCTAAGGTGGGCGGTGGTGCTCCCTGGCTGTGGTTTGTGGGAATTGCTAAGTTGCTTTGATTTGGTTTGCTTTATTTGCTTGCTAAGTTGCTTTGATTTGGTTTACTTTGTTTAAGGTTATTAGTATTAGTTATTATTATTATTAGTTTATTAATAATTTCTTTTCTTTTCTTTTTCTTTTTCTTTTAAATATATATATATATACATATATATATATTTGTGTATATATATATATATATATATATATATATATATATATATATATATATATATATACTCATAAAAAAATTTATAGATTATATTAATGCACACCGTTAAGCTAGCAACTGCTCAAGGGGTCTCCTACATAAAATAAATTCTGAAAAATTCCTGATGGTCCCATAAATCCTCTAAGTGCCCGAACACCTAAAATAAAAATTATTAAAAATCTATTTCTCCTATTTAGCCACTAATTACTATAATTAAATTAATAATTAATAAATAAAAAGGGTATATACGATTTTTCTAGGATAGGGGTTTTACATTCTACCCAACTTATAAAAATTTTATCCTCGAAATTAAAATTAAGCCACGATAGAATGCAAGGATGGTATAAGATATAAATTAACAATGTAAATTCATACCTTGGTCTGCGAATAGGTTCGGAAAACGCTTGCGCATGTCGTCCTCGCGCTCCCAAGTTGATTCTCCTGGCGCACCATGCCTCCATGCTACGCGAACCAAGGGAATAGACTGGTTCCTCAACACTTTCTCTCGACGATCAAGGATTCCCACGGGTTGCTCTTGGTATGACAAGCTCGGCCCAATGGTGATCTCTGAATGGTCGAGAACATGATTGATGTCTGCCACATATCGCCTGAGCTGCGATACATGGAATACGTCATGTACTCCCTCCAGTGAAGGTGGTAGCGCAAGTCGATATGCCACCTCTCCAACTCTCTTGAGCACGTCAAATGGTCCAATATACCTTGGACTCAACTTGCCGCGCCCTCCGAATCGAATGGTGCCTCTGGTCGGTGATATCCTCAAGAAGACATGATCGCCCTCTTTGAACTCCAAGGGACGACGATGAAGGTCTGCCCAGTGCTTCTTCCTGTCTTGCATTGCTCACAAGTGTCCCTGAATCTTCTTGACTGTCTCTACAGTGTTGACCACCAACTCTGGTCCCAGAATCTGATGTTCTCCCACGTTACTCCAACACACAGGAGACCTACATTTTCTTCCATACAATGCTTCAAACGGAGCCATCTGAATACTCGCTTGATATCTATTATTGTAAGAAAACTCCACAAGATGTAGGTGGTCCTCCCATGCTCCTCCGAAGTCTAACATACAAGCCCTCAACATATCCTCCAAGGTCTGAATAGTACACTCCGACTGCCCATCTGTCTGCGGGTGGTAAGATGTACTGAACTGCAGACGAGTACCAAGACTCTCTTGCATGCTCCTCCAAAAGTGCGATATAAAGCGTGAATCTCTGTCCGATATAATGCTGACTGGTATCCCGTGTAATCTCATGATCTACCTCATATATAAGTCAGCTAAAGCTTCTGTAGACTGACCCACTCTAAAAGGTATAAAATGGGCTGATTTCGTGAGTCGGTCCACTATTACCCACACTGCATCTCTCCTATTTGGACTCTTGGGAAAACCCGTGACGAAGTCCATAGTGATATGCTCCTACTTTCACTCTGGAATTGGAAGTGGTTGCAATAAACCTGTTGTCCTCTGGTGCTCCGCCTTCACTTGTTGACATACCAGACATTTAGCTACAAAGCGAGCTATCTCTCTCTTTATTCCATGCCACCAAAAGTTTTGTCGTAAGTCACGATACATCTTGGTGCCTCCAGGATGAATAGAATAAATTGAACTATGAGCCTCTGTCATCAGCTCTTGTCGAATCTTTCCATTTGGAACATAAAGATGATCACCACATCGTAATGTCCCATCCTCATGAATGCGTAATCCAGTCTGCTCTCCGGCCTTTGTCATTTCCTTCAGTCTCCTGAATCTGGCGTCTGTAGGCAAAGCTGCCATAATCCTCTCTACCAATGATGATTGTACTTGCAAGTTGGCTAGTATCCCATCTGCTTTGGGTAATATCACTTCAATGCCAAGCTCTTGCAAGTCCTCCAATAGTTCCCTCTGTGATGTCAAGAAATAAGCTGCTGGCTTCCGGCTTAACGCGTCTACTACCACGTTAGCCTTGCCTGGATGATAATGTAGCTCTATCTCGAAATCTTTCATCAACTCGAGCCATCGACGTTGTCTCATATTTAACTCCTTCTGCGTGAAGACGTACTTGAGGCTCTTGTGGTCTGTATAGATCTCCACTCGTTCCCCATATAAGTAATGTCTCCATAGCTTCAGAGCAAATACAACGGCTGCAAGTTCCAAGTTATGAGTTGGATAATTCTTCTCATGCACTCATAACTGCCTAGATGCATATGCAATCACCTTGCTATGCTGCATCAATACGCATCCCAAGCCTTTCCCTGATGTGTCATTGTAGATCACATAACCTCCTGATCCGGACGGAATAGTCAACACTGGTGCTGTAGTCAGTCGCTTCTTCAACTCTTCAAAGGCGGCTTGACACTCGTCGGTCCATATAAATTCTTGATCCTTACAAGTCAAGCGAGTCATAGGTGTCGCTATCCTCGAGAAGTTTTTTACGAACCGTCGGTAATATCCTGCAAGTCCAAGGAAACTCCTCACCTCTGCTGCTGATTTAGGAACAGACAATGTCTCAACTGCTGAGATCTTCTCTGGATCAACAGAAATACCATCTCCTGTAACAACATGCCCAAGAAATGAAACCCTGTCTAAGAAGAACTCACATTTGCTAACCTTTGTATATAACTGCTCTCTCTCCTCAAAGTCTCTAGAATAATCCGCAGGTGCTCCTCATGCTCCTCGTGGCTCTTCGAATAAACAAGTATATCATCTATGAAGACGACCACGAATTAGTCCAAGTACTGGTGGAAGACTCGATTCACCAAGTCCATGAAGATCGCTGGAGCATTGGTCAATCCAAATAGCATGACCAAAAACTCGTAGTGCCCATATCTTGTTCTGAATGCGGTCTTCGGAATGTCCTGCTTTCGTACCTTTACCTGATGATATCCCGATCTCAAATCTATCTTTGAGAACACCTTAGCTCCACTGAGTTGATCAAACAGGTTATCAATGCATGGCAATAGATATTTTTTCTTCACTGTCACTGTATTCAAGGCTCTATAGTCAATGCACATACGCCCTGACCCATCCTTCTTGGGTACAAACAATACTGGTGCTCCCCAGGGTGATGCACTCGGTCGGATGAAATCTTTCTCCTCTAGCTCTTTTAACTGTGCCTTCAGCTCGTCCATCTCCTTCTTCGCCAGTCTGTAAACATGTGATGCTTTAGGTGATGCTCCGGGTGCTAGTTCAATTGAAAACTCTACGTCTCTGTCTGGGGGTAGTCCTGGCAATTCCTCTGGAAAGACGTCTAGAAATTCTGAAATAACAGGATGATAGACAACATCGTCCATTGCGAGTTGTATACCATCAAGGATTTCTGTAGAACCTCGTGCAAACTCAAGTTCAGGCTGGCCTGGTACCTTAAAAAGAATGCTTCCTCCAAAGCAATCGAAGAAAGCGTGGTACTTGCTTAGTCAGTCCATTCCAAGCATAATATCAAAAGATGGCATAGGAAGGACTAAGAGTTGGGCATTCATCTCTCTGCCACGTATCACTATAGGACCTGATCTACAAATTCGACTAACTGGTACAACTCCTCCTCCGGTAAGAATTCTAACACAACTAGATAAAGGTGTAGAAGCAATTTTGTGTTTGGCAATAAAACTAGATGATATGAATGAGTGGGTGGCTCCCGTATCAAATAATGTCACAGCAAGAAAAGTAAAAGCAAGGGTAATACCTGCTATGACATCCACCTCATGATCCATGTCATCTACCTCCAATGCAAAAGCTCGCCCGTTCCTCTGCGGCTGTCCATGTCTGGCCCTCATATACTGCTCCTCCTGGGTAGGTAGCGGTGGTCCTCTCTGAAATTCTTCTGCTGCCGGGGGTCGAGGTGCTCCCGGTCTAGTCATCTGCTGAGTTGGCTTCGGTGCTGGAAGCGCTAGTCTCTGAACTGGCAGTGGTAGTGTCAATGTCGGCTGTTTTGGACAGTCTCTTGCCAAATGCTGTCCGAAACCATATCGTAAATACTGTCCCAAGCGGCCTCGACAATCCCTTAAAATATGTCCAATTTTCCCACAATAATTATATTGGGGTTTCTCCGAAGTCTGGTACAGTCCGGCTCTGTATTGCTGATGTTGCTGTGCCAAGGGACGTCTGATGGGTCCTCCCTGTTGTGTCCTGGCTGGTCCCTGTTGTATCCTTGCTGATCCTTGTTGTGTCCTCAGCTGACCTCCCTTTCCTCTGCTGATAGTTTCTTACAATCTGGCCTCTATCAGTAGTTTAGCATAAGAGACTCGGGACTGCGAGCTTGTATAATATTGTAGCTCCTGGGTCAGTCCTCGATGAAATCTCTTAGCCTTAGCCAAGTCATTTGGTATCAAAGCAGCGCCATATTTGTTGAGTCGACTAAACTCGGCATCATACTCGTCCACTGTTCGGTTCCCCTGCTCCAAGTGAAGAAACTGATCGTAAAATGTATCTCGGACGGTGTCCGGGAAGTACTTTCCCACAAAGCACTCCAAGAACTGCTCCCAAGTCTAGTATGTACCCAACTGGCGCTCCATGGATTTCCACCAGTGATGAGCATTACCATCTAGAAGCGTTCGTACACCCGTCATCCATAGGTCCGTAGGTAATTGCGATACCTCCAGTAGCTTCTGCGTGTGAGTGATCCAGTTGGTAGTCTCCTCCGGGCTCTCAGTGCCCTTGTACTGCCTTGGACCCATCTAAATAAATAACTGAGACATATAGATCCTATACTAATTACTCTTATGTAGTGTAATTAGTGGTTTAGAACCTTCCGAGACCCTAAGCCTACCCGTGGGAGGAAGTTTGAACTAGTTCGGTTGTGTTTGGAGACTTTGACACTAGGTTTTGTGTCAATTTCGGATGGAATCCGAAATTGGCCCAATTTTGGGTGATACTCTGGGTTAGACGGACCTAGGTAGACGTTGTCAGGTGTCTAGAGGGTAAGTGTGTGTCTCCGTTCGGACACGTGAAGTCGTGTCGCGGAGAAACGGGTGTTTCGGACGTTTTCGGGATTTTCGTCGTCGCCGGTTCTAAGTGCGTGCGCATTTTTGTCACGGACCTAGAATTGACGAGTTAGTATTTTTTTCTAGGACCTAGACATCGTTTAGAACCGGTGGGTAAATTTTGGGCCGATTTCGAGTTGGTTTGGTGTGCGTTTCAGGAGATTTTCCGAACTGCACACCGCGTGTTCGTCGAAATGACCGAACGACCATTTCGACTTGGTTTCGTAGTTTTGGGCTTGTGCGCGCGTTGGATTAGTTTCGGAGAGTGTGTGCTAGAATTCTCGGGTTATATTTTATATATATATATATATATATATATAGGTGTTTGTGTGCGTAGGGTTGGTTGTGTGCGTGTTGGTGAGTGTTGTGTGTTGTGTTGTGTTTGGTGTGTATATGTTTATGTGTCTATATATGTATATATATTTATATATATGTGTGTGTATATATACCTATATTTGTGTTTGTGTATGTGTATTAGTGTGTGTGAGAGTGTGAGTGTGAGGGTGTGTGAGAGTGAGTGCGTGTTTGTGAGCGTGCGTGTGTGTTTGTGAGCGTGTGTGTGAGTGTGGTTATATATATATATATATATATATATATATATATATATATATATATATATATATATATATATATATATATATATATATGAGTGTGTGTATATTTATAGATGTGCGTGTGTGTTTGTGAGCGTGTGTGTGAGTGTGGTTATATATATATATATATATATATATATATATATATATATATATATATGTATGAGTGTGTGTATATTTATAGATGTGTGTTTGTGAGTGTATATATATATATATATATATATATACTTGTGTGTATTAGTGTGAGTGTGTGTGTATATATATATATATATATATATATATATATATATATATGTGTGTGTGTATATGTATATGTATGAGTGTGTGTGTGTGTGTGTGTGTGTGTGTGTGTGTGTGTGTGTGTGTGTATATATATATATATATATACACACACACACACACACACTAACATCTATATATATATAAACACACTATATATATATATACACACACACACACACACACACACACACACACACACACACACATATATATATATATATATATATATATATATATATATATATATATATATATATATATATATATGGTTATGTGTGTGCGTGTTTGTGTGTGCGTGTTCGTGTGTGTGTGTGGAGCGTCGAGGGTGTAGCAGCTAGCGAGCAGCGAGGGGGGCAGTGTGCAGCGCACAGCGGAGCAGAGCGTGTCGCAGCAGCAGGCAGTGCGTAACACACTGCACGCCACGAGCAGCAGCAGGCGCTGCAGGCGCTGCAGCACCGCAGTAGCGCGCTGCAGTGCGCTCGTGCTGCAGCAGCAGCAGCAGGCCCTAGCAGCAGCAGCAGCAGCTCCAGCGGCAAGCGCAGCAGCAGTTTAGCAGCGTGGATTACAGGTAGCCTCGGGTAGCAGCGAGAGAGATAGATAGATAGATAGATAGATGAATAGATCGATAGATTAGTAAATAGATAGATACCTAGATAGATAGATGGATATCTAGATAGATTAATAGATAAATAGGTAGATAGATAGATAGTTTTATATATATATATATATATATATATATATATATATATATATATATATATATATATAGACAAATAGATAGATGGATAGATAGATAGATAAGTAGTTAGAGTTATATATTTAAGGGTTATGTGTTTAAGTGTGGGTGGATATATATACATATAGTTATGTAGCTATATGCCTATGTGTGTGTGTGTGTGTGTGTATATATATATATATATATATATATATATATATATGTATATATATGTATAGGTATATATACATATAGCTAGATAGATATATGTTATAGCTAGGTATGAATATGTTTAGGTAAGGGATATATATATGTATTGTGTTTATGGATATATATATATATATATATATATATGTAGATACCTAGGTATATGCATATATGTATTAGATATATATATATTTTAGCCTAGATTATTAACTAGGTATATATCTATATTCATAATAGTTAGCTAGAGGGGTAGTAGGGTTGAGTTTAGAGAGGTATCTCAATACCTTGAGATATCCAAGGTATTGAGTTTCGAGCGGGGTTTTTGAGCAATTGCCTAGGTTTGAGTTTAGAGATAGGTTTTTATGTATATGTGTATATATTTACGCGTGCTAGCATTAGTTTTAGCGGGTATAGACGGGGCGTATAGCGTAGGGTGAGGTATCGGATACCGAGGGTATCTCGGTATCTCAAGGAGGCGAGTTTGAGGGTTTATTAGCTTAATGACCTAGTTTTGACCTAGAATTTCAGGGGCACCCTATTTTGACCTAGAGTTGACCGTAGTTGACCCGGTTGACCGCCAAAGTCAACTTTTGACCTAGATTTGACCCAGAGTTGACTTGTTGACCCAGATTTCACCGGTTTGACCCGTTTGACCTAGAACGATCCTAGAAGCCTATTTTTTAGTATTTTATATCTGTTTAACTCATTAGAAACCTGTTTAACCTTATTTTTCGCATAGGTCCTTGTGACACCAGTTCGGATCGCCAGTTGCTCAGGACGTCAGGCGAGTACATTCTCTGATAGTTTTCATTATCTGATGATTATTATGATTCAGCTTCTAGTATAGTATCATCTGATTTTTCTGGCACAACACAGGACACGGACTGGTATTTCTGGATTTATTTACTTGCGACACGTATATTTCATATTTCTGGCCTCTATTCTGGAATCACCTACAGGCATCACTACAGGCATCACTCATGTTTCAGGCTGGACTCATACTTGATTTACGTGTCGGCTCTTGGATTCACTTGTACTAGTTGGGGCGGAGAAATACTCGAGTAGACATGTAAATATTTCCATCTGGAATCATCAGGAATCACCCCCTCTGGTCTAATCTGGAATGATAGCAGCCGAGCACCCAGTGCGCGGTGAGCCGTACTTACCCCTAGCCGTTTACATGTCGAAAAAAGTATTTCAAAGATATCGAGTTCATTCTTTATAGTCTGGACTCTCTTACATTTTTTGCTGGTCTCACTTATAGTTTCTGGACTTGACTTATTACATGTATCTCATGCTGGACTCACTACACGTTCTTGTGCATAGACTTACTCTTAGTTTAGATTTCTTGTATCTTGCAGTTGTTACTGTCTTTCTCTGATATTCATGTATCTTTACCTTTATGCACCAGTAACATATATATATTTCTTGTTTATACTATATTTTATTCTCCTTGCTACTTGCTACAACTGTTTTATAGTTTTTATCATTTAACTGGAACTGCTGTTATAGGTGTACTTGCTCCAGTCCTGACTGGACATATTTTTTTCAGAGTATCCGGAGGATTGGTATCCAACGTTTTATGGACCTGAGCCTGTCGATGGTGCAGACAGGGACCCTCTAGTTTAGGGGTGATTTTTGGGTTGGTAGCCGGGATCACTAGGACCTTGTTATTGTTTTTATTAGCCTTTGTTACCGGATTTGTCTCCGGTTTTAGATTGAGACCTTGTATTATATTTGATTCAGAATGTTGTATTATTATTATTGATGTTGTGGTTGTTTTAGTAGCAGTTGTTTAGACTTTGGAGCTGTTAGTCTTCTTTGTTATCTTATCGTGCTTAGATTCGTGATTGAGTACATTATGATTATCATTATGATATTGCTCCTCCGTTTGGAGTTGAGATCTTGACAGGTTTATATATTGATTGCGTGAGATTGTTAGCTAGATATTTGACCTAGACAGCGTTCTACCGTCGATGCTGCGGGGTAGGCTGGACGTACCCACGACTCATGCCCAATTTTTCGGGTGCGGGTCGTGACACGGCTCCTCGACACAGAGCTTGTAGTAGTCTCAGCCTGAGTCCTAGTGATTCTCTCACTTGCATATCACTTAGCTGGTTATATAGTTTATCCTATTGATTCATTTATTATTGTACTGTATTATTTTGGCTTGAGTTATTCTTGTACCTTGCTATGTCCCCTGAGGACCTGGATCTGGATTATGTCCCCAGGTTTAACAGAGGAGATCTACCCCGAGGTGTACGGAACATGAGCAGACATTGGAGCAGTACCAGTACCAGAGGACGAGGTGCTCGCCGAGGATTTCTTCTGAGTATCTGCTTATCTATACTTGTTATTTCTGTTATTTCCTGTTTATTTAACTGATGTATCAAACTTAGTATCGGGTTGTTCCCCGAGATATATTTTATTGAAAATTTATGTTGCTTTATATTCCATATTTATCATATTTATTTCTGTGGATGAGATTAGTACCGTAGACCCTTATTGTTGTTTACAGCTTAAGTACACCCTGATGGGTCCATTAAATTGGGTTTGCCCATCGGTGTGTGCTGCTGGCCATTGTCACGTGTCTAGTCTCTCGGTATTTTGGGACTGGGGCGTGACATAGTTTTTATGGTAGCCCATGCAGATCTACGACTAAATTGTTCAGTTTCAACTTAGGAACTGAGCAAGCCTGCAATAAGGATATGATAAGTTTTAGGATCTCATCCACTTGATTGAATCGTTCTTGATCTTTATATCGGATTCGAATAAATTTCTTGACTTGCATCCTGCCTTGATTCCTCTGTGCGCCTCTTATAGTTTATTTTGGATGCAGAGTAATGGATCCACGAGCAAACGACGAAACTCCTGCAAGAACACCACAAGGTGTTGTAGCCACCTACGAAGAAGATGGAGTGACGCCATTAAGTGGAGATCCCTCCACTCACCGAAGCAGTCAAGCAAATCAGCATGCTTCTAGATTTCAAATAAGTAGATGGAGTGATGCCATTAAGATGGAGTGACGCCATTAAGATGGAGTGACGCCATTAAGTGGAGATCCCTCCACCTACGAAGATGATATTCTACCTCCGCCATAGTTTACTCCACCAATGCACGTATTCCCACAAGGGCAGGCAATGGACGGACAACAGATATTTCAAATAATCTACGCAATAATGTAAGCTCAACAGCAGATTCAACAAGAGGCTCTGCGTCACGAGGTAGAGAACTTAAGGAACAGCCTATTAATCGCACTGGAGCAGGCGAACCTACCAACTCGACGGCCATCGACGGACTCTATCACCAATTTTTGCCAATTGAAGCCTCGCACCTTTTCAGGCAAGGAGGAGCCCACTGAAGTTCATGAGTGGCTCACAAACACTCGACACCAATTAGAAGCAGTTGAGCTTCCAAGGGAACGTTGGATGACTGCCGTCAGAATATAGTTGACGGGCAATACACATCACGGGTAGTTAACTGAGGAGACACGGCTCGGACCAGACCGAGTCACTTGGAAGGAGTTCTCCAGACTCTTTCAGGAGATGTATATTCCATCTATTGCTCGATCGAAACTTTGGGACAAGTTCAATCGCCTCACTCAAGACAATATGACAGTGGAAGAATACAATCCGGAGTTCATTCATCTGAGTCGCTTCGCCCCTACCTTGATCCCGACAGAAGAAGAGAAGGATGAGAAGTGCTTCGACGGACTAAACTTTGAGCTACAGAGACAGATTGGCTCGGTTGCACCTACTTCTTACTCGACGTCCTTGCTGCAGCACAACGCATGTAGCGCGTCACCAGGAGAGAGTCCAGCCTTAAGCGGCCTTTCACATCAGCACCAGCCAGAGCACCACAGGGAGAAGCTGCAAAGAGATCTCACATTGCACCAGTCACCCAGAGCATCTCCGCAGATACTACCTACATGTCAATATTGTGGCAAGCAAGGCCATTATGAGAGCGAGTGCAGACGCAATTTAGGATTATGCTTGATTTACGGATCCAACCAGCATTTAGCCAAGGATTGTCCTGAGCATCGAGAGGGAGCACTAATGTTAAACTGACAAGCTTTACCAGCATCGAGGCCAGTTTATCCAGCATTGGGAGTACCACAAATGGGAGTTGGAGGAGTCAGACCACCAGCTCCAGGAGGATATCAAACGAAGCCACCTTTGGCACCCCAAGCAGCACTCTTTCAGCAGGCCCAGTAACAGCAGAGGGCACCACCACAAGGACGTGGACAAGCTTTTGCAATGACCATGGAGGACGCGCAGACTCATGGAGTAGTGAATACGCGTAAGATTTAAGTTATTCATAGATGTCTATTCCTAGTAATGCTTTAGCACGTGCCTGTTAATTCATGACCTTATCCCTAAACCTAGTAATTTTAAACTTGTTAATAATTGATAACCTAGTTTCCTAAGTTGTAGTTTTCTTTGCTCTAACCAGATTTCTTTACTCTTGAATTACCTATTTTTCATTGTTTAGGAAAATAATTTATTCCTTCCCTATGTGTTTTGCTTAACCCTCATCCTTCGATTTCTCCTTGATCAAGATTCTTTGTTTGTGTGTCGTACTTCGAACATATTTTGCAACCGTGTCATCTCTTATGACCAGCTATGCTTTCTTTGATTGCGAGGACGTAATCCTTTTAAGGAAGGTAGATTGTGAACCCCCAGATTTTTTCAGATTTTTAAATAAAATTTTAGGAATTTTCTGTGATTTTTAACTAATTAAAATAAATATTTTCTGGTATTAAATAATTTTTATGATTTTATTAAATATTAAAATATTATGAAAATAATATTTTTTTGATGTAAAATAAAATATTAGACATACTGTAATTTTTCTGGAATTTATTGGACCCCAGAACTATTTTAAAGACCTAAAAAAATATTTTTTTAATAAACCAAAACAAACCAACCTGAATCGAACCAGTTTATTAATAAACCGAACCAACCCAACCCAACCCTAATGGGTCGGATTTGAATCCGACCCGTACTCGCAACCCGTACCCAACCCATACCTTATTGGATCGGATCCGGATCCAAAACCCAACCCGCCAACCCGTTTACCCAAACCCGTAGCTACAGTAACCCCATTTCTTCCCCGACGGTTCCCCGACTCTTCGCCTCCCACAACCGCTCCCTTCTTCTTCCCCCAACGCCTCTGCCTCTCCACCTCCCCGCCGACCTTTTCCCTCCCCAAACGGCCGGTCGACCCTCTCCTATAAAACCCACCGCCATCATCACACCCCGATCCCAGCACGACCCCGAGCTCCCCCTCTGGCGATGCCTCCACTGGCTTCTCCGCCGAACCGAGCTCAGCCACCGCCATCTTCCCCATCTCTCCACCCCGACCTCCGGCACCCAGCAACCCTGAGCTACCCCGACCCTCGCCGTGACCCAAGAACCCCGGCGATGTCTCCGCCCGAGACACCCCGACTTCCCCTCCGGCTGACCCCGAGCCCCTGCCGCCGAGAGTCACCACAGACCCCTCCCCCAGCAGCTGAGCAGCGCCACCGACCGGCAGTCGCGCCTCCTCGCGTATGAGAATTTCAGACGTTTTCGGCATCCTGTTCCGATGAGTGTTTCTCTCTCCTCGCCGCCTCATTTTTTGAATCATCTGCTGTGACGCGTAGACTGCAAGACCCCCTCGAAACCCGTGCAAATAGTTTGGGTTATCACGTCCTGTGTCGGTCGTAAACCGTGACGCAAAAATCAGAAAAATAAACCCCCAATTTCTAAAAATCAGAAATTGTCCGAACTCTCCAGTTCACGACCGTTTTGCGACCAACCTGATAAATGTTTTCAAAATTGGTTTGAACAGTTATTTAGACCACTTGACCAAGTTTTAATCCCTATTTTTAGTTTATTTTATTGAGCTGTAAATTGCATATTATTCGAGGGTGAAATTGACCAAAAAACTTGGTTATTTAAAATCCTGATTTTCCCAGAACTGGGTGCGTCCCGCTAAACGAGGTGACTTGGTCGTGTGCGAACTTTACCGAAAGATACGCGCCGTCAATACGGACATGTGGAATTTCACGAAAGTTAATTTGGATGTTCGTGCACACCGGAATCAACGCGTATCCGTCGACAACGTCTCGTATCGGCCATGTTCTAAAAATCGTTGTAACTTTGTGTATGCTCGTCATCTTAAAATAAAACTTGTACCATCGGACTCGTAGCAATACGCTAGTCCTGTGACCCAAGTTTGGTTTGATTCTAAGAACGTTGACAAAATCCCGTATCGTGGGCCCCACGGCTCCACTTGACGGGCGATTTTTTGATCTGCTCATCGGAATCTAGTTCTGGACATTCTGTTGGGTTCGTATTGTTGTTATGGAATTGTAGACACTAAGTTTGATGAATTTGGAGAACTTTGTCTCTGGCACATTTTTTGGTGCGAAGCGGGCCACTTGTGGACCCCGCTTTGACCAGAAACTGTCACTTTTGCCCCTGTGTCCAAATTAGACTTATGGAGAGGCAATTCTAGCTATTTGATATCTTCTGAACATGATAGTAAAGTTTATTTCAGCATTCAGAGGAGTACTTGTAGATTCTGCTGACACCAGAGCAACTGGTGGAATTCAAACCCCAGGCAAGTGTACCTAGCCATACTTGCAGTAATTTGTTTCATATTATTATTCTCTTGATCTATTTCTGTGATATATATGTTCAACCTAGGACCGTATGACATTACTTAACGTTCGAATAATATTCGGATGTCAACGCCGTACGTGGAGTTGTGTAACGTCACCTAGAGATGGATATCAAAATCCTATACATTCTCGTGCTTGCATCATCAAGTACGTTATACCACAGGACACCTGACACTGTTCATGAGACATAATCTTCCTGAGATATTCATGGTGATTCTATATAGGCTACAGGAATTGTGACATAGACTTTATATCCATAGTTATCATATGACTTGCTGCATTAGATATGATCCTGCGTGTCATGGACATGAGACGTGTGATTACATTGGGTGGGGGAGAGACACACAGGCTATAGGCTAATTATATAATTATTTATTACGGTGCCGTAGGCCTACTACATAGTATAACTACATAGTAAAATTATATAGTACAACTGCTACCAGCTCCTTGACACAGAGCTTGTAGTAGTCTCAGCCTGAGTCCTAGTGATGCTCTCACTTGCATATCACTTAGCTGGTTACATAGTTTACCCTATTGATTCATTTATTATTGTACTGTATTATTTTGGCTTGAGTTATTCTTGTACCTTGCTATGTCCCCTGAGGACCTGGATCCGGATTATGTTCACAGATTTAGCAGAGGAGATCTACCCCGAGGTTTACGGAACAGGAGCAGACATTGGAGCAGTACCAATACCAGAGGACGAGGTGATCACCTAGGATTTCTCCTGAGTATCTGCTTATCTATACTCAGTTATTTCTGTTATTTTCTGTTTATTGAACTGATGTATCAAACTTAGTATCGGGTTGTTCCCCGAGATATGTTTTATTAAAAATTTATGTTGCTTTATATTCCATATTGATCGTATTTATTTTTGTGGATGAGATTAGTACCGTAGACCCTTATTGTTGTTTACAGCTTAAGTACACCCTGATGGGTCCATTAAATTAGATTTGCCCATCGGTGTGTGCTACTGGCCATTGCCACGTGTCTAGTCCATCGGTATTTTGGGACTGGGGCGTGATATTAGGGGTTTTATAGGAGATCGGAATGGGCGGTTATGGGGAAGGGAAGAGGGTCGGTCGACGGTTGGGGGAAGGGAAAGTAAAGGGGTTTCTACTGTTACAGAATGTTAAGGGGGTTTGTGGGTCGGGTTTGGGTTGTCGATTCGGGTAGTATCCGGATCCGTTTAGGGTTGGGTTGGTCTAAGATGGTTTGGTTTGGTTCAGTTTAGTTTGGTTTGGGTTGGTTTAAGTTGGTTTATTATATATAGGTCATAAAAAATAGTTTTTGAGCCCAATAAATTTCATAAAAATTACACAATACTCTATTATTAATTATACACTCAAAAATATAATTTTTTTAATATTTTAATAATTAATTGAATACACAAAAATATAATTCCAAGAACGAATATTTATTATAATTAATTAAAAATTACAGAAAATCTCCAAAAACTCAAAAATTCATAATTAAAATTCTAAAATTAAATTCTAAAATATGGGTGTTTACAGTTGTTATTCGTATAACTTGCTCTTCTAGTTTCATTTTCTCCCGACGCGTGGTTAGGGTGCTAAGTTCTGCTCGGGTGAAGGTCTGCAACCCCGGTCCTTATTTCGTTTAAGGGTTATGGTCCCGATCCAGAGTAGTTCCTATGCTCTCTTGCTGTTCGTCGCCTTACTTTTATTTCTGCACTTATTATCAGTTCTTTCAGTATTATTCTTGAGTCAAGTACGTTGGTACCGTACAAGTCTCGATCTGCTTTAAATTCTTTTATGTCTCTTTTGTTTATGTTGTGATGTGTTTGGCCTATCACCTCGAGCTTCTTTGTGGTACTTGTTGCTTGGGGTTCTGACCCCACTGGCTTTGCATGACCAGGTTACCCCGAAGAGAACCAGGATCCTCCGCACTTCCAGCAAGATGGCTCACACTCGTAGGACTGCGGCTGAAGCTCGTGAGTAGATTTCCTTTATTTCATCCCTCGTCTTGATTACTTCATTTTGTGGTGTTTAGCACGGGGCAGAGTTAGCTCCTTATATTTTTGAGACTTAGGTCAACATGATGTATATATTAGACCATGGCTGGTATATTTAAATCATGTATATTTAAACTCTGTTAGTGCAGTATTTTGTATTCACTAGCGTCATGATCATATATAACATGTAATTTGTGATTCCTTTTTTACTTTCATGTATGATATACTCTTGTATTTGTGTTGCTGGATTGAGATCATATGATTTGTCGACCTTAGGACTGACGTCATAGCATACTAGAGTTCACCCATTTGTCTTCTAGACAACCTTAACACATTACGTTTTACTTCGGTATTTTGTAAGGTGCGGTTGGCCATGTCAGTCCCCGTATTTACCCAGTATTCTGGGAGCGGGCCCAGGAACCGATCGAGAGGTTACGTCCTTGTGCACAAGTTTGTCCTAACCGATGCATGAATGCACTTCTATCAGATAACATACAATACAAGCATGCAATAATCAAGCAGACTCTTATATATTAACTCTTCTTATCATCAGTCTATATTGATGTACGGGGCATGTAACCATCAATCCTCTTCTATTCAATCAAGCGATAGGTTCAATCTTTTTTTTCTTTTTAATCAATCGATAGGTTCAATAGCACACAGTACGAGTTATTCATACAATTCTATCTTTAGCAGTTCGATATAAGGAACACATGCAAGCGGAACATATTATAAGTGAGTCCGATAACGATTTTATAAATCTAGCATACAATTTCTATATCTTGTATTTTAAGCATGCAATTCTACCTTACCATAGCAATGAAACATAGCATGTTCAAGCAAACTTTCTACTCTACTCCTTAGCATGTCAGGGGTTCATTCTAACTTTAGCATACAAGAATGGACAAGTTTATGACATCTTATTACTCTTCTTATTAGCATGGCAATGGTTCGTTTGAAAGCCGTGTCCGTGTAACTTAGCATGCAACATACTATTCTTTACTTAGCATGGCAATGTTCTTTTCAATGACAAGCATTACAAATTCTCTAGTTAAGCATACAGGTTCTCGTTCTATCATTCCCATGCGAACATTCTCTACTTAGCAATAAGTATTATAAAAATCCAAATTCATTATTAAGGCATGCAAGAATCAGAGAATGAAGTTCTGGCCACTCACATAGATTAATCGTCTTGTCTTTCAATCGAAGAACTCTTCGAGAAGGCTTCCGCTTGAACCAACAAAGCGATATCTCTTGTACATAGTGCCAACGCGAAGCGGGGCACTACATACTTACCCACCGAAAAAAAGTTTTGTCCTCGAAACTCAAGAAGAAACTTTCGATATCCAGAGCAGCGATAGTCCTTATCCCTCTCCATCCTCAATCGAAAACTCTAGCAATCAGAAATCACAAATCACATGTCTCAAGCAATAAAATAATATAAAAAAATTGTCGGCATCTTTGAGAATATTTACGGATTCATTGTATGGAATGCTCATTGCGACAATGATATCAAGTGGCAAGGAAATATCTTGAGTTGAAGCGAAGCAACAGAATGACCAAAGGATCAAGTTGCTCTGATACTATTATGTCATGCCCCGATTCTGCAAGGGGTCGGTCGGTCATCCTCGCTTAGCGCCTTATGGAACCGATCGTCCTCTCATGGGCATGATATCGTGCATGCCTAAGTTGTGCTTGCACAAGACCAAGAATTTGAACAAGGACAAGTAAGTTATTCAAGATAGAAGCATTGTCACAATAATACAAAAAAGTAAATGAACACAATAGTATAAGAAAATAATCTATTTATTGATATTCAAAAAGTGCTACAAGCGGTGCTTGGCCGAGATTATAATTCGCTCAGTCTCTCTCTCTCTCTCTCTCTCTCAATTATAATGACACCGTTTCATATATTACATCACTTTATACAAAATAATCTCAAAACATCACGATACGTCTCAAGGCATCGACTCCAGATTTTCAGTTCCTGAGGATGAGAATATGCTATCGCATCTTCGAACAATCCAGCACCTACGAATAAAACTGGTGGGGGGTTAGCACTTTGGGGAAAGTACTAGTGAGTATAAAACAATGAACAGAAGCAACATTCTCTAAAACTAACACTTAGTAAACATGTGATATAATATTACATTAATAATTATCTTATTACTTTTACCTAGGTTTATATTATATAGTACAGGAATCATAGTCAATTTACTTCTTTTGAAAATATATCTTTGAAAATAGTTTGCATATTCAATACATTCAATCATGTTATAGAGACATTGTTCTATCGTACAGTGTGCAACATGTATCGTGAGCCATATTCATCAACTCTTAGGAACATAAGCTATCTCTAGTGGACTATTCATCTCAATTCAAGGCAGCAGTAACATATACACATAAAACAGACAAGTCTTATGAGTAGTTCGATAAGAAACATAAACAATAACTAGTGATAACTTATACAGTGATTTTTACCCTCGGCCGGACGGTTATTCCTGCAACAAACATCAATTTGTATAAACATCTAAGTATTATTTCTTGTTTGTCTCTGCATCAAACAGTTAGGTTTGCAAAAAGGCTATCCTATCATGCGACCTAACTATATGATGGTCCATGGAAATCGATGATTAGCAGTTGGGACGTTCAAGCCAATCTCAATAATAGACTGACACATTTCCTTAATGACGAGGTCTTCAAGCCTCAGGGTATCATGTCCTCTCTGTCACGACCCGCACCCTGATATTCGGGCATGAGTACATGATTACGCCCAGCCTACGCCGCATAATCGGTGGTAGAACGCTGTCTGGGTCATTTCTAACTATCTAACATCTCAACAATATGGTACCTGTCAATCATCTCAACTCCAATCGGAGGAGCAATATAGTATCTCACAAATATATCAATCTCAATCACAAAACAAACTAAGGAGGAAATAATGCACGAATGGAAATAGCGAAGGAAAGAAGATACAATCCACAATATGAAATAATAGTACATCTGTGAATCTCCACAAAATAATAGTGTAATACAAAATCTAAACAAAACTAGACCTCCTCGGTCACTGGTACTATGTCCTCTGGCTCTAGGGAAGTGTCCTCTAAAGTCTCACCCTCCTGAGGTCCGTAATATGTGGGACACAGCTCCTCTAGCCAATCATCTGGAAAAAATATATCCAGTCAGGATTGGAGCGAAGCACATACCTCTGAAAGCAGTTCCAATAACATAATCGAGCATATATAACAAGCAATAGAAAAATGATACAAGATGCACAAGTAGAAAGAATATACAATACAAGTGAACAGGCAATAGGCACAATAAAGCTGGAAGTAAATACAAGAATAACTGCAAGTAGAGAACAAGAAATACTAACTATGTGTTTTAGAGTGAGAGTTCGTTATGTGATCGGTTTAGGTTGCACATGAGGTATATAGGTAACTCCATTATACGTGAGGTGTATAATCGACATGCACATGAGATCAAGAGGGCTTTGATCACATAACCAACTCCTACTCCCCCTTCCCAACCAATACTCATGGATCCAATCACGATACGTTACGTACATGATCACGATAGTCACACTAGCACACGAAATAGTGGATGCACAAGAAGCACATGAAAGTCAATACCCGATGCACATGATGAAATATATGTCATTAGGTACCTGTTGCACACGGTAGGGGATAACACCTCCTGACGGGATCCATATAGCACCAGTCCGTGAAATCACTGTGTCGGGAATCAATGTATACTAATCTAGAACATGCATATATACAATATTATGAATTGCAAACAAACAGAGAAATGTACTCGCCTGAAGTCCTGAGCAAAGTGTGTCTCTCGATGCCCAAGCTGGTGTCTCACAACCTATATATGGTATATTGCATCAAAACCAGGTTCAATGATGAAAATAATGAAGTTGAAGAAGTTCTAGGTCAATACGCCGTTTCTAAGTCAAACCAATGCATTTCTAGGTTGCAAGAGTCTAATGCTAGTCACTAAGTCAATATACTATGAAGCTATGCTAGGCTAGCTAAACTAATACACAATAATGCATTCAAAGAGCCGTATCTTACGATACGCAAGTTTCCTAATATAAAAATAGGTTTTTTATATATATACATAAGTCACATATGGTAACATGGTAACAATATCTCAAAACAATATAAATGGGATACCTTGGCCTTGCACCATGCGTATCGCACTCAACTCGATACCCAATCTCAATACCTTGGGTATCGGCCTGATACCTTGGGAATACCCTGATATCTCAAGGTAACTTAACACTAACTCATAACTAGTATATATGTAAAATAAGTCACCACCAATTACCAACTATAACAATTAATATAAGCATACATATTTAGCTAACTATTAGAATATTAAGGTATGCACCTACACTAACATAAATATCTGTATATAGTACTAGCTACCAATATCTAACTATTTAGACTTAACTAGCACCTGAGTACATAGCTCACTAATTGATATTACCAATGTATAAAAAGCTACCTAGCTAATTACCCAAATACTCTATATAGTCCATCTAGTACCTACCCTTATATAACTATCTAACTGTTATGCGACTGAACCTAACCCCAACTGATACTCTCAACCCCTCTAACAAGACCAAGACATTACCCAACTCAAGCCTAGGGACAAAGTCCAACTGATACCTATTATTATCTATTAGCAACTCTTACTAAACATATACACTTAACCTCTATCTAATACCCATTACCAACTAAAATACTAAAAACTTAACTAACCTCAACTAATAATTAACTAACACTATACTAAAATTAGACTAGCTAGGAACCTAAAACTCATTGACTTGCACACTGAAACTGCTACCTACAAGCTAACTTAATAGTTTAACTAAACTAAACTAGATACCTACTGATACAGAGGATAGTGGCTGCCACTGTGCTGCCTTCAGTTTCTTCATTGCAGTGAACCTTCAGTTCTTCAGTGATTTCTGTATTTCTGTGAGTCTTCGAGTCTTCAGTTTTATGTGTAGTTCACAGGTAATCTTCATCCATATACATAGCTGTGCAATGGAGTCTGCACATTGCTGTGCAGTCTTCTTCTAATCTAAAGTATCTGCATTCAGTCTGCGTTCAGTCTGCAGGCAGTGAGTTTGTGTTCAGTCTGCAGGCAGTGAGTTTGTGTTCAGTCCAGTCCAGTCTTCAGTTGATGTGTTCAGTCCAGGTGTTGTTGTGTTCAGGTAAATCCTGCAGCAGCTGCACAGTTATGTGCCACTGCACAGTAACTTGCTGTCGAGTTCCTAGTGTGTATTTGTACACATAGTGCTTGTTGTCGAGTCCCTCCCTTCCTCACTCACTCAAGCATACACAGATACACAACACCACACAACACTAACAATCTCTAAGTATATATCTATATATATGTACACACACATAGATACCTAAATATCTATATACATAGATATATGTACACCCCTCATACCTATCAATCTATATGCATAACACTAATATACATATATACCAATACATACAAATCACTAGCTATAAATGCAAATACTTAGCCACACATATGAATCAACATATAGGTATACAAATAGATTTATATACGAATAGGTGTATATATATATATCTAGATACATATTATATACACTAACATAAATATATATATATAGAGACATATACTCATAGTTCTATATATATAGATACCCTCATAATATACACATATAGATTTATCTAGATACCCCAATATATACATATCGACACTCATAAGCACAAAACTCAAATTATACTATTTCATAATCTATATAATGTATAGATAGCATATACATATATAATTACATATGCATGTATAGTACAAAAGCCAAAACACAAACACATGGGGTGCACCGCACCCGTATCACACTTTTCTATGATACGCTTGCGACAGGACCCTCAACTCACAACCAAACGTATCCCGGAGGATACGTACAAGTCCAATACGTAATTTATGATCAATACATATATAAATTATAGTGTCTATGTGTCCGTGTCACCATATGATATGTACATGGTCCCGTGTCGGAGAAAAAATTCTAAAATTGACCGTTTTGTTATATTGACGAGATTCGGCCCACACGTATCCAATTGTGGACACGATACAAGCTAAAAATAAACAATCAATGGTCAATTAGATCTATTAGATCCATTGACAAACACTACATGTGCCAATTTTGGAATTCCTCCAAAATGGACATAACTTCTACCGTAGGTCTCCAAATAATTCCAAATCAAATCCTATGGGTAACCTATGCATGTGGGGTAATTTCTTATGGTAAAATCTCAGATCTATAGTCTATAGGAAGGGGAAAAACTGATTTGTACCTATTGGGAGATGGATTCCTAATATAAAGGTCCCAAATGACAAGTTGCTCCTCTCCTTGTAGATCTTGGCCTCCTCCTCCTTGTTCCTTGCTCCTTGCTTGTAGATCCTTAATGTAGAGGCTTCAATGATGAATTTAGAAAGAGATTTGAAGAGAATTGATGGGAAATTGATGGGGAATTGGAAGGGGAAAAACTAGATCTAGAGTTTTGGGGAAGAACTAAAATGAGAGCACTCTCTCTCCTCTCAATTATGGCTGGTCATAAACCCTTCTCCAAGCAATGTACAAAGTCACAAATATCCCTTGGGGCCTCTCATGAAGAAATAATTAGGGAGAGAAGGTTCTAGTCTAATGGTTTCCCTAATTAATCATGTTTCTTAATCCATGGGCCTAATTCATGGGCTCAACTTAGACTAGTCCAAAAGTTTGTTCATGTCCTCTAATTAAATGGTTAGGTCCACTACACAAGTCCAAAATAAGTCTACACTAGCAATAATTATTAATATAATAAAAAATAAATAAATCAGTCATGCACAATTATTAATTATAATAATCCTAAAATAATTAATACCCATGATAATTACCAAACTACCCTTAGATGGAAATGTGAGGGTGACAAACCTACCCACCTTAGAAAAATTTTGTCCTCGAAATTAAGGAAGAAACTATCTACCAAAACAAACAATATAATGCAAGAAGGAATTATACCTCACGGCTCGAAAAGATACGGATATCGCTCGCGCATCTCAGCCTCTCGCTCCCAGGTACTCTCTCCTGGCGAGTGATGCCTCCAAGCGACGCGCACCAAAGGAATCGTCTGGTTCCTCAGCACCTTCTCTCTCCGATCCAGAATCTCCATTGGCTGCTCTGGATAACTGAGAGTAGGGCCCACCTCTATCTCTGAATGATCCAACACATGACTGGGATCTACCACGTATCGTCTCAACTGCGACACGTGAAACACGTTGTGCACTCCTTCCAATGCAGGTGGTAAGTCTAGTCTGTAAGCGACTGCACCGACCCTCTCAAGAATGCTAAAAGAACCGATAAATTACGGACTAAGCTTGCCGCCTCCACCGAAATGAATCATACCACGTGTCGGAGAAATCCTCAAGAAAACCAGACCGCCAACCTAGCACGAAACACAAACTTAGCACTCTAACAAGCAACAATCAACACAAACAAGACAAAAGTAAAGCTATACCTCAAACTCCAGAGGTCTCCGGTGGCTATCGGCCCAATGTCGTTGCCTGTCCTACGCCACTCGAAGTATGTCTCTGATAAGTTTCACCTTCTCTGCTGCATCCACTACCATCTCTGGTCCCAATAAAGCCCTGTCACCAACATCATCCCAGGACAACGGAGTGCGGCACCTCCGTCCATACAACGCCTCGAATGGTGACATTTCGATGCTGGCTTGGTAGCTGTTGTTGTATGAAAACTCTATCAAGTGAAGGTGATCCTCCTAAGAACCTCCAAGATCAAAAACACAGGTGCGTAGCATATCCTTGAGAGTCTGAATAGTCCTCTCCGACTGTCCGTCCGTCTGAGGGTGATAAGCGGTACTGAACTTGAGCTGAGTGCCCAAGCTAGCCTGCAAACTCCTCCAGAAATAGGACGTAAAGCGGCTATCTCGATCTGAGACAATACTCACTGGAACACTGTACAATCTGACAATCTGGCGCACATACATCTCCCCAAGTCTCTCCGTAGATGTACCCACTTTAAATGGCAAAAAGTGGGCCGATTTGGTCAACCTGTCCACGATAACCCAAATCGCATCCTTGCCTCCTGGAGAACGCGGAATCCCTGATACAAAATACATAGTAATATGCTCCCATTTCCACTCCGGAATGGACAAAGGCTGAAGTAATCCTCCTGGTCTCTGTCTCTCCGCCTTGACCTGCTGGCAAACTAAGCATCTGGACACGAAGCTAGCTACCTCTCGCTTCATGCCATACCACCATACATGCTTCCTCATGTCTCTATACATCTTATTGGCACCAGGATGCATAGAGTATTGGGAACGATGCGCCTCCTGCATAATCTCCTCGAGCAATGCTCCCTTCGGTACACACAACCTGGTACAGTATCGCAATGATCTATCATCTGCGACGGTAAAGTCCTCTGCCAGCCCGACCTGAGCCTGTGCTCTGATGCTCCTCAGAGACTCATCCTCATACTGCTTTGATTCGGTCCATCAGCTCCGACTGAACCTGAAGTCCCCACATCTGCGCTGCGACTCCCGGAATCAATACCTCAATGCCCAAACTATCGAGGTCTGCCAATAGATGCCTGTCCCTAGTCAAGCACATAGCCACGGGATACCTGCTCAAAGCATCCGCGACTACGTTGGCCTTCCCTGGATGGTAATACAAAGATATGTCGAAGTCCTTCATCAGCTCCAACCATCGCCGCTGCCTCATGTTGAGCTCCTTCTGTGTAAACACATACTTTAAGCTCTTATAGTCTGTGAAGATCTCTACTCTCTCTCCATATAGATAGTATTTCCATAATTTGAGAGAAAAGATAACCGCTGCAAGCTCCAAATAATGGGTAGGGTAGTTCTTCTCATGCGGGCGTAATTGCCTGGAAGCATAGGCGATTACCTTCCCGTGTTGCTGTAGTACACAACCCAAAACTTTTCCTGATGCATCACTGTAAATGGAAATCCTCCTGCTCCTGATGGTAGTGTCAAGATGGGAGCTGTAGTCAATCTCCTCTTCAGCTCCTCAAATGCTGACTGGAAATCCTCAGTCCAGACAAATTCTACGTCCTTTCTGGTCAGCCTGGTCATCGGCTCTGCTAGTTTGGAAAAGTCCTGAACAAACTTTCGGTAGTAGCCTGCTAATCCAAGGAAGCTCCTGATCTCTGCTACTGAACTCGCGGTAGACCACGATTCAACTGCTGAGATCTTCTTCGGGTCCACCGAGACTCCATCTCCTGTAATGACATGCCCAAGAAATTCAACCTTATCAAGAAAGAATTCACACTTCGACAACTTGCCATACAACTTCTCCTTCCTGAGGGTCTCCAAAATAATCCTCAAGTGCTGCTCATGCTCCTCAGGGATCTTCGAATATATCAGAATGTCGTCTATAAAGACTACAACAAACTGATCCAGGTACTGATGAAATACTTTGTTCATTAGGTTCATGAACACTGCCGGGGCATTGGTCAACCCAAACGGCATCACCAAGAACTCAAACTGTCCATAACGAGTCCTAAAAGCCGTCTTCGGGATGTCTTCCCTCTTCACCTTCACCTGGTGGTACCCTGACCTCAAGTCTATCTTCGAGAATACCTTTGCTCCGCTCAGTTGGTCAAACAAGTCATCAATCCGCGGCAACGGATATTTATTCTTGATAGTGAGGTTATTAAGTATCCTGTAGTCGATACACATACGTACCGACCCATCCTTCTTGGGTACAAACAGTACCGGTGCACCCCATGGTGACGAACTGGAACGGATAAAGCCTTTGTCTTGCAACTCATCCACCTGCTTCTTCAACTCCGCCAGTTCACTGTTATTTACTCTATAGACGTGCTGAGAGATTGGCTCTGCTTCTGGCACCAAATCTATAGAGAACTCCACATCTCTGTCTGACGGCAACCCCGACAAATCCTCTGGAGAGACATCCAAGAACTCTATAATCAACGGATGTGGCGGCTCCCGCTCTTCTACCAAAGCCCCATAGAAATTGCCCTCACTCTGCTCTGCTCCTCGGACGAACTCGAACTCTGGCTCTCCTGGCGTCTGAAATAAAACTCTGCCTCCACGACAATCGATACTAGCGTGATGTCTACTCAACCAATCCATCCCGAGTACTATATCGTAACTCGGAAGTGGCATTACAAGTAAACATACACTCAGCTCATAGCCTCCCACATAAACCCTCTGGTTCTTGCAAACATCACTGACCAGGATGATGCACCCCCGGTCGCGATCTTGCAAGTCCGCGCCAACGGTTCAGACTCAAGACGATGTCTCAAAGCAAAAGATACAGATACAAAGCTATGAGATGCACCAGAATCAAATAAGGCATAAGCTGGAAAAGAATCGAGTAAGACTGGACCTGATATAATGTCTCCGACTGGCTCTGACTCCTCCACGGTTAGGGCAAAAGCTCGCCCCTGATGTGCACCCCTCTGTTGGTGCTGGTGTTGCACGAACTTCTGCTGTTGGGGCTGTAAAGGAGGTCCTCTCGGCTGTCCTGCCGGGTGTCTAGCGGGTATCCTCTGGATAGGGGCTACATCCTGAACTATCCGAGCTAAGGTCTTGGGGCAATCCTTTAGCTGGTGATCTAATAAACCGCAAAACAAACACTGACCTAGCCTCTTCCTGGAAACGTCCCATCCGTGCCCTGCCTTCTTACAGAAGGGGCAAGCACAAGCTGTCTGGGCTGGTCTCTGCATCTGGTACGTCTGCTGTACAGGTGCTCGGTTAGGCGCATTGGACTGCTGCCTCTGCTGCTGGAAATATGGCTTCTTCGTTGGACCTGTGCTGTTGCTGCCACCATAAACATCTCGGTCCCTCTTGTGCCTCCCACTCTGGTCTCTCTCGACCTTGCGAGCCTCCCTCAAGATGTCGGTATACGTCTCGTGGCTCGAAGAAATGAGAGCCTTCACTTCCCAGTTCAGACCCTCTCTGAACCTACTAGCCCGGTTCTCTGGGTCTCTCACCATATAGTCGGCATACCTGCTCAACCTACCAAACTCAGCGGCATACTCCTCCACCGACATGTTCCCCTGGTAGAGGTTCTGGAACTGTCGCTCCAGATCAAGTCTCTCAGTAGACGGGAAGAACTTCCTTCTGAACAAGTCCCTGAACTCTCCCTATGTCAATCCTGGATCGGCGATCCGTCGCTCATTCCGGAACCACGTGATGGCGATGTCTATCATCTGCAATCCTGCTGCCTCCACCATCAGGTCCTCCGCAAGACGGGATAAGCGCATGACGCGCTCCATGCTCTCCAACCAATCATCCGCATAGATGATGCCCTCTGTCCCCTTGAAAGGCTGGGGATCCAACTTCTTGAAGTCCTGAATAGTGCCGGGCCTAGGCTGTACCTCCCGTGGCTGTGGTGGTACGGTCCTCTCTACGGCGGTGATGGCCACCTGGTGAGCACTCTCGATGCCCTATCTCATTACCTCAGTCTGTCGGTGCTACGCCTCAGCCTGGGCCCTCTGGGCCTCCATCATCATATAGAAAAGTACAAACAGCTGTGTAGCATCAGCTGGTACTGGCAGTGGTGGCAGAAGATCCTCGGGAATAACTGGAGCAACCCTCTGAACCGGGGGAGGAGCACCCCAAAAGCGGCTGCTGAGACTCCCACCTGGACCGGTGAGGCGATCCTCTCGACTGAAGATAAAACAGTAGCAGCTGCTACTCTATCCGCAGCAGGCTGGGAAGTAGCTGAGGAAGCTGCCGCTGCTCCTGAGCGATAGAATCTGACCTTCGGAGGCATCCTGAAGTCAGATTAAAAATACGGAATCAATATTGAATATAATGCGATATCATCAAAGAATGACAGAACTTAATTCAAAATGAAAGACAATATCAAATAGATAAAGATTTGTAGAACAAAACATTGGAGTTTTTCCTAGTTGTGATTGAGTAACTCTCAGCCTAAATCCTGTATCCTAAAGCAGGCTCGTAGCAATACTCTAGTCGAGCACAACTACGATGTCTATCTAGACCTGCATGGGCCACCACTAAAAATGTGTTATGACCCACACCCTGATATTCGGGCACGAGTACGTGGTTACGCCCAGCCTACGCCGCATAATCGGCGGTAGAACGCTGTCTGGGTCATTTCTAACTATCTAACATCTCAACAATATAATATGGTACCTGTCAATCATCTTAACTCCAATCGGAGGAGCAATATGGTATCTCACAAATATATCAATCTCAATCACAAAACAAACTAAGGAGGAAATAATGCACGAATGGAAATAGCGAAGGACAGAAGATACAATCCACAATATGAAATAATAGTACATCTGTGAATCTCCACAAAATAATAGTCTAATACAAAATCTAAACAAAACTAGACCTCCTCGGTCACTGGTACTATATCCTCTGGCTATAGGGAAGTGTCCTCTAAAGTCTCACCCTCCTGAGGTCCATAATGTGTGGGACACAGCTCCTCTAGCCAATCATCTGGAAAAAATATATCCAGTCAGGATTGGAGCGAAGTACATACCTCTGAAAGCAGTTCCAATAACATAATCGAGCATATATAACAAGTAATAGAAAAATAATACAAGATGCACAAGTAGAAAGAATATACAATACAAGTGAACAGGCAATAGGCACAATAAAGCTGGAAGTAAATACAAGAATAACTGCAAGTAGAGAACAAGAAATACTAACTATGTGTTTTAGAGTGAGAGTTCGTTATGTGATCGGTTTAGGTTGCACATAAGGTATATAGGTAACTCCATTATACGTGAGGTATATAATCGACATGCACATGAGATCAAGAGGGCTTTGATCACATAACCAACTCCTACTCCCCCTCCCCAACCAATACTCATGGATCCAATCACGACACGTTACGTACATGATCACGATAGTCACACTAGCACACGAAATAGTGGATGCACAAGAAGCACATGAAAGTCAATACCCGATGTACATGATGAAATACATGTCATTAGGTACCCGTTGCACACGGTAGGGGATAACACCTCCTGACGGGATCCATATAGCACCAGTCCGTGAAATCACTATGTCGGGAATCAATGTATACTAATCTAGAACATGCATATATACAATATTATGAATTAAAAACAAACAGAGAAATGTACTCGCCTGAAGTCCTGAGCAAAGTGTGTCTCTCGATGCCCAAGCTGGTGTCTCACAACCTATATATGGTATGTTGCAAGCTGGTGCCCAGGCTGAACGATTTCCAGTATCCTAGGAACCGATCGAGAGGTTACGTCCTTGTGCACAAGTTTGTCCAAACCGATGCATCAATGCACTTCTATCAGATAACATACAATGCAAGCAGGCAATAATCAAGTCGACTTTTCTATATTAACTCTTCTTATCATCAGTCTATATTGATGTACGGGACACGTAACCATCAATCCTCTTCTATTCAATCAAATAATAGGTTAAATATTCTTTTCTTTTCAATCGATCGATAGGTTCAATAGCACACAATACGAGTTATTCATACAATTATATCTTTAGTAGTTTGATATAAGGAAACATGCAAGCAGAACATATTATAAGCGAGCCCGATAACGATTCTATAAATCTAGCATGCAATTTCTATCTCTTATATTCTAAGCATGTAATTCTACCTTACCATAGCAATGAAACAAAGCATGTTCAAGCAAACTTTCTACTCTACTCCTTAGCATGGCAGAGGTTCATTCTAACTTTAGCATACAAGAATGGACAAGTTTATGACATCTTATTACTCTTCTTATTAGCATGGCAATGGTTTGTTTGATAGATGTGTCCGTGTAACTTAGCATACAACATTCTATTCTTTTACTTAGCATGGCAAGGTTCTTTTCAATGACAATCATTACAAGTTCTCTAGTTAAGCATACAGGTTATCGTTCTATCATTCCTATGCGAACATTCTCTACTTAGGAACAAGCATTATAAAAATTCAGATTCATTATTAAGGCGTGCAAGAATCAAATAATGAAGTTCTGTCCACTCATATAGATCAATCGTCTTGTGTTTCGATCGGAAAACTCTTCGAGGAGGCTTCCACTCAAGCCAACAAAGCGATATCTCTTATACATAGTGCCAGCGCGGAGCGGGGCACTACAAAAATGTCATGAAAACTATTGGCCGCATGGATGATCCTCGTACTTAGTGGAGTTCTCATTCGTACAGTGAGTGAAACACAAGGAGTTCCGTCGTTAAAAATTTTCAAGTACTTAGCTCCAGAACACTTGTGTAATAATCAGTCATGCAACCAATAAGATGGTCGCATGCTGAAAGGGGTATGCAAAAAAGAGTTCAGGCCGCATGACAGTCTGTCATATGAGGCCGCATGACACTTTCTATCATATGAGGCCGCATGACTCTTTCTGTCGTATGCTCTGTTGGCCGCATGAATACTTCATCTTCTCCAAACGGCAGGTTCAACCATGGCCAAAATCTAAAAAACAAAAATTTTATTTTTTTCATAAAATCTTTATTTTAACTCCAAATCAAGTAAAACAAAAGTCAAAATCGTATGAAATTTAATTCTCCACAACGTGGAACAATTATTTTTTGGAAACAACAAGTTTTAATAGATCAAACTAAGAAAACTCATGAAACCCATGAAAAATTCTAATATTGAAACTCAGATCTACTCCAAATTATCCATAAAAACCCAAAACTCTAATAACTAAATTAGATGAGAAAATCAACGAGTAAATTTTCCATCAAACACATTTTTAAAATAATATATATATATATAAATCCAAAAAGCTATGGCTTCACCATTGAGCAAGATGTACTTGCCTGGAGTGGCTTCTAGCCTCTACTTCTCACGGTCCAAGTGATCACAACCACCTCTCCCAAGGGTTAGGGTTTGTTCTTAGGGAAAGAAGAAAATGAAGGAGGAAGAAGAAAGAAAGTGGAAATGAAGAAGAATGAGGGAATAGAGAGAAAACTCTCATATATATACTAAGTGGGGAAAATTGAGGTTAGTCATAGGATTTAGTCATAACACTCTCCAACAAATCTCAACCATTCAAAATAGGCTTAGTGGTTCCAAAAGTGAACCGAGTCAGGTATCCATTGTGAGACTTGTCTCACTGTTCTAGTATACATACCTGACATACGCGTATTATACATGCATAACTTGCTTATTATTTAATTGCTTACATCATGCTTTATGCCATTCATGCATTGTTTAGGTTATTTTTTCTTAGTTGCATGCTTTGGACCGTTGGTCCCTTAGTTTTCTTGGAGGATGGCTGTGATAAACCCGGGTGAGAGGCATATATTAGGATCCAATGGCCTACAATCAATCCCTTGGATATATAAACAATCACATTCTCTTTCCTCCATTTTTATTTTCCTTTTATTTCTCTTTCCTTCTTAATTTCTTCTCCAGCAGAGAGCAGCAGCCGAGCTTTGTCTTGGCCGTGGGTGACCTTGGTAGTGTTGTTATTAGGCTAGAACTTGACCGTAGGCAAGTACATCTTGCCAATCGAAGGAACAACCTTGGATCTTGCTTTGATTCTTATTATATCTTGTTTTCATCAATTGATTGATTTTATTTTTGGGTAGCACTTAGAACTTGTCTCATTGATAATTTTGTTTTTCTTGGATTGGATTGCTCATGGAGCCCGAGAGAAGCAAGTCATAGAATGCAAAGTGGCCTGAGAATGTATACAAAAGTACGCAGGGAACCCTTGTCGCATAAGCAAAGTTCCAGTGAGCGAACTTGTGTGTGTTTCACAAATTTCTTAGAAAGTGCGCCAAGATATGTTAAGTACTCTGGGCGCACTTCTCTACTCCTACGTACGTTTTGTACTAAGGCAATTCTTTCAAAAGTACACCAATCCTACTTGTCGCACTTTTGAATGGGTCTGCAAGTGATCAAGAATGTACACCACTGCTTAAAAGCCAAGTTGGCGTACTTTGCATATATTGCAGAGTTGGCACACTTTGGTGAACTTTTCTTACCGGCGCACTTTGTCCCTTCTGGAGAATGGCGCACTTTGCTGTGCGGTGCACTATGTGGCATTCTCCAGAGACGGCACATTTTGTAGCCCTTCAAAATTATTTAATGACTAAGCAATGACTTCTGACTATTCTCGAGAATTGTGTTCTCGACTGCAGGATCGTCTCGACTGCTATGCTACGTCTTGGAACTTGTGTTTGTCTTTTAGTAGACCTTCCTGCGCTTGTTTGTGTGCCAACCTCACTACTGGCATATTTGATAAAAGTGCGCCAAAGTCGTAGCTTGGGTACTTTTATTTGTGCGCCAATGATATATTTATGCGCCAAGCTCCTGGCTCGCATACTTCTATCATTGTGCGCCAAGATCCTAGAAGTACCCTTTAGTATGATTATGCGCCATCTTGCTCAGAGCACTTTTATATCAAAGTGTGCAAGGACTGCCTGAAATAGTGATTTATGTGCCATCTTACTAGAAGGCAAACGGCCATCCCAGCTAGGCACGAATTGCCGTACCAGCACTCTCGCGGGATGATCGCTTGACCCATCTGGGCGTGATGTCACGCGAGCGTAAGCCGCGCCCGTGCAAGGCCGTGGTCCATGCAGGCGGTAAGAGGTCTAAGCCACAGAGTCGCACAGATTATCCGAGTGCAGCGGAATAATAAGCGCATAGGCAATTGGTAACAAGTTCACAGAGTTGTCAATAGCGAAAGTATTGAATAACACAAGTATAGAAATAAAACAAGCTATTTATTGATATTTAACAAGTGTTACAAGCGGCGCTTGGCCGAGATTACAAATTGCTCAAGCCTCTCTTTCTGAAACAGTAAAAGCGTGCCAAGTGGCTATATTTGTGGAATAATGTATATGCGATGTTTCAATATTATGTCTTGTATATGTGCTTCGGTTCCGGATGCAATGCTCCAAGGCTTCAGAGTAAACTCCACGCCTTAGCACGCACGTAGGAGGCATCCGCACCGAACGAGGTTCTCCCGCACCCTGCAAGCAATCTGGTGGGTTATCAGTACATGAATGCACTGGTGGGGAGGCTTCTCGCCCGCTCGATAAATCCAAACACGTTATATAGGTTCCGTGCACCATCTATTAAGTTATCTTTCTAATCTTGCCTTAGGATCAATTTTATGACAATGATGAATAGCCTAACTCGTGTGGCAGTGTGCCGTGCGATATAAGAAACACTGCAAGACTTACCAACTTACCATCCTTCCTTCCCTGTCCAAGATAAACCAAGTTAATTCAAGTACGAGCATTTATAATAAAAACCAGCAGCAGTAGCATATGCAAACACAAGTGTCGTGAACGAGGTTATATTTTGGGTGCACGAGTTACACGGATTATTAGGTGTGTTGCAGAAGATGTCGAAGTATTCCATATATATACAAGTTGTATTATACTCATAATCGTTCAGGTGTTTCAGATATTCTCGATGCAATACAATGACTCGCACGCGGATTACCGCTAAGCGAGGATGACTTATCTATATGAATATGAGGTCACTAGCATAGCCATAAAGGACCAATTTTTATAGTCTCAGTTGCGGAATGGGGTGCAACGCTGTGTACAAGACAAGCAATTCAGGGCGAACGGGTGATACAGAAGAGCCATTGCACGCCATCCCGCCAGAACAGGCGACTATCTTGGGTAGACGGATAGTCCAAGGTAGTATGCCCTACCAAGGTCGAATACAATGTATTGCCAACCCACAAAGACGGGAGAGCATATTGTGCCCGAATTTGGCACCGCAATACACCAAGCATTCCTCCTAGGCCGGTACGATCCTGGTGCCCCGCTGACCGTCCGAGGAATGAGATACCTCGTGCACGAGTTGTCCGTGACCATGCAAGTCTTGGGTCATTCCAGATTCACAACTTGACAAGACAATCCATGATTCATGTTCCGAACGAGCATTTGCTCCACGAGCTGTGATTCTTGATTTGCTTGACATGATTCTCGTTCAGAGTTCAACTTGACTTGATGCATTCCCCTGGTTCGAGGACTGCCTTGGCGACCTAACGGTCCCGGATACTTGCAGGTTCATATTGCACAGAAGAGCTACTTGATAGTCTCCTGGCTAACTAGATGCATGCACGAAACAAATAGCGTTACTTGATTGTGGTATAATTTCGTGTAGCAAACATTAAAATGAGACAACGTGTACAAACTATACTAAGCAGCCAAGCATGCATTTATATTTAAAACTTAAGCATTCGCGTTGGCACGGGTCTAAGGGTAAAGCGAGGAGTAAAACTGTAAGGGACATACCGAGCAACATAATCTAGGGTCGTGCGGTATAGCAAATAAAGCAGTGCACTACAAAAAGTATAATATTCTACTCGAGGTATAGCAGGGTCTACTTGCAAAAGGCAAAGGTAACATGCGAGGGTTTATTTATAAGCAAAGTTTTATTTTCATGTTCTAACACAAGCAATGCAAGTTGGGATTATTTTCTCAGCTAGGTGCGTTGTATTCTTTATTAGCATGCAGGGGGTGATTCACCTAGTGACTAGCATGTATCGTTCATATTTTAAGTGTGCTGGCTAAGCAAAGACAAGTTCATCGTAGCCATCCACCTTAGCGATGATTCACCTCGGTCGAGGGATACTCCAAGCGAGCCTCTGAAAGCATAAGTCGAAACTCCTGAAGGGCCAAGTCTGAAAATTCTTTTGCCTCAAACGAGTATTCTCACTGAGTAAAGCGGGTCGGGTCGTAGCACTTTTGCCATTTGAATTGGTTGTCCGCTTGAACGGAATGGGTCATTACAGCAACCCGTAGGGCATGATTGGCCGTGATCGCTTGATTTTCAGTCTAGTCTAGTCCTGTCATGATTTTATTAACAGCTGACCCAGAATGGTAACCGGCCCTTGTTTAATTACTCCTGAACTATCATTTTACCCGTTGCACTTATTTAACTGATCATTATGCTATTTCTTACTGATTTGTTTGCATGTTGGTTTTAGTTCATAAGTTTGGCTTCCTTGTGGTACTTGCTGTTTTGGGGTCTGACCTCACTAGTTTTGTATGACCATATTTTGGAGTAGGACCGTAGGATCTTCCGTATTTTTTGCCTCAAGATAGTGAACACAGGAGCACCCGAGGACATGAGTGGATTTTTTCTTCATCACCCACTTGATCTTGTACCTATTACTTTTGAGACGTTTAGCCACCGAATACGTGTTTAGCTCATATTTTGAAAGTTGACATTATAGCCTGTGGGCCTACATGTAAAGCATATTCTAGACTATAGCTAGTGTTGATCATGTAATATTGTATTCTTTTTAGTTCTTTATTTTGTAACTAGCTTCATGACCATCTTGGTATGTATAGTTTGAGACGCCTTACTATTATATGTTGGTGATCATACATCTTGTAACTTATTGCTTGCTTGAGATTGAGACACCTATGATTCTTGACCCATGAATGACTGTTGGATTGTAGAGTAAAACCTTCACATGTTTAGACCGCTGTGACCGTATCTCGGGGTATTGAGTACTCTGGTATACGTAGCTGGCTTTGTCCGCCTCCGCTCTCCATTATTCTGGTTCTGGGACGTGACATCCATCCTACACACGGGTCCTGATACGGGTCCATGACAATGCCAATGTGTATTCTACTGGTCTTGGGTAGTCTCTTCAGACAACAAAAAATAAAATATAATGACAGGAACCATCATGCAAATACAGCAGAAATACAATATCAGAAAAATTAAAATTTTAAAATTTAAGAAATAGCAAATCGAAAAACGGGTGTGACAAATACCATAAAAAATAATTTTCCTAAAATACCCTCCCTCTCTCTCTCTTCCCAGCCCCTCCCCCCTTCCTCCATCGTTCACCCCCCTCCTCCCTCCGTTCACCTCCCCTAGCGCGCCGCCCACTACTATTGCCGTCGCTGCTGCTCGCCCGCCCCCATGCGAGCCGCCCAGCGGGAGAGGAAGGGGAAGATAGAGAAGGGGGGGTCGGCCGAAGAGGAAGGGGGGAGAGGGGGAGGGGTAGTTTAGGGTTTTTTGGTATTAAGTTGCAAAATTTAAATAGTTGAGGGTATCAAGTTATTGAGTTCAGGGTATCAAGTTGAACATTTAAAATAGTTGAGGGTATCAAAGTAAAATTTAGACTAGTACTAATTGTATACAACTGTGGCAATATATAAATAAATTCCATATTTTCCAAGACAATTAAAAAATAAAGACAACATATTTAATTGCTAAATAAAAATGGTTATTTACACTATCTCTCTCTAAGTTTTGGGCTAATTACACGTGGTATTGCTATTTTTAAACTTATTACACTGACCACCCATATGTTTTATATTTATTACACGTGGTACCCTTATTTTAAGATAAAAAAAAATTATAACACTAACTATCCCTATTTTTAATTTTTTTTCTTAAGGGAGGGGTGATCAGTGTAATTAGTTTAAAAATAGAAATATTTCGTGTAATAAGTCCAAAATTTAGTGGTAGTTTCTAAATAAAAATTAGGATTTTGGTTCACTTGAACCAAGCACAAACCCAGCCAATCAAGTCCACCAAGAAAGAGAGTACGGGTTCATGATTATGGATACGGGTCAGGCTAACCGGAACCGGACAAAAATCTGACCCCTCTTTCTTCTACCATCGATCGATCGATCGATTGAGCTAGCGCGCACCTAGGGTTAGGGTTAGGATTTCGTTGCTCGCCGGCGCTATCACCGGTCCGCTCGCGATGTAAGCTCTCCTTTCCTCTCTATTGCTTTCTCGCAATGAAGCTAGGGTTTTTGGATTGTAGCCGTTGGAATTTGAGAGAGGGGAATGCATGGGAGTAGCCTCTTGGTAAATGCGTGGCTCGATTCCATGGGAGACGTCGTAGACTGTAGAAAGACCTCGCCGCGGTTCGCCGCGATCGAGAAGGCCCAGACCGAGCTGAGGCAGGAGTTCGACGCCCGGGAGAAACGGAAGCGGGAGCTCGAATTCCTCGAGAAAGGCGGGAATCCCCTGGATTTCAAGCTTGCACGTGCCGATTTCGTCGGTCGACAGTCCACTAGCGGAGAAGCGAAGCTCGCTAGCTCGCCGCAGGGAGATTCCGTCGAGAGCCGCGCGAAAGAAGCGAACATCGCCGACAACCTATTGCTCTTCAACAGAGAGAGAAATGTGAAACGAGTGGCTAATTTGGAGGGCTCACTGACTTTGCGCCACGGGGTTAAGAGCCAGGCAGCTTACGCTCGAAGGAATCGGTCAAGAAAAGGTCGTGATGGTCATAGTAACAAGCCTTCGGTGCCGTCATTGCCTGAACCGTTGGAAGCACGACCGGAGGAGCATGCTCTCTCGTCGGTTTCAAACTCGAAACCGGCGAGTCCGAAAGTTGCCTCCGACAATCATCAGGATATGGAAATTGATGGGGGGGAAACTCATGATGCAAGTACAGAGATGATAAAAGACGACGTGCATGAAGGAGAAAGAAAAGTCATTGATTTGGCAACCGATATAGATGCAAATATCGAGCAGGTTGCTAATTGTGCAGATTCGAGATCATCTGATTTAGTTGGAAAAGGTGAAGCTTCGATTCATCAGGAGGCATCTGAAAATTTCGAAGGCGTTGGTAGCAGTGAACGCAACAAAGATGTGACCATTCCGGATAAAGATATGAATGACGAGAATGGTAGTAATACAAGGAGGGAAACAAATAAGGTTCACAGTGACAAGATAGATGACATTGTTGGAGTTGCTGATGATGACAAACTTGCTACGGTAAAGGGGATCGACAGCAGTTCAAATGAGGATCCCAAAGAACTTCCATTTTTTCAAGGGGCTTCGGAGAATAATGATGTAGGAGAAAAGAGTCAGTTGATTGGTGTTGATGCACCTATTACTCATACTGTTGAATTTGAATCAAGTCCCTCATATCTCAACAAATCAGTAGTTAAAATTAAACATGAAGTAGAACTATCTGATATGTCAAATGAAATTAGTCATCTCTCAAAAAATGAGAGTATGAAAGCAAATGGTGAGATTGCCGCAAAATCAGAGAGAAAACCAAGCAATTCTTTAGGTGACAGTTCCCATTCCATCAACAAGGCTGGTGCAGTAACAAGCACTTTGGTTTTACCTTCTTGTGAGCCGTCAAGTACCTCCCTTTGTAAAAGAGGTGCAACAACTACCACAGCAGTTCAGCACTATGCAACTAGAAATGAAAAATTGGTGAAAAAAGTAGGTGAAGATGCAATTTTGAAACAAGCTCAAACAATTGAGGTTTGTTCGAATGTTTCCATTAATTAATTTCTTTCTTGAAATTGAAACATAGTTGGCTTTGGTGAGACTGCTTTTAACAGATTTGCTGATTAGGCAAACCTTAAGAGGGCTGTTGAATTACCTATGCGCTATATATCTTTAGAGAAGAGAATGAAGTGTCATTGGGATTTTGTCCTCGAGGAAATGGCATGGATGGCGAATGATTTCACGCAGGTATGATTTCTTTGAAGAGATTCACTCTACCAAGTAATTGTTTGCATTTTGTTTGATGAGATGTGCACGCACATTAGACGGGGTTTGAGCCATTAACTTCATTTAGTAGTTGCCTAATGGAAGATATAATTTCAATTTGTACTACTTTATTATTTATTTTCATTTATTTATATTCAACTTATGACAATTAGGAGCGTCTCTGGAAAACGACAGTTGCAGCACATATATGCCATCAAGTAGCTTCTACTAGTCAAAGAAAGTCTGAGCAGAAGATTGCTTGTCAAAAGCAGCGAAATATAGCTAGAACTCTTGCGATATATGTCATGAATTTTTGGCATTCTGCTGATAGGGCTCGGACTAACATTGAGGCATCTAGTGGTGGCATGAATGGAGAGTGCACTTCAGATATCTTAAAATCAAGTAAAGTTAATGGACCAGAAGGTGAAAGAGACCAGGTTTGTGAAATTAATTTTGAGCTAATAGAACACTTGCACCATCCCCCTTTTTTGTTCTTGATGGTAAACCTAACTTTATCAAAATGTGTAGTGGCTGCATGACCTTTGCTTTTCTGACTATTAGGTAATTTTTAAGCGTATAATGTTCTCAGTAGAGCTCGTATGTAGATGGACTATATTAACTATTTCAATCAACACTCGGATTTGTAATATCTCTATACTTGGTGCATTTATCCAACCTTAGATTTGTGATAAAGGCTTTGATATTATTGTCTATTGTGTGGATATCCTTCACAGTAATTGTTTTAAAATCCTTTTATATTATTCCTTTTTTCTTTGTAATTGTTAGTAATGAGTCGTTTCTCCACATTTCCTTAAGTTTGAAATTTATATACTGGTTATGCCTTTCTTTGAATCATCATATCTGTATTTTCATCCTCGCTATAGTGAGCTGCTGCAATAGATTCCTTAAACGCACATCTGGAGCCTAGGTTGTTGGTGAAATGTATGTGGACATTGGGGATTTTAGATTCTATTAGCTCTTTTGCCATAGATACTTTACAGTTCCCTAGAATCCTGACTGAGTTGTACATTTTCCAAGTTGTTTGAATACTAGTTAGAAATATAGCCTCCTAACTTGTATGTTTTGCTACCTGTATGCAAGGCTGCAAGCACATATTAAATATTATCAAGTCCAGTAAACTTATGGCCAGAGGTATGTCTTCTTGAAATATATCTCAGTCATCACAATCCACAAACATGATCTGGTAAATTATGGTGTGAACCGGCCTACTGTATAAAGATAGCAAATTTACCCCGTGGGAGCCTCCCTCCCTTCCTCCCCTCTTGTCACCCCTCCGCTTCACCTCCTTCAAAGTATAGCCTCTTGCAGATGAAGCCCAAAGAAAAATGATTGTTGTAGGAGCAGAAAGCCAGAAAGATATGAGCAGAAGAGAAGAAAATCTAAGGAACGACACCTTTTTCCATACGAAAATCCACATAGAGCAAACCTAATCTGCTCCTGTATGTTAAGTAGGGGCTTTAAAGAAGAGTTCCATTCAAAATAGTGCTTGTATTGGACACCACATTATCTATACTAATATATAACCCAAAATACCAGGGGTATCACTAATTTTTTGGTGTAACTCATTATCTGTGGATAAAACTAACTCAAACTTCTATACTAATCTAAAACCATTATATCCCTCTCTCTCTCTCTCTCTCTATATATATATATATATATATATATATATATATATGCACCCTGTTCCTTCATAACCCCCCTCTCTTCCTCTCTCTATGTGCCCATGTTCTATCATAACTAGACCTGTCAATTGGGCCGGACAGGGCCGGACAGGTACAAGTTCGGCCCAAAAAATGGCCCATGTGCCGACCCGGCCCGAATAATCTTGGGCCCGAACTGGCCCGACGTAGTATATAGGGATGTGCCGGTCCTCATATCTCGGCCTATAAGAGAGGTCCAACCCAGCCCGAAGCCCATGCTCGTCCTGACCCGAGGCTCGACTTGGTATAGACCCGTTCTCATTTACATTTAGGAATTATGATATGTTTCTTGTTATTGATAAGTAGGCTAAATTTGGTTGGTGTAGGAATGGCACTAGCTAGCAAATTCATTTCTTCGAATCAAGATGGAGATATTTGTGCACTCATCGGAATCCTTTATCCTTCTACAGTGGAGCAGTAGCTAAAATTGTTAATTAAAGCCCAAAATTGCTACAACAACTACTATTTCCATTAACTCAATTTTGCTCATTTAGCTACAAAGATATGAAAAAAGATGAGGGCATAGCTAACAACAGCTACTATTGATGCCATCCTTAGTATGTATTGCATGTCTTGGATTGGTTTACTTTGGTCTGGCGATATGGATTTTGGAAGAAGAGTCCAGGAAGGGAAGGGAATTGTCACATTTGCAAGGTCTAAGTCCGACCCGGTCCGAAATCCACGGTGTCGTGGGCCATTTGCCGGACTAGGCTCAGATTTTTACCCTTAGGTCCTGTCCTGCCGGCTATAGTGCATGGGCCTGAGAGGCCTGGCCCACCCAAATTCGGATCGGGCAGGCCCAGCCCACTTGACAACTCTAGTCATAACTCTCTCTCTCTCTCTCTCTCTCTCTCTCTCTCTCTCTCTCTCTCCGTGCCCCTATTATTCTTTGATTGGAAATTGCACACGAAATGTGTTTGCCCCGACCTCTAGTATTTATAACTGCATTAGGACAAAAGCCTGAAACGGGCTTGCCCGATGAATTTATATCTATATAGATTTTGGTCAATATGGATGTGAGCGTCCACTTATTTTTGCTGATTTCATTCAGGCCTAGAGAGCTTCCAGTAAACAAAGGGAAGGATTTTCGAAACATGATTGCTCTTTTTGTCTGAATGAACTTATTTTGCTCTACATGAAATGGCTAAATCCTTGGACAGTTCTTTTTATTTGAACTTTCGGATCCACATGGTAAACGATTTGGTTGAGTGACTTGCTTGGTTTTGTGCCATGAGGTTTAATCCTAGAATTAATTACAAAGCAATGTCATGCCTGTGTTTCCTACATGTCTGCCTCACAAATACATGTTGGATATACCTTCTTATGTATCTTAAATCTCTAATAACCAGAACGCGTAATATCTCCAAGACAAACCTAATACTTGTATCTTACTCTGTCTTTTTCTTTTAAGGGAAGTACAAACCTGAAACATTTCTTTAGTAATAATGTTCATAGTTGATTATTGTTTCGGATATGTTCTTTATTCTTGTACCTAGATTTCTTCAAAATTACTTATCTTTTGTGTGAATGTTAAAATATCCGGTTCTATTTCCAATACCGTATTGATATCCATATTCATGTTAATAGGTTGTATTTGCAAATATGAATGGAATAGGTTGGTCCACAGTTTGTGGACTTGGTAAGTTTTGTATGTTTTTTTCTCATTCTATTCACAATTTTTTTTTCCAACTAGACTCTTTTGTATCATCTTACCTCTTCGTCTAGGACTCTTTATAGTTTAGGGGAACTTGGAGGGTGCTCCTTGATTGCATGAGCTTAAACATCAATCCAAAAGGTAGATCTACTTTCCTGCCAACTGTCCACCTAGGTATTATGACATGACCCTCTCATGCTCATAGCTACCTTGGTTAGGAATTTAGCACCAACATAAAGGGTTGACGTTAGGTTGCCAACTAGTCTTAAAACTTTGTAAAATCTTGTATGGAGCATTTTTATGCTCCATAGCTGACCCTATTTTGATGAGAGAATTCTTGGATAGTGATGATGATGATTCACAATTTTTACTGTCAGTTCAGTTTGGTGTGTGTCTAGTGTTGTATCCTTGTCCTGCAGATCGGCGACAAAGTCGTGGTGGGGTGGGAGAGTTTTCTTATTTCTATTTCTAAATTTTTAGTTGAATCTTATGATTTTTCTTATATATCATCAAGGATATTGCCCTTTTAAAAAATTTCACTGAACCTTGACGGCAAGGAGTTTAAATAATGATTTTGAAAAGATGGGGGTTACCTTTTAAGTTTTGGAACTTTAGGGGTTTCCTGAGTACCCTATTATATTATATTATCATTAATAAAGAAGAGCATATGAGATGCTTATAGTAATAACAAGAAGGAAAACAAAGAGCATTTTGACACTTTGTAATATCATTCAAAGATGCATTTGTCCTCTTTGTTATCAAGGGTGTTTAAGAGATGTACTATCATGTTCTTTATTATCAAAATAAATGTTATGATTATGATATCCGAACAACAATTGTACTTTGGTGAGTAATTATAATAACTGACATCTTTTTGAACCATTGAATATCAAACAACAATTATTCAGATTAAGGTAACAGCTTTTCTTAGACTTAACACTTAGTTTTATGCATTATGACCTTTTTGATATTTGTCTTTGGTTTATCCAAAATCAGTCGGCATGTTTACTGGCATGTTTACTTTGTTAATAATACGTGACATGTGAATGAATACTTAGTTTTGTTTCTATTTGCAAACTGGATTAATTATCTTATGATTCACCATAAGTATATGTACGACGTTTCTTGATTCACAATACCTGGGAGAACAGTCAATAGTAGTATGTATCACAAATTGATAAGATAGTGGGGGGAATGATCAAGTCGTTCGCTGAGTTGGTTTCTCTGGCCATTCTTATTATTTTGTATTTCACGAGGCCTTTATATCATGTTTCCTTAGAATAAAGATGTGCTTGTAATATTTTGTTCAAATGTCTCCCATCCTTCCATAAGCAAAAATGAAAATTACCTAAAATGGTACGGGACTCTTGCAGGATAGCAAATATATGGAGGCCAAAAATCGTTGTCTTCATCGTGCCATTCAGGCCTATGCAGTTAGGTTCTTAAAGTATGATAATGGCACATTTGATCATCCGGTCCTGGTTGAAGCTCCAAGTACTCCTGACAGGATACATGACACAGGCGTAGTGGACATGTCCTGGGAAGATCAACTTTCAGAAGTATGCACTTGCTTTTCCTGTTATACTTGGAAGAAGCAATACTCTGGTCTAATTTTTCTTTTATTTATGGATATTGTACTAGTGTTTAAAAATTATATTAGATACTTTCTAATATGTTTCAGTTATCAACGTCAGGCTAAGTTGTATACATGTGAATTCAGGCTAAGTTGTATACATGTGAATTCCTCTCTCATGAAATAACTTTTTCTTTGCTAGAATAGAGCTTTCTACTTATCATGTTCATCATTTTGTTCTTTCTTCAGGATAGCTTCTTTTATACTGTGGCACCTGGTTCAATGCAAGCTTACAGAGAAGCTGTGGAATCCCAATGGGTGAATCATAAGGTTGGACTGAGTTCTTTATTGTATCATGCATGTGATATTGTAAATTATCTTTCTGTGAAGTTTTGCCCTCTATCTGGAATGTCAGTCTTGTGTTATGTGCTTCAAACATCTGTCCAACATTTGCATTACATAAGCTGGGCCAACTTATTTATTCGTCGTGAACTAGCTGGACTAACCTAGTGACATTTTTAATACTTGAAGTTGTTTGCTTTCAATCTGCTAAATAAATTATTAGATGCCAAACATAAGGCAAATGAAACAAGATCTTGATGTGTTTCCATTTAGACATTTTGAATCAAAAGGTAATATCTTTTCCTTTAGGATTAAATGAATCATGAGAATCTACAAGGGTTCCCAGGTAACTAAGTACCAAAGTATATAAATCATGAACCTTTGGCTTACAATGTGAGACCGATGTATTTGAATTTTGTAGCTTCTAATGAGAATGTATGTTTGTAAAGACTAGAAGCTCCAAATGAACCTTCTGCTGTCATTTATTTTCAGTAGAGCACTGCTGTCATTTATTTTCAGTAGAGCACTTCTCATGTTTTACTCTTTGCCTAAAGACTGAAAATCTGGGTTACTTCTGTAATTCTATTCCAAACGACTGACACATTAAGGTGTTTAATGTTTAGTACTAAAACAAATAACCATTACCAGTTTTATATATAGTGAAGTTATTATTTATTAAGAGCATCATTACTTCCAAATTTTAGTTGCTTCATTATATTTGTTCACTACTTGCAGAACCAAGATGCTTATGCAATTAATTTCTTTTTTCAGAAAATGAGTAACTCTGTGCTTACAGAAGATTGTGATGCATTTATATGTGAACCTCTTCCAGGTATTGAATTTCTACCTATTATCTTTTTTCTTTGTTATGAAACCATACAAATCTCCTTATGCTAAGACTTATTTCAATATAGATGGAACTCGGGAGTATGCATATGAAGAAGAAGAAGAAGATGAAACAAGCTCATACTATTTGCCAGGAGCATTTGAAGTTAGTTCGTCATCAAAATTTACTATGAAGAAAAGAAAGGACTCGCAACGGAAGTCATATGATGCACGGATATGTGATGGTAGCAGCAATTGGTCATGTGACCCTTGCCTGGAAAGCACCTCTGCAAATCAGGGAATGATATTTGTGGGGAAAAGACCTTCAAATTCCCTAAATGTTTGTTCAGTTCCAACTAAGCGTGTTAGAACGGCTGCTAGGCAAAGAGTGGTCAGTCCTTTTAGTGCTGGAGTTTCTGGGAGCCTGCAAGTAACTAGTAAAACAGATGTTTCAAGCGAAGACACAAATTGCTTCCAAGATGATCAAATCTCAATGCATGGTGGATCACAGCCTCGGAAGAACATGGAAGTGGAGTCAACAGTTGACTTCGAGAAACATTTACCATCTGATGGTAACGAGTTTTCGCCAAAATCTAGTAAGAAGAAAAAGCCTAAGCATGGGGATTACAGGATGAACATTACTGATTCTGGTGTTTTGATTGTTTCTGGAAAAGTGAGATTATTGTTTTTTAGCACTTTTTTTGTTGCTGTGAATCTAGTTCTTTTATTTAACATCTACTAAATTTCAGGGGTCTTTGCTTGATCAGAGATTACAAGCTGACTCTATGGTTCAACATGAGCAGGTAATGGTTATTCACATTTTTATCCATGTTTCTGATATGTACAGTGTAGTCTGATGTTGTCAACTTACTAAGTTTTACTGTGTTGGAAGTGTTACAACCATACTAGTTGCCAAAAATCCATAACTAAGGTGATTGTGTGCAGCTTTATAAGTATGTAACAGTCGTTACCTTGAAAACTACACCCTTGTCAGTTTTTAATTTTCTTCTTATGATCTTTCATCTAATCTGAAGATCTGCCTCTTTTTTTTTTGGTTTAATAAAAAGTTAAAAACCTGTTTGATCTTGTTTTCATTCGTGCCTTCTTGTTAAACATGTACATAAAAAGACTTATCTTCCTTTATTCAAGTCAAATTATGCGAACATGGGAGCTTCAGAACCCATGGCGTAACCCAGCTCTTCTCTTCTCCTTCTCTTCTGACCAACCTCCACTCTTGCCATCTCCCACATCTGTTCCCTGTTTTCTACCAGAGAGAATGAAACTCTCCATAAAATTCTAGTGTGAACAGTGAACATAATCCTTGTGCTATAATCTAAGAAAGAAGGCAAGAATTCCTGATTCCGTATAGCTTTTATTAATAAGACATCTGCAGAATTGTTTATATTTGTTTTGACGTCATTATGCTTATGTAAATTTTCTTAATCAAAGTTTTAATAACATCTTTGATGTTAATTATGAGAAATTTTGTTCAATATTATATCAATTCAGCAGAGCCTATTGTTTTTTCTATGGGTAACTTTGCTAATGACTAGGTAGCAATCGGCTCGGGATGAGCTCACGTCAGGTCATATTTGGTTCAACCCGATTAGGCTGAACCTGAACCCAACCCATTTAGGAATGACCTGTTTAGACTCAACCCAAACATTACCCATTTAGGGTAAACACAAAATTGACTAAAACAGGTCTACCCAGCCTGTTTAAGTCCTAACCTAGCTTTCCAATTTTTTCTTTCAGAATATTCAGAGGTTAGTGTTTTTTTTTACTAGTTGTGGTTGTGAAGGAGGAGATAAGGAGCTTATCTATTAACAGTAAGTTCTCTCTGGCGGACTGGAAGGATCTTGGATAGCAACAGACAAGGAAGAAGAAGGATTGTTGTTGTTAACAAAAAGTAAAACTCAAGATGTATGAGCTTTTGATGAAAGCCTATTTAAATTTACAAACTCAACCCTTGTACAACACAGAGCTTCAAATGGCTTCCTATTTCAGGGGAAGGAAAAAAGGTGGAGAAGAAGAAAGAGAAGGGTGCTGTTGTGAAGAGAATTAGGAGATGGATCAGGTTTTTGTTGGAATCCGATTCAGGTTTGGGTAGACGGGTGGATAGTGGATACCAATTCAACCCTTTCAATAAGCGGGTCAAAGGGTTGCCACATTGACCCAGACCCAACCCATTTATTAAACGGGTTAGATGGGTCGACCTATTTATGCCTGAAACCAGTTTAGGCCTGACCAAAACCTTCCCAAGAAGGCTGGTTAGTGGGTCAATCCCAAAGTGCCACCCTTAGTAATGACTCTAATTGGTCTAATATTAGCACAAGGTATAGTTTGGTCTTATGGTAGTAGGTGCAAGAACTTCTGTATTCTAACTTTGTGCAACTATGGTGGAGCTTAAATGGTTGAAGTAGGAAAAAATGCACGAGTTGGTCACAATGGTTTTGAATTTGCCACCTAGGCAATTGTCCCCATATTTTTGTTCAAGTAGAATGAGCCTCACTACTGATTCCAATGGCAGTCTATCAATTATTTTGGTACTTTGATGAATGCAGAGAGATCACGTGAAAAGAAGACTGGAGGGTCAGCACTTTGAATCTAATGGAAACATTGGTAATTGCTTTGTCAGTGTTGTGTATATCACATTCATAATTGAATATTTTATTTAGTATACTTTCTGTTTGATAATTTCTTGGTCTGTAGGTATATATGGTCAACATGTTGCCAAGAAGCCTAAGCTCTTAAAGCAACTGTCAGAGCCTTCACCAGAGGTTATCATGCTAGCCACAGGCTCCATGCCTTCTCCAGTTGCTTCTCAGATGAGTAACATGTCGAACCAGAATAAGGTCATCAAGATTATTTCTAATCGCGAACGGGGGAAAAAGAATAAGGCTATGAAAGTATGTCATTTGTTTGTTTTTTATGCTGAATTGTTTATCTTTCAGTGCTTATTTATTCATGCATCATGCTGTAGTATAACCTATTGTACCTAAGATATTATTCCTCTTATGTCAATGGTAGATATTTGTGATGTTTCATCTAAGAAAACTGTTTTTAAATGGTTATGTTATATATGTGTTACTCTTTTTGCATCACTGTTATAATTTGATACCATGACTTTTGATGATTTTGCTAAGAATATTGTAACATGTTCTCAAAGCTTTTGTTGTTCCTGTAGGTTCTACCTCTTACATTTTGCATGACTTTACAGATGGAAGTTTATTGTTAGTGGGACTAACTAAGTAGATCTTAGACTGGTTTACCTTGTTGCATTTGATGGTGTTCTATGTTATGCTTTGTCTAGTTTTTGTCTTAGACAGGCTTCTCATTATGTTTTCTCTGTCAAATGCTGTTTCATTTTAACTAATTTTTTTTAACTGGATGACATGAACGGATTGGAGTTGAATCCAGTATCTGTGCAGTATGCATTCTTTTGATATTCTATTTTCTCTTGATATACTACACTTTCACCTTTCTCCAGATGGCTGTTGGACAGTCAGGACCTGGAATTCCATGGACCAACTTCGAGGACCAGGTTACTATGCTTTTTAAAATGTATTATTTAACTTGTTGCCTCCCTATTCTAAATCACCTTTTACAATGTAACTAATCTTATATCAGGCACTTGTTGTCCTTGTTCATGATATGGGTACAAACTGGGAGCTAGTAAGTGATGCTATTAATGGTACCCTGCAGTTCAAGGTGAAGCAACTCGTTATTCTTCCATACTTGTACTGCTTTTGTAGCACTGTGTGTAACTTCAGTGCTGCTGTCTTGTACTGCTTTTTTAGCACTATGTGTAAGTTAAGTGCTGTTAGATAACATCCAAACTCAAATTAACTTAGGCATCAGGATTATTCATACTTCCAGACCCCAAATCCAACACTTAAAAAGTAAATTTCTTATGCCTGTCGTTGGTTTGTCATCTAGACACGGAGACATAAATATTTGTTGAGTTATATGTTAAGTTGAGTTTAGTCCCACATCGGATAAACTAATAGGGAGAGGGGTTAGCCTCTCCTATATAATGTACTCCCCTCTCCTCTTAATGAATTAATCTATCATTCACACCCATCCACCTCCCCCACCCCAAAAAAAAAAAAAAAAAACCTCTACCCCAAACCCTAGCCGCCAACCCCAACCCCCCTTTAGCCCCCCCTCCTCCCCTTGCCCGCTTCTTGGCGCCCCCGCCTCCCTGCCGCCAACCCCCCAGCCAGACCCGCCCCCCTCCCCCTTCTCCCTGCCGCCAGCTCCCCCCTGCTACCCGTCCTAACCCTCAACCGCCGCCCCTCATTCCTGTCTGAACCATAATTTCAAAAAAAAAGAGGTCGTATATCGAAGCCAGAGGGTAGACAATAATTTGTTTGCACAACCTCTGTTCCTAGATTACGACTTCAAGAGCGTATATCGAAGCCAGAAGATAGACAATAATTTGTTTGCACAACCTCTGTTCCTAGATTACGGCTCCATGAGTTAACAAAGAGTAGACAAGTTGCTTGTTTACGTGGATCTTTGTTTCTGTCCTAACCCGATATCCACATCAGGATCTACACAGAGAGTGACCTGGGTTACCTCTGTGACTTGGCTTGTGTGATCCCCATACGATCTCTACTTTTCATGCGTGTCGGTTTTGGCCACGTTGATAGCGTATCGGTAAAGTTGATGTGATTATTGGGGTTGGGAAGATCCAGCGACAGTCGAATCAAGTGCATGATGACTAACACTGATGCAACTAGCATTGCTACTACTACCGGTGTCAGGAACGCATTGGCGGGACCAACGGGCACTGGCACGACGATTTCTTCGATTCGACTCGTCGATTGGCGGTTGGACGGACCAGATGGCTACTCAACATGGCGGAAGAAGGTTGAGAAAACACTTCGGGAAATGCAGTTGTCCAAGCACTGACTGACAACCCTCCGGAGACGACTGATCCTACATTTGAGCAGTGGGAGACGGATGATAGTCGATTGTTTACACAGTTGATGAACTCAATGGAACCATCGGTGGAGGACATGGTTCAGAACACGGACACGGTAAAAGAGTTATGGGAGGTCCTATTGACGACGTTTGATGGAAAACACGACTTGTCTCGTATCTACGACTCGGTTGTCGGCATCTACCGGACGGAACATGGCGACAAGTCTTATAAGGACCACTTCCGGGCCTTTAAGGCTATGGTCGATGAAGTTGACCGTGTATTACCTCTGACGACGGATATCAATGAAGCAAGGGCTCAACGGGAGCAACTTCATATCATAGCATATCTTGTCTCTCTCCGTTCTGATGCAGACTCAGCTCGCTCTCAAATCATTGCTGGAGCTGAGATTCCATCTCTAATGGAAGCTCATTTTCGTGTCCTACGGGCAGCAAATGTCGTCGAGACCTCTCCAAGTGATGCTCCCGCTGATCGATCTGCTCTGGGAGCCGCTTGTACTAGATTTCATGGTGGACGGCGTGGTGATCAGAATGTTGGCCGTGATGGTGGACGAGACATTGGCGGTCGTGATGGAGGTCGACTGCGCACCTGCTTCAACTGTGGTCTACATGGTCATTTCCAGTGGCAGTGTACTAAAACTCCTGCCGCCAATGTCACCTCAGATATTCCTGATCTTGGCGGCCGATCCGTACAATGGACTAATGAAGCATATCTAGACTTTGTTGAGTTTCAAGCTCAACGTTGAGGTGAAGCTTCTACTTCTGGGTCCACCGCAGGGTACTCAGCGGCATGTGTGGTACAGTCGAAGCAGTGGGTCCTTGATTCTGGTGCGTCTACTCACGTGACATGCGACACAGGTATGATACGAAATTATATACCGGTTGGTCGTATGTCTAATATTACATGTGCCAACAGTGGTTCCTTGACAGTTCGTGGAAAATGATTTATCCGTCTTTTTTCGGGATTGTCACTACATTTTGTATTACATACACCTGGAAACCCATTCAGTTTACTCTCAATTAGTCGGATTACTCGTGATATGCATTGCTTGGTAACATTCTTTCCTGATGGTTGTGTTTTTCAGGACCTAAAGACTAGAAAGACTATCAGTAAGGGACATGTGGCTGGAGGCTTGTACCTGTTTAACGAACCTTTCTCTGTTGTCTGTGCTGGTGTGAAACTTGATCCTTTTGAGTTATTCTGCCGTTTAGGACATCCTTCTGTCCAAGCACTCCAGAAAATGTACCTATCTTTAGATGCTTCATGTTCTTTTCATTGTGAGTCCTGTAGTTTGGCTAAGCATCACCGAATTTCCTATCCGGTCACTCAAAATAAAGTTGCTTCCGCTCCTTTCGAGTTGGTGCATTCCGATATATGGGAACCTTGTCCGGTTGAATCTGTGATGGGATTCAAGTACATTATTACCTTTGTTGATGACTACTCGCGTGTCATTTTTGTTTATCTCATGAAAAATTGCTCTGAATTATTTAACATTTGGTGCAATTTTTATGCAAAAATCAAAACGCAATTTGGTATTTCGATTAAATGCGTTCGCAGTGACAATGGTCGTGAGTATGTCTCGTGAGTTTGTTTCACATCTGTCTTGGAATAGCATAATCCACCAAACTTCATGTCCTTACACACCATAACAGAATGGTGTGACTGAACGCAAGAATCGTCACCTCTTAGAAACAACGCGTGCTCTTATGTTCCAAGCACGTACTCCAAAAAGATTTTTGTCGGATGTTGTTCTCACGGCTTGCTATCTAATTAATCGCATGCCGTCATCTGTTCTCAATGGCGATACTTCCTTCTCTCGGTTATATTTCAAACGAGAGACGTTTTCTTTCTCTCCGAATCTTTGGTTGCTTGTGTTATGTTAAGGATACTCGACCAACTCTTTTTAAACTAGATCCAAAGGCTATCCAATGTATTTTTCTTAGATATCCTAAGGATCAAAAGGGGTATCGGTATTTTTTCCAGTCCTGAAGCGGTATTTTTTCTCTCGGGATGTTACTTTTGTTGAAACTGAGTTTCCTCCACTTTCACAAACTATTGATTCGGCTCCACAAGTTTATCCAATTTTTTTTTTTCCTGTTCAAACACAACAACCTCCCGTAAGGGTGTCCTCCCATACCGAGCCAGTCTTCCGGTCCGATGGTCCGCACACACCGGCTCCGTCGGTACCAGCATCGTCGGAACGAGTTTCGCCGATAGTGTCTGTGGACACAACGCCTTCATCCTCCTCTAGCTCCACTGATTTGCTTTCGCCTGATCCGCCAGCTCGACTTCGTCGTACATGCCGTGATCATTCATTGTACGTTCACAATTACAAAGGGCTTGCGAGCCACACACAATCATTGGTGACGACTATTGATGGGATTCATATTTCCAATTCTACAGAGGAGGGCTTTAAACATCCCGGCTGGCGTGCTGCTATGGAAGGAAATGAAAGCACTTCGGAAGAACCATACATGGAACTTGGTTAATTTACCTCATGGTAAGAAGGCAGTGGGTTGCAAATGGGTGTTCAATATTAAGGTAAAACCGGATGTCTCTCTTGATCGCCTGAAGGCTCGTCTGGTGGCAAAAGGTTAATTCGCAGACCTATGATGAGAATTATTTTGAGACATTCTTTCCAGTTGCTCGAATGACCTCTGTGCGCGTCCTCTTAGCCTTAGTTGTTTGCTATGACTGGCCGTTGCTACACCTGGATATCAAGAATGCATTTCTTCATGTAGATCTTGACGAAGAAGTATATGTGGTGCAACCTCGCGGGTTTGTTGCAAGGGAGGGTAAAGTGTGTCATCTGCGGAAGGTCCTTTATGGTCTCAAACAATCCTCTCATGCATGGTTTGGTCGTTTCACAAATGTGGTTACTCAGTTTGACATGTGCCAATCAAAGAAGAATCATTCAGTATTTTACCGTCAGACATTAGCTGGGAGGATACTAATCGGTGTCTATGTGGACGATATTGTGATCACAAGAGACGACAGTCAGAACATTGCAGAACTAAAGAAGTTTCTAGGAGAACAATTTCAAACCAAGAATTTGGGATCGTTGAGCTATTTTTTGGACGTAGAAGTCACACGGGGTAAGTGGGACATTGTAATGTTTCCGAGAAAATATGTGCTTGACATCCTAAATGATGCAGGAATAATGCAAGCTAAGGGAGCAATCCCGTCCATGGACCCAGGGATAAAGTTACTTTCCGACGAGGGGACACTGATGACCGATCCGGATCAATATCGTCGAGTAGTTGGAAAACTCAACTACTTGGCCGTTATGACTCGTCCAGACATTTCCTTTGCCGTCAATGTTGCATGTAGATTCATGTCTTCACCACGAGTTCCACATTGGGAGGCAGTTCTCATAATTTTGCGATATCTAGTTCAGAATCCGGGAAAAAGAATTCGGATGGAGAATAAGGGGCATACTTATGTTGAGTGCTTTACTGATGTTGACTGGGGTGCCAGTCTTACGGATAGACGGTCTACATCTAGCTACTCGGTCTTCATTGGCGGGAACTTGGTATCATGGAAGAGCAAGAAGCAGAGTGTGATCGCACATTCAAGCTCGGAAGCGAAATATCGGACAATTGCTCATAGCACAACAGAGATGCTATATCTGCAGCATCTTCTACAAGAACTGGAAGAAGAAGCAGGATATACAGCAGCAGATATGTGGTGTGATAACCAGTCTGCTATTCATATTGTTACTAACCCTGTATTTCATGAAAGGATAAAGCACATTGAAATTGATATTCACTTTGTCCGTGATGAGTGTCAGAAAGGGATGATAAAGTTTCACCATGTGAGGACCGGCGATCAGATAGCTGATATATTTATAAAATCTCTTCCAGGTCCTCGGGTTCAATTTCTCTGTAAGAAGCTGGGCATGATTGACATCTATGCTTCATTTTGAGGGAAGGTGTTATGTGTTAAGTTGAGTTTAGTCCCACATCGGATAGACTAATAGGGAGAGGGATTAGCCTCTCCTATATAATGTACTCCCCTCTCCTCTTAATGAATTAATTTATCATTCACATTCTACAATATTCATGGACATACTCAGACTATTGATGTCTCCATGTCTAGATGACAAACCAATGACAGGCATAAGAAATTTACATAAGTGTTGGATTTGGGGTCTGGAAGTATGGATAATCCTGCTGCCTAAGTTAATTTGAGTTTGGATGTGATCTGACAGCACTTAAGTTACACATAGTGCTAAAAAAGCAGTACAAGACAGCAGCTATTTCCTTTTTGATGTGCTAGTTATTTATGTCATGGTTATCTGTTCCATTTAAACTAAATTAGTATCCTGTTCTCCACTAGATGATAAAATAGTTTTCTTTATAGTGATCCAAGACGATGATGCTACTTTACATTTGCAGTGTATCTTCCGGAAACCTAAAGACTGCAAGGAACGCCACAAATTTCTAATGGACAAAGGTGCTGGTGATGGAGCTGATAGTGCAGAAGATTCAGGCTCATCTCAACCATATCCATCCACACTTCCAGGGATACCAAAGGCAAGAGTTTTGTATTCTGATTCTTGTGGACTTGAAAGTTAGTTACTTAGACTGTATAGTTTACTAAAGAAAATAGTTTGCCAAGCAGTCCCAAATAGCTGGGAAAATTATTTACTTTAGTGGATGTTTAGTGACTTCACATCTTCCTATGTTTTGCATCTATATCAGGGGAGTGCCAGGCAGCTATTTCAACGTCTTCAAGGACCAATCGAGGAGGATGTTTTAAGGACACATTTTGAGAAAATCATTTTGATTGGGCAGCAGTTGCATTCCTGCAGAAGTCAGGTCTATTTCCCAGATAACTTATCACAGGGCATTATATATGAGGTTATATAATCATCTAAAGTTTTGATGCAACTTAGAGAAGTTATTTCCCTGAAATTGGATATCAGTGGCTTTCAGGTCTCCCATAAAAAAAGGGCTAGTACTCATTAAGCAATAACAATTTGCTTTTTTATTTCTCCAAATCTTAATTTAGTTTGGTACCTCATCATGTAAAGCTAAACCTATTGCAAGCGAATTATCAATTTGCAATTTATTTGTGGGTTGCTAACAGCCTGAAATTGTATGTGCAGACATCTATATTTTTCGTAGGGTTTCATTAAAGTTTAAGAGATTTTACCATCTTCTTTGTTATTGTCTGTATATATTGCTCAAGTTGCTTCTCTAGCGTGTTATTCACCATAGATTTGCTCATGACACAACCTCGTGCTGTCTGCAGAAGGATAAGCAGGAACAAAAGCAAATAATTCCAGTTCACAGTTCACATCTTGTTCTTCCTCAAACTTGCCCAAATGGAAGTGTCCTCATGTAAGCTTGACCAATGCATGATATTGCATATTTGAACAATCAAGCGTTTCCTAATTATTGCTTTCACCTGCCTGTTTTAGAGCTGAAAGTATATTATTGATATGGTTTGAACTGTTGAATGTTTCCCAGGCCGCTTGATCTTTGTGATGCCATTACTTCAAGTTCAGACGTTCTTACCCTTGGATATCAGGGTTCTTATACAGCCGGTGCAGCAATTCCTAATCAACAAGGATCTGTGTCACATGTTCTTTCTACTCCAGGTGCGAATAATGTATTGCAGGGATCTTCTGGGATTGTCCTAAGTAACAACTTACCATCACCTTCTACTCCAATGAACGCCTCTGCTAGGTATAATATAACTAACTAATTTGTTATCATACGTGTTATTATTATTATTGTATACAACCTTATATTTTGTGGCAAAACTCTTCAAAGGGATTTACAGAGATACTGCATGCCTAGAACGACTTCACTACCAGTTGATGACCACCAAATAATGCAGAATAACCAAATGTTTTCAAGTAGAAATGTTCACCAATCTAGCATCTCTGCACCTGGGGCTTTACCTGTGGGAGTTGATCAAGGTGTTTGCATGTTACCCGGAGCTAATGGTGTGGGGATGATGAGTGGCCGAACCATACCCATGTCAGGCTTTCAGGGACCTCCAGGCAGGCTTAACATGGTTTCCACTGGTAATATGCTCACTGGCAGTGTGGTTGGAATGCCAAACTCTGTCAACGTCCGTCCTATTACCGTTCCATGCTCAGTAAACCCAATGATGAAGCCACGTGATGCTTTGCAAATGTTGCAGGTGTGCCTTTTATGTAATGTTTCAACAGTTTGCATACATAGTTTGTCATTGTTCGATTCATTTCTCTAGCTCTGGGGTCATCATGGTTGATTTATTTGAGTGTGAGTATACAACAATTCTCTTTGTCAGAAGCATAATATGCATAGGGAAGGAGGGACCACCTCCTTTCTGATGTTATTTCTATCTTTATCAACTAAGTTGCATCTCTACACACTGAATTCTAAATTTTGGTTAGTTACAAGTCTTTGCCCTTTCAGGGAGTTTCGGTTTAGCAGTTTAGGTAGTTAGGCTTGAGTTTTGGTTTAGATTTTGTTAACTATAAAAGCTAATAAAATTAAAGAAAACTTCGAGTTCAGATTAAATAAGTATATAACTTTTATTTTCCATGCTATCTATCCTCTCTTCCATCTTTTTCGCTAATGCCCCATGCATCTTGTTTTGCTACTCTAATGACCCCAAAATAGATCCTAGGCCAATTTATTATTTAGTAAATCTGATTTTAGCATATGGCTTTTAGTTTTTATGTGCAATATTACATTGTCAACTCCACAAGGATACTACCATACAAAATGTGACCGAATTACTTACAAACGGCTTAAATATAACATTGTAAATGGATTCTTTTTATCTATATCTCAATGGTGATTTTTTAGTGTGATTTTGGAATCTTGGATTCTAATTTCACATGTGTATAATACTGCTACACTCGGTCGGTCTGGTTTTGGATACGATCAACCAAAATGAAATGAACCAACTGGTACATATCGCTTTTGTCTCTTCAGTCTGATAGTTAAATCATGGTTTCCATAGAAAACTAGTAGCGCTTAAACAGTTAGTCGCACAACTACCTTACTGAGTTGAACAAAAAGTTATTGACAACGAAGTACCTTGTAATGCCTATGAGAATGTCATTCTTTTGCACTGTCTTGTATTATAGAGATGAATGCATTTCATATAGCAAACCATATCATTTTACCCTATATTCGTTTCTAGTCGAGGGGAATTAGACAGTGCTCCCTTGTTTCACGAACTTAATGCCTTAAACTGCACCAAAAAAATTGGCCAGTTAATAACAGATAACCAAAGCAACCCCGAAAAAATTAGGATAATTAATGGATCTTTTGCTGATTAAAATTTAAACATAGGCTTGGAAATTGTTTCTTTCAATATTAATATTTCATATTTGTGTGAAATTGTTATCTTGGTCATGTTCTAACTTCTCACAAAAAAAACTCATTTCTTATTATATCCTTTAATGTATTGCCACTCATCCATCTTAGCACTCTTATTTCGTCTACACTAACATGTCTAGACAGTTAGTGCCCCCGAGATGACAATGTTTAGATGGATGAGTGGCAATACTTTAAAAAAATAAGATAAGCAATGAGTGTATATGTAGGACGTTAAGTGGTGCTAATCGAGGACAAGACGAGAGAAAATCAACTTGGTGGTTTGGACATGCACAACAGATAACAATAGATGCTCCAATAATGAGGAGCGATAATATAGTAGTTAGTGGAGCCACTAGGACTAGAAGTAGGCCAAGACGAACATGATTTGAAATGTTGAAGAAGGATATGGATTTTATTGGTGCACAGAGGACATGGCCCTTAACAGAGCCGAATGGAAGAGTAGGATTCAAACATCTGACCCCAAGAATTTGGAATAAAGGCTTTGTTGTTGTTGTTGTTGATCATAATACATAAAAGACGCTCAAGAAAGGTCAGATGGGAGGTGTACTTTTATAACTACTCTGTCTTCATTCACCAATTTCGATCCTCGTTTTGTGTGATGTTCTCGGAGATGAAACCTAAAGATGACTACATGAATGTGAATTGATTAATCAATTTCTTTCTAAAAATCTTTCCTCATCAGTAGTGCTCCTTGCTGATCTAGGTGAAGCTATAGGGATTCTTATTGTGTGAGTTCAAACTGCATGACTAATATGATAGGTATACTAGGACTGGAAATGCTCTTTCTGGCTCTTAGTCCTTAGGAGGTTGGCACCTTGTAAGTGTGTTACGGAAATATAGTCTAGGAGCAAATATGTTAGGATGATAGCATTTTGTGGACATGTAGTTAGTTATTCTATAGAGATATATGGGATATGTTTTATGGTTCATGGAAAAGATTTGGATTTTGACTCGATTTTTAGACGTGATGTTGGGTGATTCCTGCAGATCTTTAGAATCCTGCTCTTATGGTACAAAAACTTTGGTCTTAATATGTCTTATATAACTCTGAGGTATTTCACAAGAGTTATTTACAGACTTCTTTGTCATTTAGAATATTGAGCTCTATCCCAATATATGTGTTTGATGATTTACATTGCCAACTGATTTATTCTATAAACCTTGGGTCTTGTAGCCTAGTCAAAACCCAGAGGATCATAGAAAGATGATGATGCAAGTCTCACAAGGGAATGCCCCGGCCGTGCCTCCTTTCAGTAGTATAAATGCACCATTTTCTACGGCAACAGGTCTTCCTATGGTGCAGCCATATCCTGCTCAGCACCAACAGCAGTCTCAACAGATGCCTCAACAGCCACACATGCTTGGTAACCCTAACAACCCTCAAATTCAAGGTGCCAACCAGTCAGGTGCACAGCAACAGGCATATGCTATCCTTCTGGCTAAAGAGAGGCAACATCAACAGAGGATGCTGCCTCAGCAACCTTATACTAGTTCTAGTAGTATGTCACCTATGCAGAACAGTTCACAGTTCCAAAAGCAAATTCAGACATCTTCTTCCGTAACTCAAACACCTTTGGTATCCCAACAGAACAAGCAGCATATGGCACGTAATATGCAATCCAGCTCTGGGGTTTCAAATCCGATGTTGAAGCAAAGACAGCGACCACAGGCCCAACAACAGCCGCCTAGGCAGCATCATCAAAAGCAACTGCTGCAGCAACAGGCTAAGCATTTGAAAGGTTCGGGTAGAGGAACCATGGTGGGGCATCAGAACGTACCAGTCGATACCTCTCAAATCAGTGGACTTTCAGAAGGCACCAGAAACCAAGTTTCTGAGAAACCAGTGATGCAACAGGGGCCCAGCTTCGTTTCTGGTAACACAAGCTTAGATCGAACTTTGACACAATCTTTAAACTACAACAAAGTGTTCTCTCGTCCACCTCCCCAGTCGTCAAAGAGAAAGCCACCATTGCCGTCAAACTCTGTTACTTGCAATCAAGGTTCTTTGCAAGTGTCCACCAATGACACCTTGGTAGCTCCCCAGCAATCTCCACTTCCCACTTCATTGCCTTTGGCTAATCCTCCACTACAGCAGCAGTGTCAGATGAATCAGAACATGCAAAGAATGATGCTTCAACAGAAGCGTCCTTTGACATCTGATGGCAAAATGCAGGTATCAGCTGATCCGGTTGAAGTTAATCAGCTGGTTCCTGCTTCACCCCTTCCTCGGTGTGAAGATGCAGCCAGCTCTGCTTCTGCCACCTCCTTTGCATCACAGTGGAAAACCGAACCATCATATGATAAAAGCACACCAGCACCAACAACTCACCTGGCTGTTTCACCACAGGAAAATTTGGCGGGTGACACATCAGTGCCCCATTCCAATGATGAATTAGTTCAGAGGCAGTTTACTGAAAATGCTTTGTTGCATGGACATGGTGTTGGGGGACAGTGGCAGCTACAAGAGAAATCTCAACAGCAAGAGCATCAGCAACAAGTACAACATAGGCAAACGGCCCAAGGAACGTCATATGTAAAGCCTTCGAACTCAGGACCAGGTTGATATAGGTTTTTCCACTGGACCAAGCAGTTTATAAAGTGGACCTGCACCTGTAAAGCTAATGTGCAGGTAAATTCTTATACCATCTTTTCTTCATAGTTTGCAGTATTGGCCGATACCGATCCGATACAGTCGATACCGATACGGTTTGGCATGTCTCAATCCGATATCGACCTATATCGATACCGACATTGAGGGTCTCTTTTAACGACAATTCGGCAAAAAAAATTGAATGAAAAAGACCAATCAACAAGGGGGTAAAAGCATACTAAGGTTGTAAATGCATGTAAAATAAGAAAACTTATCGTAGGTAAACCAATGGGCACGAGTGACTACTATTTCATTCAATTCCAAATTTACTAAGAAACAACACAGGAAATACTTAAAAATTATGCCTAAACGTATACAATATTTTTTTTCTAAAATTTTAATAATTTATTAATAATTATTTGCTTTTCGATACAAAAAAAATCTGATACTCCTATCCGAAACCGTCGATACTATCGATATCACTGATCCCGATACGCATAGGAAAGGTTTGATACCGATACTATGAACCTTGCTTTTCTTAGCCTTGATATACTAGCCAAACAACATTAATTAATCTACGCTCGCATTAACCCATGCTCATTGTATTGGTGAGATCACCCAAGTTATAGTTCTGGCAGGGTGGTTGTTTAGTCAACTAGCTAAAATTTATGACTAAAGAATGTTTTCTTAAGTTGATCCGACAGTTTTTCAATCTTTCTGGAAGTTTTAGACTGAGTCTCAAATGCAGATATTTATTATTATTTTGAGTTATTTGTATTTACCCCCCCAATTGCTAATCATATCTCCACTACCTCCCCATGTTTATTTTAATTAGTACCACCCCCAACACACACACACGCACAAAATGCCTTATTTTGGAGAATTTGGGTGGGGGGGGGTGGGGGGTGGGGGTTGAGTAGCACTAATTAAAATAAAAATGAGGGTAGTGGAGATATGATTACAATTGGGGGATGGGGGGTGGGGAGGGTAAATACAAATAAATCTATTATTTTTAACAGAAAATTTCTTCAGCAGCATATATTTGCTTCATCGCCTTATATTGTTTCTATGTTTTTCTTAGACTAGATTTTTTTTCCCATGTGCACCGATATGGTTAGAAGAGCCTTGCTTGCAAATAGATATGAACATTAATTATGCAAACATCACACACACAGGAATATATATATATATATATATATATATATATATATATATATATATATATATATATAAACAGTGGTTTTCGGCCATCCAATCAGTGACTGACACAGTTATTTGTGATCCCATCCTTGATTGTCTACGAACTACAAATCAAAAATCAAGTGGATGGGCAGTCATAACTCCAAACCCATGTTTCAAGTGAAAATCAAATTGAAAAATATATGAGTTTACTCACCAACTTATTTACCCTGATGCATGAATTATGACTAACGCATCAACTTGATTTTTGATTGTTAGACACAAAGAATGTGTAGATCATGATGAATCTTGTCAATCTTAGATTGGATGGCCAAGATGGACGATTTTCAATGGAAATCCTTGCACAACAGATAGACACTCATATTTTTGCGTTTGAGACGACGAATCAAGTAGGTAATGCCCTATCCTCAAGGTATTCCTGGAGGTTTATATTGTGTTCGTAATCCAGGCGTGTTCAAGTTGTCATGCAGAGCTACTTGTACAGACAGAAACATACTGATACTTGGTAGTTGGTACTAATGTAGTTTTATTGGAAATTCTTTTCTCTAATGAAAATGTTATGCTCAGAACATTTAGTTTAGTAATGCAAACACAAATTCCTAAGATGATTAGTACATGCTGATACTTTTGATCCAACTAGAATTTAATGGAGAATATTGGATCCTTTACATTCTCTAATCATAGATTCATAGGGGAGTCCCACATGCCATAACATTCTGATAACAAGAGTGAGTAGTATAATCTTTTCAATTCCTCATTTGTTTTATCACCTTTTTGTCTTCATATATGCTCTTGCATCATTACTTTTAAGTTCAGCTTTGACTGCTTTAACTCACTAATTTTAGCGAATTCAGGGTCGGCCCTGAGATTTTGGGTGCCTAGGACAAAAATCTTGGTGCCTTTTTTTATAAATATAAAGAAACCTCAACGGCGTGAAGGAATTTTATTGATAAGAAAATTAAGTTACACCTAGTCAGGGGGCACATAAACCTTAACCCTCAACAAGCATTTTATCTTCTTCTTCTTCTTCTTCTTCTTCTTCCCTGATTATGAGAACTAGATTTAGCTTGTACAGCTACTTGATACCATGGTTTTACTTAAAAATCATAAACAATCATAGGCTTCTTGGGATTTTGATTCAGAAATGATGACTCCAACTTAAAGACCCAATTGATTGGTAATCCAGAGAGTAGTAAGAAGACTGTACCTACATTAGACTTACCACCATGGAGAACCCAAGCCAAAGAAACTCATAGAGAGAATAAAAAGCTTACCTGTAGCCAAATCAAGTTGCCGACACCCCCGATATTCCGATTCTTTACTGAGAGTCATTGACGACAGCGAAATTTTTCACCTACATCTTCTTCTTCCCTTAATTTGCCTTGGACGTTGGAACTTGGAAGAGAGAGATTGATTGGTTTCCCGAGGGCCTCACTTATTAGACTTTATTTTTCGTTTAAAGAAATAAAATAAAAAAAACTGAAAAACTCGTAAAAAATAGGACCACTAAGCCTCGAACTCGTGCCCCTTTATATATTAGGTGTAAGTGAAAACCAATTTTGCTGACCGAGTCTGTTATATTGTGTGAGCACTAATATTTGAAATACTACCAAATGTTATATATATATATATATATATATATATATATATATATATATATAAAAGGAAGCTAATTTTTTTGGGTGGCCCCCAAAATTTTGGTGCTAGGCTAAATCATCTAGACTTTAGCTTAAGTAGAACTCTTAAAACATCGTTGTAACTTCTTATGCTGCAATTGGAACAACTAGAAAAGAAAAGTGTATTGGAGCAATACTTGCTGTGGAATTTTTATGTTTGATGTTACCAGTTGGGAATACATGTCAATTTAACTTGTATGGGTAGAACAATTGAATTATGTGAACCAATTTATCATTTGCCTTTTAGCATATGCACGTGTACACACACTGACATTCTCAAGTATGTGGAATCTGTTGACTTTTCAATTGCAACTATTGCATGTGAATGATTGATGTTTCTTTCCTTAGATTTAGTTCTGTGAGCACACATCACACACAAGTACACACTTATGTTGGATCTGTTGTCATTTCTTCCTTTTAGGCTTTTCTGAATGTAACTACAAATGCAAAGGACCAGATACATAGTGGCGTGGTGCTTGACTACAAATTCACCATTGACACCTTGGCTGGTTCAATGAGCATATGAAGCATCATAATGCTTTGTGATTTGTGTTCTTTATTGTTTTTATGGGGCTGAGAGTAACATGAAATGTTAGTATTAATCATACAATCATAAATGTAAAGTTTCGACAACTCGAGTATAAGGAGTGCAAATTGCACTTAAATACGCTGAAACTTTGACACACTAATATCCTGAATTTTTTTAGGCAACTTGCCAACATGAACTATGTTTGTCACTTGCCTTAAAATATCCTATTTTTGCAAGTTGAAAGCACCCTAAGGGAAGGGGGTGGGGTGGGGGTGGGGGGGGTGGGGGGGGGGGGGGGGGGAGGGATGAATAGGGTTTAACAAAAATAAGCAAAATTAAAAGATACTAATTACAATTCAAAATTATGTGCTTGAAAGTAAGACAAGAATCAAACACCCGATGTATCTCAGAGTCCTCCGCGAGACACTTTAGTCTTGGAATTCTCTTCAACTTTAATCTACTATTATGAAAATAGTTACACTTAACGATCTTTGATTCGAAGAACTCGTTGATTTCGTACACACGAGTATTGATCCGAAAAACTCTGCGACTTCTACACAAGCTTTGATTTGAAAGCATGGAGACTTCAATTTTTTTTAAGAAAGATGGGTAATCTTACAACAATTGAATATCTCAATTACAACTTAAAAAATTACTCTTATCACAAATAGATAATGGCAAGTGAAAACTCTTTAATGTGGAGAGGTGAGGAATAAAGAATTTGCAAATTCGGCTTCAAGTGGTTGTGAAAGGGGGCACAAAAATTCTTTTATAACACAAATTATAGTAGAGTTGTTACTGTAGCAGAGGTATACTGCCAATATATTGTTGCACAATAACGACTAGAATCATAGCTGTTGAAAACTAGCCGTTAGAGAGAAATCAAATCAAGCAGTATACTGACAGTACACTGGCAGTATATTTTCAATGTGCTGTTATAACAAATATTTGGGTTCTAGACTTTCTAGAATGAAAATGAAGGTATAACAATGTACTAGATGTACACTTGCAGTATACTCCCAGTGTACTACTGATAATTTTGTCAGAAATTGGTTTTTTTTATGAAGGGAAGGTTTCAACTGGTTAGGGTTTTGGCTTTCTATTCTAAAGATATCCTAAGGCTAAGATTGAGCTTTCAATTATGCCATTACCTACTTGAGTTACATTCTTACCTAAGGTAACTCAAATGAAAAGAAGATACAATTGACTTAGAGTATCTTGAAGCTTGACCGTATCTTCAAGTATCCTGATAAAATCTTGATCAACTTGACTCTGCCCGAGGGTGGCTCGACTCTTCATATGAGATGATTGGGTCTTCATATACGACGTCTTTGATAATATCTTGGCCTTTGTCATTGCTTTCTTATCTTTATGATTTTCGTCTTCAAGTGAATTTTGATACGGCTTGAGTATCTTGTGTCATTAGCCTTACATGATTCTTTTTTATAGTATTGGCACATGACCACGACTAATCTTGCTCCGAATCATCCTAATTGCTCATCTTGAAAATAGAGTTAAGGCATACAAGCAATATGCATAATATAGCAAACAAGTATCATGTCCGACACAACATTGATCGAGATTTCGTGAAATGTAGGTGTGGATGATAAGGGTATATGTACTAATAAAGATCTAGTATATGTGTCCACACTAACAGAGAGAACGTGAATTTACGTGGAAAAATTGTGATGCACATATAAGACATTAAGCATATTACCATATTTATATTTGTAACGGACACTAATAGATATCATGAATATAGTAATATGCATAATAATATATCTATATCCGACTTAAAATAAATATCATTGTTAGAGTTATTTTATTTTATTATTTATCATATGAGGGTATAATAGTAATTGTGGGTGTATTGCATATTTATATAAATAGACATGAGATGCAACCTAGGGTTTTAGGCCCTTGCAATCTCCTTTCTCATATTCTCTCTTCTCCTACTTCTCCTTCTCCTTCTCCTACTTCTCCTTCTCCTTCTCCTCTCCATCTCCAAACTTCACTTGGTATCAGAGCATATAAAAATTTTTGGGCTGTTTTTCGTCTACTTTTCATGATTCGCCGTTCGTCGTTCGCTGTTCGTGGTCGTTCGTGGTTCGTTTATGAGATCTAGGGTTTCTACAGATCTCCGTTGGTTATTCGTCGTCGGTTGAGGTTCGTTGTGAGATCTAGGGTTTCAAAGATCTCGTCTTTCTGTTGCATCTGCAAGTATGGTGGGGACCGAATCTTCTAGCGAGGTTAATAGTGGTGGTGGTAGCGGAGGTGGTTCTCCTTTTACTGTTATTCATAATGATGAATTGGGAAAGTCGATTACAGCGGTGAAACTGAATGGTGCGAACTATCTTACCTGGTCCAAGTCTATCAAAGTGGTGTTAAGGGCGAAGAAGAAGTTGAAGTTTTTGACCGAAGAACCCCTGCCTGAAACGTCCGCTGAGTATGAAGATTGGATGAGTGCAGATGCATACGTTATGTCATGGTTGTGGCATAGTATGGAACCACATATCGCTGCTAATGTTCAGTGGTGTGAATCAAGCAAACAGATTTGGGCATCTCTGGAAGAATCTTATTCGCAGAAGCGAAACGTTGCCCGTATCTATGAGTTGTACGAGTTATTGTTCAATACAAAGCAAAATGGGAAGCCTGTGAATGAATATCTGGCTTCAAAGAAGGCTTTGTGGGAGGAACTGCTTCAATATCATCCTGTTACTACTGATTTGAAGGAAGCTCGGAGACAGAAGGAAGAGTTTCATGTTTCACTCATCCTTGCCGGCTTGGATCCTGCGCTCGAACCTTATAAAGCTCAAATCCTTGCTGGAGAGCAGTTACCTACGGTGGCAGATACTTTCTCCCATCTCAATCGTTCCTTTCTGGGACAGAGTTCTGTGGTGCCGAGTACCGACTCTTCTGCCCTAGTTTCTAGTGCTGTTGGTCGTGGTGGTGGACGTGGTATTGGACGTGGCGGTAGAGATGGTGGTCGTAGTTTTGGTCGAGGAGGAGGCCGTGGTGGTAGAGACAATGGTCGTGGTGGTGGTCGCGGTGGTGGTGGTGGCCGCGGTGGTGGTGGTGGCCGTGGTCAACCACGAAAGTGTAACTATTGTGGAATGCTCGGTCATGTAGAAGACTATTGTTGGGACAAATGGGGCAAACCAGAATATGCACATCAAGTGCATGATGAAAATATGCAGTCCCAGGACACCACTTCTGCTCCCAGAGATGATACTTCGGGTTTCAATCAGACTTCAACATCCGATACCTCATCTCCATTTCAACAGATCCTCCAGAAGTTGAACGCGCTTGCTAGTACCACCTCCCAACCTACTGCAACCATGGCACATATAGGTAATCCTGCTTTTGTGGCAACCCAGTCACCATCCACCTCTTGGGTCATCGACTCAGGAGCGAGCTCTCACATGTCTGGTATAACATCTATCTTTCATAATCGTAGTTCCATGAAACACAATATTATCTTGGCTGATGGGTCTACTCGTCCTGTGCTTGGGAAAGGTGTCATTCACCCTACTCAATCACTATCATTATTTGATTCATTATATGTGCCTAATTTTCCATTTAATTTGTTATCTGTGAGCCAGTTAACCAAATCTCTTCAATGTTCTGTGACATTTTCTCCCAATTCGTGTATTTTTCAGGACCTCAGGACGAAGAAGACGATTGGTTCGGGGCATGAAAAAGATGGACTGTACTACTTGGATCTACCTGGAAAGGCCTTCACTTCTGTTTCTACTTCTCCGTTGCAGTGGCATTATCGTTTGGGACATCCGTCTTTGGCTAAGTTGCGTCAAGTTGTTCCTAGTTTGAGTCATGTATCTAGTCTTGAATGTGAGGCTTGTCAGTTAGGCAAGCATCACCGTAGTTCCTTTCCTCGTCGTAGTGAGAGTCGTCAATTAGAGTCTTTTGATCTTGTTCATTCTGATATTTGGGGTCCGTCTAGAGTCAAAAGTCCGAAAGGATTTCAGTATTTTGTTATTTTTATTGATGATTATTCCAGAATGACTTGGTGTTATTTAATGAAAGAAAGATCTGAGTTTCCAAATGTGTTATCTGCCTTTTATAATGAAGTCTATGTTCAGTTTAATAAACGTATCAAAATTCTGCGTTCTGATAATGCTTTGGAGTATACTCAATCTTCTGTGAACAGTTTCTGTGTTGATCGTGGTATGATTCATCAAACCAGTTGTGTCCACACCTCTCAACAAAATGGTATAGCCGAACGCAAACATCGACACATTTTAGATGTGGCTCGAACTCTCATGTTCAATATGCATGTCCCCAAACAGTATTGGGCAGATGCCGTTCTTACTGCATGTTATCTTATTAATCGCATGCCATCATCTGTATTAAATAACAAAGTTCCATTTACTATATTACATACAGATGTCGCACCCTTTTCCTTATCTCCTCGAGTGTTTGGCTGTGTCGCTTTTATTCATAACTTGGAACCTAATCGAGATAAGTTGGCTCCTAGATCTCTGAAGTGTGTCTTTCTTGGTTATCCCCGTACTCAAAAAGGTTATCGTTGTTACAGTCCACAGTCACGCAAATATTATGTCAGTGCGGATGTTACATTCTTTGAGTCTACCCCCTTCTTTCCTTCAGGAGACTGTGATATTCCTTTTACAACAGATTTGATATCTTCCATACCACTTTCGGTCATTCCTGAATCAATTTCTGTCTCCATTCCCCATTTACAGGTTTATCAGAGATCCAAGGACAGGTCAGTGGTTCTGCAGAATTCAGCCTTCAACCAATCATCTTCCGTGCCTGAGGTTTCTGCTCCCATCATCACAGATCCAGATGATCTTCCTATTGCTCTCAGAAAAAGACAACGCCTTTGTACCACAAAGAATAAGCATCCCATTTCTAACTATGTTTCATTACACCGTGCTTCATCATCTTTTCATGCATTTGCTGTTTCATTGTCTTCTACTTTTATTCCCAAAACTTACAAGCAGGCTATGTCATCTTCTGGTTGGAAAAGTGCAATGGATGAGGAGATGTATGCTTTATATCAAAACCAGACTTGGGAGCTTACATCACTTCCTGTTGGAAAACAAACAGTGGGTTGTAGATGGGTGTACACTGTTAAATATCACCCTGATGGTTCTGTTGAGCGCCTCAAGGCACGGTTGGTTGCCAAAGGGTATACTCAGACATATGGCGTGGATTATATGGAGACTTTCTCTCCAGTGGCTCGGCTGAATTCAGTTCGGATTCTTATTTCTGTGGCGGTTAATCACCAATGGCCTATATATCAGCTGGACATAAAGAATGCTTTCTTGCATGGTGACTTACAGGAGGAGGTTTATATGGATCAACCACCGGGATATGTTGTAACAGGAAATAAAAGACTCGTATGTCGATTGAAGAAAGCATTATATGGACTGAAACAGTCACCTCGTGCTTGGTTTGACAAGTTCAGTTCAGTTCTCATTCAGTATGGCTTTCGGCGTACCACATCAGATCATTCAGTATTTTGCCGTTCTTCCTCAGCAGGTATTATCGTGTTGATTGTTTATGTTGATGATATCATTATATCTGGGAGTGATCATGCTGGAATTGTGGACTTGAAGGCCTACCTTAGTCGTCAGTTTCATACTAAGGATTTGGGTCTTCTTCGATATTTTCTTGGAATCGAGGTTGCTCGATCTAAGACAGGTGTGTATCTGTCACAACGCAAGTATGTTCTAGACTTGCTCTCCGAGACTGGGATGTTAGAGTGTCGGCCAGTTGAGACTCCTATGGATTATCATGACAAGCTTGATGCTGACAGGGGAGAGTTATTTGAGGATGTTGGATATTATAGACGTTTGGTTGGCAAACTTATATATCTTACTGTTACTCGACCAGACATCACATATGCAGTTGGAGTAGTTAGTCAGTTTATGCATGCCCCTCGGCAACCACATTGGGAGGCTATCTCTCGCATTCTTCGATACTTGAAGGGTGCACCTGGAAAGGGTTTGTTGTACAAACCTTCCCAGTTGCTTACGGTGACTGGATTCAGTGATGCTGATTGGGCAGGCAGTCGCAGTGATAGGAGGTCTACTTCTGGCTATTGTACGTTTGTGGGTGGCAATCTTGTCACGTGGCGTAGTAAGAAGCAGAATGTTGTGGCTCGTTCTAGTGCAGAGGCCGAGTACCGTGCGATGGCTCATACAGCTTCTGAGATGATGTGGGTGCAGTCTCTTCTTCATGAAATGGGAATCATGATTCCTATTCCGATGGAGATGTATTGTGATAATCAGTCGGCAATGTTTATCGCAAGTAATCCGGTGTTTCATGAGCGCACGAAGCATATCGAGGTGGATTGTCATTTTGTTCGTGATTTGTTGCTGAAGAAACAGATTGTCACTCCTTATGTTCGGTCAGAGGATCAATTAGGTGATATCCTCACCAAACCACTTGTTCGTGGTCCATTTTCTGATTTATGTAGCAAGCTGGGCATGTCTGATCTCTATGCTCCTGCTTGAGGGAGGGTGTTAGAGTTATTTTATTTTATTATTTATCATATGAGGGTATAATAGTAATTGTGGGTGTATTGCATATTTATATAAATAGACATGAGATGCAACCTAGGGTTTTAGGCCCTTGCAATCTCCTTTCTCATATTCTCTCTTCTCCTACTTCTCCTTCTCCTTCTCCTACTTCTCCTTCTCCTTCTCATATTCTCTCTTCTCCTACTTCTCCTTCTCCTTCTCCTACTTCTCCTTCTCCTTCTCCTTCTCCTCTCCATCTCCAAACTTCACTATCATGAATACAAGTAGATACAGAAAGTTGCCTAAAATAAGATTTACAATTAGTGAGAAACTTAATCGAATAGCTATAATCAACATGCAAATAATCATTGGGCTAACAATCTCCCTTCTTGAGTATAACAAATTTGTTAAGTTTAAGGTAACTACAAATGAAGGATATATCACTAAATGCAAACTTAAACATCTTTTCCCCCGTTGTTATGATCAGAAAAAAGCTCCCACTTGCTAAGTGTTAAAAATACACCAAGGATAAATCAGAGCAAGAGGAAAGACAGAAAATCATGATCAAACAAGAAGGATTGGATATTGCACAAAAATATAGCCAAAAAATATACTGCGAAAGAAAAACATGATCAAACAAGAAGGATTGGATATTGATAAGAGATTGAATATGATTCTCAATCTACCCATACAAATTGATGAATCAATTCCATGTGAAGATATTTGATCAATACAGAAATCATAATTAACAAGACTAATAAATATTATTGTTTCTTATGTAAAATCTAGCCGCTTACCCAGGTTCATGTATATGAACTCAATTTTCTTATCATGAATATTGAATACTCAGTTACTAGGCACGAAGGTAAGAGAGTATATCTAGTTTGAAAAGGAAAAATTCAGTCGACTTGAATGCTCCACCTCAAAGTATTATTATCATTCTAGATGTAAGTCATGAATATTGGGTAGGACGACGAAAGCTAAAGACATCAAATTAAAAATTGACGTATGAAAGAATATGTATATGAACATATCATAATATAGAAATTGACTCGTATTGGAAAAGCGAAGGAAAGCACTCTGAGTCAATAGAGTAAAATATAATTTAAAAATGATCTATGAGAAAGATTAAGCAAACCTAAACAATAATTTATGTGTTGCTTTCTCATAAAACTTCAAGATATGTAAAGATATCATGAACCGAGTAAGATATTCAAATATAAAAAAAATCAAGGAAACATGATAATCTAGATATCCTACGTATGAAGGGGTATAAGATATACCAAGATATTTTAATTCTCCCTCTCAAAGTGAGCATACCTAGAACAAAAGCAAATATAAAATTGTAGAAGAGATCAATCGTAGTAGAATTGCTTCCCATAAACTAACTGCACATAAATACTGTACTTATAGAGAAAGTATATTAATATGAAGAAGAAATTAGTGTTTCTATTACTGGGAAATAAAGTCAAATATTAAATATGTAAATATATCTCCAGTAAATCTCATAAGGGAAAAGATGTCTATCTTAGATTTGTATAAAATTATCTCATGGTATACAAATTAACGATAGCTATGCCATATGCTATCTTTTTGAGAAAACTCATTAAGAAGTATGTATCAAAATAAGAATATCAATGATGTGATTTAAAAAGAAGACTCAAACTAAAAACAAAATCATGTCCATGATTACCTAATTACATAAGGATCAACCAATTTATTACTTTACATAGACTAATATATTTTACCATATATGTACCCGCATGGGGTAAGGACTAAACGTTGCTAATGTTTAGAACCAAATATTAGGTCAAATAGAAAAAGCTCATATATGGTCACAATGAGTTGTCTTAGTAGAATGAAGAATTAATTTGATATACATAATCTTAGTAACCTTGAACTACTCAATTATTTGGATCATGTTACAAATAACTTGTATACGATACAACAAACATCTCCAAGAAAATTCTATTTAAAAGTCCCAAATTAATATCAAGGATAAAATATCACAATTCATATAAATGTAAAATCATAAGGGATTTTCACGAAAATGCAATAGAAAGCATAGGAAATGAGTGAATCTCATTTAAGATCACCAAATTTAAAAGTGAAAAGAATATGAGCATAATTCAATTGTTAGAGGTAAGTAATGCTTGCTTGTGTCCAATAGAGGTAATATTTGATTAAAGAATCACATGATTCTTAAAGACAAACCACTAATGAAAAACAAAATTTAACCAAGAGTTTGTAAAAAAAACGTGTTTATATATATATATATATATATATATATATATATATATATATATATAGTCCTTAGGGATATAGCCTAGTGGTAGAGGCTATGGGACATGCACGGGTAGGTCCGGGTTCGATGCTCGGCTTCGGCATGGGGTGGGTGGGTGGGTAGAGGGTTTTCGGGTAGGTTAAAGGGTGTGGGGGGGGGGGGGTGTTCTCGGGTAGTGTATATATATATATATATATATATATATATATATATATATATATATATATATATATATATATAAACTCAACCAATCTGTACACAATTATGTTTATATGACTAAAATATTATATACATATTAGAGTGCGAAACAAGAGTAAATATTATCTTTTTGAACAAGGTTTCATAAACACGGTCAAGAAAAGATAAAAGGAGAAAATCGATTGGTGAAAGTGAATCACGATAATATAGCATAAAGAGGTCAATGATGTGACCGGTTATTAAGTTAGATGCACCCGTTGATCCTTAGGTCACTAACACTGATTATTTTTACTTAAACTTAAGAGTATCTAACGAGAACTTACACTTTGGTCAACCAAAATGATTATACAGACTTTTTACTAAACTTAGTTTGCAGTATCGGCCGATACCGTTCCGATACGGTCGATACCGATACAGTTTGGTATGTCCCGATCCGATACCGACCGATACTCGATACTGACCGATACCGACATAAGAGGTCTCTTTTCGGGTAAATTCGACAGAAAATTGAATGAAAAAGACCAATTAGTAAGGGTGTAAAAGCATAGTAAGGTTGTAAAGGCATATAAAAGAGAAAAACTTATCTATCGCATGTAAATCAATCGACAAGGGTGACTACTATTTCATTCAATTTTAAAAATACTAAGAAACAACACTGGAAAAACTTAAAATTATGCATAAATGTATAAAATATATTTTCTAAAATGTTAATAATTTACTAATAGTTATTTGCTTTCCGATACCAAAAAATCCGATACTCCGATCCAAAATCGGCGATACTACCGATAACACCGATCCCGATACTCATAGGGATGGTCTAATCCGATACTTTGAACCTTGTTACTAAATAAGGATAAGAGTATAAAGATGACTTAAAACGAGAGACACTTTTATAAAAAATAAGGCAAAAAAGATATTCATAAATACACATATAGTACACATCCTTTTTGCCAAGAATTGAGATCTAAACCAAGATAAAATCTAACATCAAAATAGAGTATACATTACTGATATACATATGAAATAAGTATATACTCTAATATCAGAAAATCTTAATAGAAAAAACTCATGCCTTTGTGTAGTTATTAACGTAAGGAATATAATATAACATGCTACTACATAATAAATTATTGGGCTATAATATATCAAAAATAATTTCTCGAATGGGGGGAATGAGCAAAATATCATTTTAATTTAGAAAGGTAGTTGATCAAATTAGCTAATATAATAGACTAATTTTCAAAAAGCTTTCATAGTGCACTAGAAAGTTATAGTGAATACAAAAAAAAAGTTGCACTAAATCTAGTAGAATATTTAAAAGAGCAAATTCAAGTACATATACACGTGATTATTAATTAGGATACCATAAGTAGTCATAAGCAAAACATAATTAAATATTTCCTCCCAACTTGTCCCCTTTGAGAAAATATATTACAATTAAATTCAGAGGAGGAAATCGAATATATATAATTAGAAAGGTATACATGAAAACAGATGAAATAAAATTCGAACTTATAAGCATGTATCCTTAATAAAAACCAAAAAGCTGGGAAAATTCAATCCAAATAAAATAGGCTTTATGTATATCTATAATTGATTCATATGAATAGACAAAATGGAACAAAATAATCAATAGTGAAAAATATGAGATAAGCACAAGTTAGAAGGTAAAAGTACAAATATATATTTTTCAATTCATAGAGAATTTGTGCTTAACTTGTACAGTCACAATGACCAATATATTATGTTTTACGAAATACATCAAATCGGTGAAAGATAACTATCTTCAATAACAAATAAGGTCAAGGAAAATTAAATTATTAAAAGCTGAAAACAAGACGAAAATGGTATAACTGGAGTGAGAAGCATGCTAGAAATTAACGAAGATAAGAAGGAAAACAGCTCGCATAAGAAATTATCACATTATTCGAGAGTTAACATATAAAATAATTTTAATGTGATCTAATCCATTTTAATTAAAAACTAATCATGCTTGTTTACAAGAAGATAAACTAAGCATGCAACTAAGAACATTTGACATTGATTGTATCAGATGAAGATTAGGTGATAACAATGTAGGCTAGTAGAAAGACATTTAAAACATGCTAGATTCTATAAAATGACGAATAAAAGAATCGTTAGCATGTTACCATGGTGGCTCTAGTGGCTACAGTTGTGTTGGTCCAATTGCTTGTATGATGATCTTTGTAGCGTTGCAACCACCTGCCCCACGGTGTTATGGCGTGACAAGTGATGCTCCACATACAACATTAGACAAAGACTTGGGTATCCAAATAAACTTGGATTCACAGTTGTTACCTTTGGCAACCTATGCAGCATGAGAACAATAGAAGCACTTAATACTAGTAGACACATGTATTGGAATGAGCATGAGAGCGATCATGTGACATATTATGATGATAAGTATCTCTAAAATAAGCATGAGATGATTCGGTTTTTAGGTTATCATACATACTTTAATGGGAAATCATCATACATAATGGTAAGAGAATTGAATTTAGCATTTAACATATCATTCTCTTTTCAAATAGTCTAATTTTAGAGAGAGAATCGTCTATTGATTTTCAAAATTCTTCATTTAGACTTTTTAAAGAAAAACAAGAAGAATTTTGAGATTCAATTTTATGTAACAAAACATTATTTTTATTTCTCAACAAACTCATTTACTTCTTCTAAGTGAACATTTTCTTCTATAACTTCTTCATTTATATAATGAAAATCCTTAAGTTCTTCTAAGGATTTTGTAAGCATGTATTTCAATTTAGAACATTTGTTGCATTTAGAAGATTTATGATTGTTTATGCTACTAGAGGTAGAACCCTCTTTATCGAAAGAGGAATATGACGTCATGATAGATAAATGATCTACTCTAAGGGTGTTAAGCCTAAAAATAGTCATTCCTCTCATACCAATTGAAAGCACCCTAAAGGAGGGGTAAATATGGTTTAACAAAAATAAGCACAATTAAGATATGCTAATTAGCAATTCAAATTAAGTGCTAGAAAGTAAGCCAAGAATTAAACACCTGATGTCTTGGTATCTTCCGTGAGTCACTCCAATCCCGGAACTCTTTTCGTCTTTAATCTACTATTATGAAAATAATTACACTTGCATGCTTTGATTCGAAGGACTCGCCAACTTCATACACACAAGCTTTGATCTGAAGGGTTCGTTGTCTTCTACACAAGTATTGATTTGAAGGCTTGCAGACTAACTTCTTTTCAAGAAAGATGGGTAATCTTCTTACAACAATTGAATATCTCAATTACGACTCTAAAATTACATCACAAATAGATAATGGCAAGTAAAGCTCTTTAATGTGGAGAGGTGAGGAGAAAATTTACAAATTAGGCTCCATGAAGTGGTTGTGAAAGAGGGAACCAATTTTATAACACAAGGTATAGACTGCTTAAAATAGAGTCGTTATTGTAGCTGTACTATAAAGCAGAGGATACCACTACATAATAATGGCTACAATTATAGCCGTAGAAAACTTAAGAGAAATCAAGTGAAGCAGTATACTGGCAGTACACTGGGAGTGTACTCCCGGTTTAATGTTACAGCAAATTTTTGGGTTCTGGACTTTCTGGAATGAAAATGAAGGTATATGAGTGGACTGGTAGTATACTCCCAGTATGTTGCTGAACAAAATAATTTTCTCAGAATTTGGTAGTTGTATTTTGGGATGAAAGTTTCAACTTGTTAGGGTTTGGCTTTCTATTCTAAAGATATCCGAAGGCTAAGATTGAGCTTTCAATTATGTCATTACCTACTTGAGTTACATTCTTACCTAAGGCAACCCAAAATAAAGAGGATATACAATTGGCTTAGAGTATCTTGAAGCTTGATCGTATCTTGGAAGTATCCAGATAGAATTTTGATCAACTTGACTTTTCATGAGGGTAGCTCGATTCTTCATATGAGATGTTTGGTTCTTCATAGAAGACATCTTTGGTAATATCTTGTCTTTTTCCATTGCTCTCTTATCTGTATGATTTTCGGCTTCAAGTGAACTTTGATACGGGTTGAGTATCTTGTGTCATTGGCCCTACATGATTTCTTTATAGTATTGGCACATGACTACGACTAATCTTGCACCGAATCATCCTAATTGCTTATCTTCAAAATAGAGTTAGGCATACAAGCACTATGCATAATAGCAAGCTGGTATCATATCCATCACTAATTGAGATATCGTGAAATGTAGGTCTGGATGATAAGGGTATATGTACTAATAAGGATCTAGTTTACATGTCCACACTAACAGAGATAACATGACTATAAGTGTGGAAGAGTTGTGATGTACATATAAGGCAATAAGCATATTGCCATATTTATATTTGTAATGGACACTAATAGATATCATGAATACAGTAATATGCATAATATTATTTCTTTATCCAACTTAATAGATATAATGAATACAAGTGGATACAGCTATTAAGTTGGATAAAGAAATAATATTAACATAAGATTTACAATTAATGAGAAACTTAATCGATTAGTCATAGCCAAAACAAGCAAATAATTATTGGGCTAACACAAGTTATCCCTAACAAAAAAATGACAAATGACACTAATGCCCTCTGTTGTAATTTAAAAAAAAAAGAAATTAAAAAGAAAAAGGAAACCATAACTCTCCCCACCCCCCTAGCCACCGTTGGTGCTGCCGTCACCCCCACTCGATCGACTCGACGGCCTATGCCCTCTTTTAAATTTTCTTTTCTATTTTTTTTTTAGGATAGGAGAGTAATTTCTCTCTATTGTAGGGGCAAAAAAGTCATAGATGGTCATGTGCTTTGCACATGACCATTAAGTTGAACGGCTGACTAACAATGGGATAAGCTGCCAAAACTTAAAAGGTTTATGGTAGCAAGTTGCCAAAAAAAATTCAGGATATTAAAGTGTCAAAGTTCAATAGCTCGCGGTACTTTAGTGCAATTTAGCCTCTCTCTTTTTTAAATCCTTCTTTTTGTGATGAATAATTATTTTGGAATACTTGCTGAGTAGGATAATTGAGTTTTTATTGTAACGAGCAGAGGAGAATTCATTTAACTAGCCCATATTTATATTGCAAGCTTTGGTGGTGTTGCTGTTATTTTTGTGTTCGTACTTGCCTTTGAACCATAGTTTAAAGTATCGGCCGATACCGATACGATACGGCCGATACCGATACAGTTTGGCATGTCCCGATCCGATACCGACCGATATCCGATACTGACCGATACCGACATTAGAGGTCTCTTTTCCGGTCAATTCGGCAAAAAATATTGAATTAAAAAACCAATTAGCAAGGGTGTAAAAGCATAGTAAGGTTGTAAAAACATATAAAAGAGAAAAATTTATCTATCACATATAAATCAATCGACAATGATGACTACTATTTCATTCAATATCAAAAATACTAAGAAACAATACTGGAAATACTTTAAATTATGCATAAATGTATAAAATATATTCTCGAAAATGTTAATAATTTACTAATAGTTGTTTGCTTTCCGATACCAAAAAATCCGATACTCCGATCCGAAATCGCCGATACTACCGATACCGCCGATCCCGATACTCATAGGAATAGTCCGATACCGATTCCGATACCGATACTTTGAACCTTGCTTTGAACTATTAAGTAAACTTTTAGTTTTCCTGGGCCTATTTGAATTATTCAGCATCCTCATGATTTTTCCCTAGTGATGGATGTTCTGTTTGTTTATATCTTAGGGATCATCTTTGACCTAATGTCATTTTCATTTGATAAGTACTTTGCCAGTAAATTTGTCTGTAAAGTAGTTTTTGTTACATATGAAGCTAAAGAGTTCTTTTATATAAACATGTATGTGGATAGCAGATTAAGGAAATGGGAAAGAATATCTGGAGTTTAACAAGACAGGTTTTGGGAACTGCACCTGTTCACTGGGATCGATCCTGAGGTATATATGTATTTTGTTGCCTTTTAAATAAAATCCATTAATAATTTTAACTGTTTAATTCCTTGTTTGCAGGTGCTGAAATCTAAGTAGTGATATGGTTTTGCTTCACAGGTTCTCATCAGGGAGGCCCTGCGTTGTATCTAATGTTGGCTCCCCCAAACTGGATTTTGAACTCTGTCAAATCCTTTGTGTAGCTCTATATTCTGAAAATTAAAAGACACAGAATGTGTAGTAGGGGAATTGGATACTTTTGGGCTTGTGCAGCAATATTTTGCCATCGACATGTAAAGTGCTTAGCCTAACACAATGCAAGATTTGAACATGCCTTGCATTATTCTGGAGCTAGGGGCAGGTAGCTTGAATCATCTGTATAATGTAGCCAGTGTCTTAATGGTTTACACTTGCGGATGGCTGCTGTTGCCGATGGCTGCTGTATTTTTTTTTTTCATGGACTCCTACTGGTATTGTCAATATTGTCAGAGAAATAATGTTCTTGCAAGAGTTCATCTCTGTGGCAGACTTGAGAAGGAAATCTTGTACGGAAGAATACTTGCTGTGTCATTGAGCTTATATAGCGTATATCTTCTCCATAGTGCAATCATGCTTGCATTTGCACTTCAATACATTGCTATAGCTGTACTTGTGAGGATTGTGTTCGGACTAATGTAACGTGTGGCCCGTGGGCACTTCTTTTCGCTTTGTCGTCCCTAAGAGTTTGCATGGTGGACTTCCTACCAAGTGCGGCCTAGTTGAAACTTGAAAGTAGGATGAAGAGTAGAATAGAGGAAAGAAAATTCGATCCATTCCTGGTGAAAACTTTCCATGTATATAGGTACAGCTACAATGGGTGCAAAAATTTCCAATACGGCCGCAGCCTCGAAGTGGTAAGAACAAAGATACTTTTTACATAGCTCTTTCAACTTGTCCTTCTACGTTTCTCCTCTTTTTTTAGGTTTTAAAAATGAATTGATTCCTAAAATACTAGTAGTTATTTCTTCTTTCCAACAATATAATCGTGCACTCCTAGATCTACATCCCCTGCATCTCAATGTAGCGACCGTTCCTAGTACGAGGCATTGTGTTGGCTTGTGACTTGAATAGTCTAGTGGAAATTTGGTTCATATGGGAAGAAAAATCCGGTATCGATTGGTCGGAACAAAAATTTGGACCATTTCCAATCTATTGATTGACTTTTGTTGAAATTGAGTTGAAAATCAGTGAACCGTACTTGGGTGGGTGAGTGAATTCTATATAAGGATTCCTTTTCCAACCTTTTTACTTTTTTGCCTTTTGTTAGACGCTTTTTGTTGTTGGTTTTAATTGATGCATTTCATTGTTGGCTTTTTCGTTTGATGCTTTCCATTGATTGCTGCATTTATATTGGAATTTGAGATAAAGAGAGAGAGATAAAAAAAGTGTGTTGGACCTATGTTGGTGCCATTTCAGGATGACGTATTGGCGAGGCTTGACCGTTGCATAGGAGATCCTTTTTCTCGTGCCAATTCTCAATTTGTTGAGTGTCTTTAATCATTCTTTCCTTTATCTCCACTCATTAACAAAAGAAATCGTTTTTATTTTCTTTGTTATGTTCCGATTAATAATGCATTAACAAAGAGAACAGAGATAAAAGAAAGAAATTGTATTGATGTTAACTTGATATTTAGAAATGTGAAATATTATACTGCTTGTACAAATAAATGAATGAATGTTTCACTTATTTATATGGAAAACGTGCTTAACAAAAGAGTTATATTATGATCCTTACGTTATTATATGAAAGAATGCTTAGGAGGTATCATGGCAAAAGAAAGAAGAACACGACATTGTCGTCAGAATAAAAAAAAAAGAGAATTGAATTACTCAGCATAGGGATGTTGCATTGTATTAATTTATTGATGATATATATATTGTATTTTATGCATGGTCTTGGACAACTTGTGCACATCAGCACAAGGTTTAATTTTTCGAACGATATATGGAATATCGGAATCGTATTGGCTTAGGAGAAATGAGAATACTCCTCTCCGCTTGTACGACGTCCACACAATCAGGGAAGTGTTCAATTGGACTAGTATGGTCGCATGCTAATAACATATGTTTTGCAAGCTTAACTGCGTGATGAAGGAACAAAATTGCGATACTTAAATTTGTAATTTTACATGTGTGTTTGCATAGATGAAAAATACAGAAGAATATATATATATATATATATATATATATATATATATATATATATATATATATATATATATATATATATATATATATATATTGCTCTAATCCCTGTTTTCAAGGAAGCACAAAGTCGACCATGGATAAAAATTATTGTGAAGTGATATTTTTATGTTTCTATTTTATGAATTGTTAACTAACCTTAGAAAAGGTAAAAATATCACTTAATAATATTGTATACTTTAACATAATTACTATGTTGATTTGGGTAAGTTGAAAATTTTCATAGATAGAATTAAAGATTTAAAGAAATTGCTATAGTTTGTTGAAATTGTAAATTGAGACTTAAAACGCCCAACGGAAGGACGTTTCACAAACAAACGTCCTACCATTGTGAGTTTATGTTAAGAGTAGATGTTAGTCCCTTTCAGTTGGGATAATTAACAACTAATTAACACAATAAAAAATGTATAGCATTTTTCTGCACAAAAATGTCTATATGACATTTTTCTTTTATATATACTAACGTGCATTGCACGTAAAATATTTTTTTAATTTTTTTCAAGAAATATTTAAAATGTTATATATATATATATATATATATATATATATATATATATATATATATATATATATATATATAACTGATTTTTTTCAAATATTGTTGAAAATAGTTTAAATATTTGTAAATTAAGATTTGTTATATATATATATTTATTGAAAAAAATTTAGATTTATAAAATTCATTGATATTATTGAAAAATTTAATAAAATTCTAAATTATATTAAAATAGTTTAAATTTGATTTGAATATATTTAAATTAAAATTTGTCATATATATATATGTTTGTAAAACTGTGGACATATATTTATATATAAAAATTACTTTAAATATATTTTGAATATTGAATATTTTTATTTAGATTTATTATATATATATATTTTATATACAGTTGAATATATATTTAGGTAATTATAATGATTTTAAGATGTTTCTACGTATCACGTACATGGGTAGTTAATTTTTTGGTAGAATTTTATAATTATTAATTTTTTAGTATTTACTTACGGCTTAGACGACTTACTTTTGAGCCATCTAGAAGCCGCTTTATATTATGAAAGATAATTAATTTGAGTTTAGTCCCTTTTAGTTGGGGTGATTAACAACTAATTTTAGCCGTCTAAGCCGTTTGTAAATACTCCACTAACTATTTTTTTTAAATAACTAACTATTTAACTACATAACTAAACAATTCTAACTCAAGTGGTTAATGTGGTAGGTATTTTTTTTGGTTTTTTTGTTGTTCATTTGAGTTCGATTCCTAAGAACGACAATAATTTTAAATTTAATTTTTTTTATAATATTTTACGCATGTGCACATGACTCCTAAGATTGACCAAAGACCAAAGAAGGAAATATTTTGGAAAAGTAAAGGTCATTTTTGTCCCACTTACCTGTAAATATCCATTTTCGTCCACGTAACGTCTATCGCTCTTACCGACCAACATTATTCATTTCTTCACACTTCAAAGAAGCTTGAAAGAAGAAAGGAAGCTCTCAAAATTTTTGCAGGACCCTAATTTCCGATCCCCAAATTTTTTCTCAAAATCCCATTCTTAGCTCGACCGATCCACTCTCCGATCGATTCTCCTTGCTCTCCCGATCGCGCTGATCTTCGTCTCGACGAATTTGGTGCACTGAATCGATCAGTTAGTTAGATTCCAAAACCTTTTCTTTTGTTCGCATTTCTCATTTTTCTTATTGTGTTTCTTATCTCGATTTGTTAAATTAGGGTTCGCTTCAGTTCTTTGAGTGATCAAATCGAAGAAAGTTGGTTCTTTTCAGTTCACAAAGGTTAGATCCGCTCGGTTTCCGAGTAATCGCGTGTTTTTTCCCCTCACTTTTAGAATTGTATGATGATTTCTATGGCGTGATTGATCTTTCTAGGTTACAATGAAGACCATGGCAGTGGTTGCTCACCATCGGAACCATTGTTACAGCCAAACCAAGCACCGGATCGCCGATCGGTTCACCTCTTATCGATCCAGAGGCTTCACGGGAGTCAGTTACCGGAATTTTGAGCCCAACACTCGGCGCTTACGCTCGGAAGAAGCAAAATCTAGCAAGCAAACCAAGAGTGCTATAAGTCCTGAACCCAGCAAGAAAGGGCTCTCCTTTGATGCAGAGTTGTCTTGCTCTGATCTTTTTGCCGGGCCGATTTACTTGAACTCGCCCCCGCCGAGTTCTGTGCCCCTCCCCAAATTCTCCCTTCCGCAGAAGAGTGGTGTCTCCTTAGAGTTGCCTCTGCCTTTTTCTGGAATCGAGGTTGAACCTCGTGCTAAGTCCGCCCTGAGTTTGCCAACCGGGGATGATGTCTCTACCGCCACGGAGAATTTGAGAAAAGTTCTCCAGTTGGATGGTTACTGACGACCGGACAAGTAGGAGGAATATGGTTTTGTATATATATATTAAATTAAGTAACTTGGATGGAAGAATTAGTGTATAGAGATGGTTAGTGGGAAGGCAAGAAATTGGAAGGGTGAGTAGTAGGACAAAGATGGTGACGAGATGGGTTAATGACATTCTAAATAGGAGAGGAGGTAATTGGTGTAATGGAATCGGCAGTTTAGGTGGGAAAGAAAGTGGAAGGCTTGGTAGCTAACAGTTTGGGTGTGTTCATATGAAAGGTATTGGAAGGATTTGGAGTAGAAGAAAGTTGGTTGTGGGAATGGTCCCTCGGAGCAGTTTGCCTGCAGATGTTCTTCAGTGTGTTTGATTTAATGGGTATTGTTATATTTCCTCTGTATGCATAGTTTAAAAGAGACATAGGATTCGAGGTATTGGGAAGCAGTAGTTTGGAGGTTTTAATTGGGGAAGTATGGAAAGAACTGGACCGAAGGAAATATGGTGACAGTATCAGTCTCCTCGGAGCAGTACCGCCTGTAGACGTTCTTCAGCGATATTTGGGTTAAAGGTGTTATTAGTTTATCTGGAATTGGCAGGGGATTGGAAGTCTTGGGGGAGGAAAAGAGATGATGGGTAGATCAGTCATCAGAAGGATTGCCTGCAACATTATCCAACATTTCCTGGCGAAGGTCAGCGTTGGAATGGTCCCTCATTAGGACAAACCAGTGTACATCTACTGTTTTATAAGCATTGTGTATCCTCTGTAGGTCAAGTAGCACAGTTTAGGTTCATTCTTCAGATCTGTAAATTCTTGTTAGGTTGATATATACCTGGCTATATAAAGTGGAAGATAGCAAATCATGAGAAGTTTGCTTCTGTAAACCATCATTAGGATTCTGAAACTTTAAGGAGAAAGAAGAGAGCGTTGTATTACCTTCTTTTTTTCATCATCTTCATTGGACGTGTTCCATGATGGGATTCCAATAGAATGAATGTACTCCTAACTTGGAAGCGGTACCATCTTGCGTTTCCATCTTCACATGCGCCTGTGAACATATGATTGCGGTGAGCTCTATGACCTCCTAGTTCCTATGACATGTGATTTTTCCTTCAACTGCTATCTGTTGGAAATGAGCTTATATTTGACCTAATTTTTTCGGGTTGCCCCTATCACGGTCTTCAACTTGTTACTGGAATTGGCTTGTTAAAACTATATTATTCTAGTGTTAGTGTTGATGTTATTTGCTTTGCTGTTGTAATTGGTTTATTTCTTATGTTGTAACTAATATCTAGTAGATGCTGAGAGGGTATGGTTGCACAACTCCAAAGATAGCATATTGAATTTTTTTAAAGCATGACCATTCTTTTTTAGCAGGATTATTTTATCATCTTCCGGTATTTTACACAATAAAAATATAAGTTGTAGCGACTATTTATATATTTCAACGATCACATAATAATGGTAACAGCAAGAACATTATATTAATTAACGGGCATCTAAACTTTTATTTATTAATATATTTTTAGTAAGTTTATGTAATTAATATTAGGTGCAAATATGCTTTGAGAAAATATAGTGGACAGAAAACTTAGTGGATTGGTTTCTAGTGTAAACTGACACTGAAATATCTCTATGGTTACCTTTCATTCTGATAAACCTTATGTTTTATTTCATTAGTTGCTGTTGATAAACTTTTATTATGTTGTATTTCTAGGAAAGTTCACATAATCTAATGTACAGTGCAATGTGTACTAATGTACAGTGCAATGTGTACAAAAAAGATGAAGAAGAATCTTTAGTGCAATCAATATCTTAAGTTACCATAGTTGGATTGTACTCCAATGTAAACTGGCACCAGAAGATCTTAAGTGTTTCTTTCATTTTGTACCGGACTGCCGTCAATAAGAAAATCTCATGTTTTATAGACACTTTAGATTGTTTTCTAAAGTTGGATGGTCTGGTGCTCCAAGGTCAAGTAAACTGGCACCAGAAGATCTTAAATGTTTTATAGACACATTTTGTACCGGACCATCCAACTTATCCTTTTTGGTGGACTTTGTTGGATAAGTTGGATGGTCTGGTGCTCCAAGGTCAAGTAATAGTAAGATGCTGCATTGAATGCCTTTTTTACTAGAGGACATTACTTAAGTGACACAAATACGGTATTGATTTTGGTGTATCCTAGTGCATTTTGGAGCATGTGTTGTCCGAGACTCTGGTACATGTACTGACAGAACACATGTACATAAACACCGATTTTTGAGTGTCTGTGCTTCCCAGGATATGACCCTTTTGTATAGGTCGTGGCTGGGGGCATTAGAATATTAACTCCCTTGGGAATGGCCAAAAGGGTGTGCTGTCAAGGGTATTACTGTAAATGCTTGTCCAGTCCGAGTTGACTGCATAGCTGGTGTTTATGCACCTTGATTGATGTGCCTGTGGGGTGCAATCAGAGAGGAAAGAGTTCGAATATGGGTATTCCTATATTTGTTTTATACTTACTAATATAGTTACATACATGGATGCTGTCCAGATAATATCCATATTTGCTACAAATGATCGTCCTTCAAGTGGATAAAATATCTGCTTTCCGTGCACCGTGGTGTATCTGAAATATCATATCCATATCTGGATTACATCTGAAACGGATCGGGTCAGATATATCTGGATCCAATTGCATCTCTCTGTTCTGGTTGCCTCCCTTTGTGCTAGCCGGTTTTCTGGGCCTTTGCACTAGATTGGTACTTCGTCAAGGCTTGTTTGTTTTTATTCCTTGTCAAATTTGACGTTGAGTCTTACATGTGTACTTAACCCATGTTTAAAACTAAACATACCATGCATGTCATAATGGGGAGGGGTAGTAGATGTTATTTCCTTGAAATGTGCTAAATCTTTTTGAATGCAATATACATTTATGTTTCTTTATTGCATGATTGAAAGAACCAATCTCCCAATTGCCTTGGTATATGAAAGCAATCTTGTGCCTCTGATTTTAAGATCTCCGTCAAGTAAACAGTGGATCCTACTCATTACACTGGTCGAAGTATTTTGTTGCATGTGTCTAGTGTGGGAACCAACATTTATAACTTCACGCTGATAAAGCTACAGGCATATTCTTTGTGGGGAAGAACTAATACTGATATACTTTTGTCTTCTTCTGTAGTTTACTTTGGAGATCTTGGGTGGTGACAATGCTAATATGCTCGATCCTGTGAGAGTTGTGGTCCTTTTGGTGGTTCTTTTTTTATCCATTTCTTTGGATTTGGATGGTGATTGACGATCTTCTATTTATCCATTTCAGTGGGTTGAATGATCATATATGCACATTATGGTTCTCCAGGTAAGACGCTATGTTCTGGCAGTTTCATTCTTTGCCTATAGTCATATACTTGGCTCATATCTCCACTAGAATTATCATTTGCATGCCTTTATATTCTAATGGTTGCAGTTGCCTAAAGAAGCTAATATGACCCATGTGTACTCATAATACAAATGGGAACATGTTACATATATCAGTTCATCATTTACTAATAGTGCTAGGTAGATAAATGCATAGCTTCTACTTGGTACGAGGGAGTTACATTGTGGTGCAGTTGGTAGATTTCTCTGTAGTAATAGATGAGACTTGGGGTCAAATCCTGCTCACATAGGTTGTGTTTGGTTTGAGGGAAAGTGAGGGAAAGGAAAAAAAAAAGGAAAGATAAAATGTGTTTGTATTGTTTGGTTAGAGAGAAAAGGAAAAGGAAAAGGAAAAGGAAAAGGTTACTGAGCAAAAATAGCTAATATGAATCCCCCCCCCCCCCCTTCTATCATTTCCCTTCTAAAATGGTGGGATTCTATTTTCTCTCTCAACTCTTCCCCCTCCCTCTCCACCCTCCACCCTCCACCTGTCTCTATCTCACTCATAATTTTATTCTCCATTTTCATTTTTAAACTTTCTTACCAACCAATCAAACAAAAAAAATTCTTTTTCTTCTTTCCTTTTCCGTTTCTTTTTCTCTCTTTCCCCATCTTCTCACAAACGAAACACAGCCATAATATTTGCCTAGAAACGTTCTAAGAAAACTCGTACATTACCAGTTTACATATTATTTTAAAATGGCTCCCATCAAAAACACACTTGCATCTAATAATACTTCTGAAGAAAAAAGTCTTTTTGTTCCACTGTAACTGCTTAATTTGTGGATGTGAAGCATTATAATGATTTGCTAAGAAATGGTCCGCAGTTCTTTATTCGGATTTTAGTCTTATTTCCTTTTCAGTAGACTGTACTGTCACTCTTCATAGCCCGTTTCATGTCGTCAATGTGTTCCGTTCCTAGCACTTGGTGTGTTGTTTAGAATCTCTAGATTGAGACCAGTGATGTAATTGCATTAATTTTTCCGCAAATGGAGGTACGGCGTTAAAATTGATAGTTTTGGGGTTTTAGTTGGCATATTTGTGCCTGATTGGGCATTTGAAGCTGCTGGGCAGGAAATGGGACTCAGATTAGGACATATCATCATGAACTTTGACAATTCAGGTATTTTTTTTGTTTATCCAGTGATATATTAAGCATAACGGCCAGGGGTATATATGCAAGCCACAATCAAGGATAGTTCTCACAATTGACGTGGGACTATCTACAGTAGTCCTAACAGCATATTTTCCATTTCTAGCCTTCTTTTGTTAGGTTTTTGCAATACTTCCAACTAGGCCCTTTTGGAAAATTTTAAGTCCTTTTATTGTTATTTAAACACTTGTGTTCATGTAACTAGCATTTGTATCAAAAAGATTGATCAGCTTAAAATGTATAATAAAATATATACACTTATCGAATACAGTGTTTGAACTTGTTGTTCGATTATATATTTTATGTTCAAATACGTCCTTTTCACTTTGCACAGGAGAAGCAGTTGAGGTTCATTTTCAAAAATTCCAATGTTTAGGCCAGCCAAAAGGCCATTTTGACGGATTGCAACAGGTGGCCTGTCTATCTGAAGAAATATGCGTGGAATGAGGTAAAGACTTAACAATTGAAAATTATTGTTTTCATTACCACGATACATGAATTCTCACTTCTTTAATTGATGCAATGATTCATATCCTAGTTGCCTATTCAATTGTAGATGAAATGCCAGTTGGTTGTCTCAGGGCCTTATTAGAAAACCTTGGATATGCTTTGATCCAAGAAGAGAATATTTCCTGTTATAAGCATTTTCACTTTATAGTACTATCATGGTCTTCTAGGAAGCACATTTAAGGCTTTAAGCCTTATAGTTCTCTGAATTATGGCATGCCCCTGACACAATACTGATACATTTTAACTATTGCAGACCTTATTTCTTTCCTTTGTTTCAACTCTTCCATAGTTAGTGGCGTCTCCTCTTGGGCCCTGTTACTCAGGATTTTTTTTTTAAGCATCGGATGGAGTTCATGGGAACCTATCTGTCAACTGTCTAGGTTTCATGTCTTGGAGATCATTTAAATGGGTCTTCTTTTGGGGCATTGTTTCTTGAGAAGTTTTACGAGCTAAGATGCAGGTTCCCAGATCCTGCTGTCAACTGTCTAGGTTGCTTGAAACACTCCTGTCAACCTTTTTTCACTTGAACCATTAATATAATGTATCTTGCATGTGTTACCCCAGACATGTGTTTGATGCTAACTCGTATAATTGAGCGTTTGTGGTTTATCTTTCTGAATCCCTCCCATATTCCAACACCTACCCATATTAAAACATGATTATGTTCAATGTTTTATAAGTAGTAACTGGTTTGACACCTTTACCACAGACATACAAGAATGAAGGTTACATACTTGTTTGTGCACCACAAGTTGTGTAGTCTTTGTTTCTTTTCAGACACATCAACGCTGAGATGTTGCATCGTTGCACAGAATCATGTCAGACATCCGGACAATTCTGTTAATATCTGCTAATGTTGGCTGGTATTCTCCTCCAGATTGGACGCTGGAACTTATTGTGGAGTAACCAATGGCTGCAGTTAAACCTCCATGTAGGTGCTGTCTAGGCATCTTCAACCTGTAGTTAAGTGACGACCACCAGCTGCAACAGGATGTGCAGGCACAGCAGCCTCATCAACTGAAGTGATTATACTACCCCCTCGTGCAAGTTGTGGAACGGGATTTGGCACCCTGGAAAATAGCCTGCATGCTAATTTGGCTTCCAAAGGTGATTGTCATCCTGGAAGTGATCATTTGTGGAGATTAGTGCTTTGAAAGCACCCATTTCCAGTAAATCATACTCCCTGTGTTTCTTCTTCTCACAATCCACAAACAGCATTGTAGGTATAATATTATAGGACTCAGCCTCAGTTTCTCTTGACGCATTCTAATGATCCAAATTGGTTGTAGTTGTGATCTCTCTCATTCTTGACCTTAAGCTCGTAGCCAAAACTGGAGTATGATTAATCTCATTAAAGTTTTGTCCAAGATTCGTATATCCAAGGTACTAGCAAGAAGGAACCTTTCTGTAGGTCATCAAAACAAGGTCATAGATTTATTGATAGGTGGGTGCAGTGTTGTTAATGGCGGATTATGATGGTAAGCCAAAAATCCGCCATATAAATATGGCGGATGGCGTGGCAGCCTATGGCGGAAGGCATAGCGGACATAATATATATATATATATATATATATATATATATATATATATAAGTGTAGTCAAAGGCGTTGCCCTTGCTCCTAGGCGCATGGGCAACGCCTTAAGGCACTCCAGGCCGGTCACAATTCTTAAGGCACACCTATGCGCGCCTTGAAAATCTTGTAAAAAAACATGTTTAGACTGGTTTTTGAACTGGTGTACTATTTTTTACTGTTTTCTCTCTCACTCAATTCAAAGTGATTGGAACATAGACATGGAGGAATTTGAAGCACATGTTTATCAATGTAGAAATCCGATGTGAATATATATATATATATATATATATATATATATATATATATATAATTTTTGCGCCTGGCGTCGCTCGGGCGCATGCCTTAAGTGCGTCTTGAGCCTCGGACGATTTGGACCCTTTGTGCCTCGATTGCGCATTGCCCCTTTGACTACCTTGATATATATATGTTGAAATTAGTTGATAATTTTATTGATTGTCTCATTTGCATTATATAGCCTTACAGTCATTAATACAATGATCTCAATCATTATGACAATAATCTCATAATGGAATATCCTGTGACATTTTGGCATCCCAAATATGTCCTCAGGATATTCCCATGTGCTTATACTATACTTAAATATGACACCCAACATACCATATCAACACTCCCCCTCAAGATGGGTGAAAGATATTCACTAAGCCTATCTTGTCACATCCTCTAATCATGCTCACTGAGGCGAGTCCCTTGGTTAGTCCATCTGTTACTTGATCCCTGGTTGGAACATGGACAAGCTCCAGTAATCCACTATCGAATTCTCTTTGATGAAGAATCTATCAATCTCGATGTGTTTAGTCTTGTCATGCTGTACTGGATTGTTGGCGATACTAATAGCTGACTGATTGTCACACCACAGCTTCATCTTGGCTCCTTGATCCAGCTTCAGCTCCACCAGCATATTCTTCAACCATAGCAGCTCTGCAACTCTCAAGGCCATAGCTCTGTACTCTGCTTCAGCTGTCGATCTGGCCACCACAGACTGCTTCTTACTCCTTCAGGAGACCAAGTTACCTCCTACAAATATGCAATATCCCGAGGTAGACCTCCTGTCATCAGCACAACTAGCCCAGTCAGAATCACAGTAGCCCTCGATGCTCACGTGATTGTTCTTCCTGAATATTAGTCCCTTCCCGGGAGCACCTTTCAAGTACCTCAGAATCTGGTACACTGCATCCATATGACCCTTCCGTGGGTCATGCATGTAGCGGCTCACCACACTTACTGCAAAGCAGATATCAGGACGTGTGTGGCTCAAATAGATCAACTTGCCAACCAGTCTCTGGTATTTGTCCCGATCAACTGGTTCTCCAGCCTCAGCATCAATCTTGAATCTCTGATCTATTGGTGTCGCTGCAGGTTTGCATCCCAACATCCCAGTTTCTGTGAGAAGGTCCAGTGCATACTTCCTTTGAGAGAGAACAATTCCCTCTGCTTCTCGAGCAATCTCAATCCCAAGGAAGTACCGAAGAAGGCTGAGATCCTTCACCTCGAATTCCTTGCCAAGCTTTCCTTTGAGTTGGGCGATCTCCTGCTCATCATCTCCTGTGATAATCATATCGTCCACATACACCGCAAGCATGGTGATGTGGCCTCCACTCCGACGGAAGAACACAGTATGATCAGCATTGATCTGCTGATATCCCATCCCTATCATCGCCCTTCTGAATCTGTCAAACCACGCTCGAGGAGACTGCTTCAGTCCATAGAGGGACTTCTTCAACCTGCAGACCTTGCCTACTGTCTGATTGGTGCCAAATTCTGGTGGTATCTCCATGTACACCTCCTCCACTAGATCTCCGTGAAGAAACGCATTCTTCACATCCAGTTAGTGTAGCTTCCATCCACCATTCGCTGCCAGAGAAATCAGAGTCCTGACAGTGCTCATCGTTGCAACTGGTGCAAAGGTCTCGTCATAGTCGATGCCGTACGTCTGACTGTATCCTTTGGCTACTAGTCGAGCTTTGTAGCCCTCAACCTGTCCATCTGGGTTCTGCTTCACGGTAAAGACCCACTTGCATCCAACTGCTCTCTTCCCCTCTGGCAGTCTCACAAGCTCCCAAGTGTGGTTCTTCTCCAGAGCTCCCAACTCGTGCATTGCCGCTTTCCACTTTGGATCGTTCTTGGCAACCTGCCAATTGTTAGGTACAGTAATACTATCCAAATATGCTATAAATGCTCCATGAGAAGAAGGGATATGGTCATAAGAAACAAACTGAGCAATATTCCAACCATATCTGTTTGGAGGATTTTCTGCATTGCTGCGAGTGGTCCTCCGTACAGATAGTGGTGTGGGAGGAGTAGAAGTAGGAGGAATGATATCTTGTGAAGGAGGGGGTATCACCTGAAGGGGGGTTGGTGTCGGTGCCTCAGGAGTTGGGACGAACGCAGGCAAGGGACTTGGCACTGTCGGTACTGGTCCTGCAGTTTGCTTCTCTCTCCTGCTGTAGGTAAGTAACTCTCCCTGAGCCGTAGGCCTAACACCTTCACCTTCTTGTCCCTTCTCCGTGTCTCCATGCCAAACTTCTAAATCGGTTACCACCAAGTTCTCCATCTCCCCCTCTCGCCTAATACTGGCAGTATTAGGCGTGTTGTGTGAAGTTCCGTCCTGGCGGTAGTATGGCTCATGCTCCCGAAAGTGGACATCCATACTGACAAACTTCTTCTTCTCTACTGGACTCCAGCACACATACCCCTTCTGGGTCACCGAGTAGCCTACGATGATGCATTTGACCGCTCTAGGGTCAAGTTTCCCAACTGATGGCCTGTTGTCCTTCACAAAACACACACACCCAAACACCTTCAGTGGGAGTATCCCACTATTATTGCCTTGCAATACCTCACATGGGGACTTCCATCCGAGGACCTTCGAGGGCATCCTGTTGATGAGTTGAGCTGCTGTCAACACTGCATGCCCCCACAGACTGTGGGACATTCATGTCGATCATCATACTTCTTGCGACCTCCAGAAGGTGTCTGTTTTTTCTTTCTGCAACTCCATTTTGTGCTGGTGTGTATGCACAGGTGGTCTGATGCTGTATTCCGTGTGCTGACAGGTATTCTGCAAGCGTCTTGTTGGTATACTCCGTTCCATTGTCAGACCCCAGTACCTTCACAACTGCTTTGTACTGAGTCTGGACATGCTTATGGAAATCCCGAAAACAAGCAGGAGGTACATCATTTTTATTTTTCATCAAATATAACCAGGTAACACGAGAGGCACACTCAATGAAAGAAACAAAATACTTATAACCATTCATAGTGTTAGTAGCACATGGACCCCAGACATCAGAATATACTACCTCAAAAGCAAAAGTGCTCCTATGATCCGTGCCAACATATGAGCTCCTAGTAAGCTTTTCTAACTCGCACGCATCACATACTAATTTCTCTTTATTTGTTTTTGCATAAATCTCTGGATACAACTTACTTAGAGTATCAAAGGAAGAATGTCCCATCCTCCGATGATGGAGTATCAAGGTATCCTCAGTCCTCTGCTGCAGTCCTTCCATGCCAGCCTTCTCTGCCATAGATACCAATGCTGAGTCCAGTCCTTCTCGATCTAGGTACCACAGTCCCTCATGCCAAGTGCCAGTCCCAAGTTTTCGTCCTGTCTCTTTCTCCTGGAAGGTCACCTTAGGAATATCAAAAGAAACAATGCATTTAAGTTGGAGGATTATAGAACTAATGGACAAGAGACTGACTGGAAAGGATGGAGCATGTAAAACATTGGATAATCTTACTGAACCTGTACAATTAACAGTACCCTTACCGACCACTGGCTGGAAAGTGCTATCAACTGTCTGAATGCTGTCTGCTGATGCTAGGTGACTGTAGGAAGAAAACTCACTAGCATTCCCCGTCACATGCCGAGATGCTCCCGAGTCGATAATCCAGTCTGATGATTTAAGAGAAGAGATAGACGCAAGGGCAAGTGATTCGTCAGTACCTTCTGATGGATGGGCATACATGGCAGCGTTGCCCCTAACAAAGAATGAGGTGGACGCCTCATCTGTTCTACTCCTCATGTCTCCCAGTGCCTGGTCCTCCACAGTAAAGGTGCCATCAGCTTCTCCGTTCCCTTCTGATATCAGGAGCTTCGCCCGATAACCTCCTCGGCCGCCTCGTCTACCCCCTCGACCACGACCACGTCCTCCATTATATCCTCGTCCGCCGAACGGTCCTCGTCCACCACCTGAATCTCCCTCCCTAGGTGGTTTGGTACAAGCATACCGATGATGACCCATCTCCCCACAGTTGTAGCACTGCCGGTTATGCTGCCAGGGCTCTCCCTTAGATCCTGTGTTTCCTGAGCTGGTGATCGCTAGTGCTGACTTTGCTTCGGGGGGACCACCTGTCCCGGCTTGCAGCCTGATGCGTCTCCTCCTGGATCATGGCTGAGATAGCCTCCTCAAGGCTAGGGATCTTTGGTTGGGCTAGAAGTAGGGCCGTCCTTTGTGCGAAAGCTGCAGTCAGCCCTTTGAGGAACTTCATCGTCCTCTCCTGCAGACACACCTGTCTCTCCTTACACTTAGGGTCCCCGCAGCTCGTCCGATCTGAGGAGTGATCATAATCCAACCACAGACGCTCCAACTCCGTGGCATACTCCTGCACCGTCTTCTCTTCCTGTACGGTGTCATCAATCTCCCCCTTTATCTGGAAGACCCGTAAGTTGTTCCCCACACCATCATAGGTCCTTCTCAACTTCTCCCACACATCTTTCACCATCTTGATACCGTCTACTGTGGCGGCAATAGACTGGACTAAGGAGTTGAGAAGCCAGATGTAGATCACCATATGAGTGGACTTCCACCCATCGCGTCCTGTCGAGCCCTCGTCCGGCTCTGTCGCCTCGCCCGTCAGGAACCCCTCCATGTTTTTTACTGCGAGGGTTCTTCTCACCCGCCGTGACCAACTCAGATAGGTGGCTGGTCCATCTAATTTCAGATCGATGGAGGGAAGCTTCAACTCCGGCGACGTTCGTGTCGTGTTCTCACCAGCCGACATCGTTAACAACTTCATCAACGTCGCCACCTCTGCAGAATCTAGCTTCTTGATGATCTCCTCCATCGATGCGTCGTCTATCCAATCACGTCACGTCCGCTCTACGACTCACGCTCGTCCTTGTCATCCGCTCCTAGATCCGAACATGTCTCCCCTTTTTTCAGATCTAGGCATCCCTATTAGGCGCTGTCTCGTGCTGGTGCGGAGGAGGCGGCATCACGTATGTCACAGCCACCGTCGCAGCAGCAGCAGCAGTCGCAGCAGCCGCAGCAGCAGCGGTAGTAGCCGCAGCAGTAGCGGGACGGGGCAGCAGCAACGAAGGGCGGCCTGCGAAGGGCGGAGAAGGGAAGAAGAGGGGGGCGTGGAAGAGTTCGGTGGAGGAGATCTAGGAAATCCTCCTGTGGGTTTGTGGAAGCTTGGTGACGGCTAGGGTTTGTGGAAACTTGGCTCTGATACCATGTTGAAATTAGTTGATAATTTTATTGATTGTCTCATTTGCATTATATAGCCTTACAGTCATTAATAAAATGATCTCAATCATTATGGCAATAATCTCATAATGGAATATCCTATGACATATTCTGGCATCCCAAATATGTCCTCAGGATATTCCCATTTATACTATACTTAAATATGACACCCAACATACCATATCAACAATATATATATATATATATATATATATATAACTGCAGAAATAAATAAAATATCTAAAAAACTTAAAACATATGTCGAGAACCATAAATTTAATTGATAGAAAATATCATTACTCAATGTCATAAACTACTAACAACCACAAGCTTGTGCTGAAGCATTGCCGAAAAGCTATACAAATGGACAGAAAAACAGCAGCAAAGGAAGAAAGAAAAATACAATTAAAAAATAACATTCAACTGAAAAGAACAGAATTAAAAAACAAAATTAAAAAGCAGAAAAAAACAAATTGCAAAATTAAAAAAAACAAAATGGTTCATCTAAGAGGAAGAATAAGAAAAACAAAAGACTCAAAACAGACTGAAAAAACAGAAATAAACAAATATATCACAGAATTAGTAAAAACAGACGGAAAAAAAAGTCAAAAAATAATTAATATAGAGCAGGAAAAAACGAAAAAGAATAAAAAAGATTTAAAGAAAAAAGAAGAAGTATTTTTTAAACAAAAAAGACTTAAAAAAGAATTAAAGAAAACGTAAAAAAATTTAAAGAATTAAAAAAAAGAATTATTTTTTAAAAAAAGACTTAAAAAACGAAAAACAGAGTAGGAGAAAAAGGTCACCGGAGGAGGTTGCCGGAGACGTTCGTCGGAGGGTAGGGGTCGCCGGAGGACAGTGGAGGGAGGAGGATGGTGGTTGCCGGTCGCTGCAGAGAAGGAAGGTCTGGTGGACATTTTTGAAAAGTGAGAAAGAAGAAGCACAAAGTTAAGTTTTAGAATTTTTACACCCTTTTGGGACCGATTCTGGGTCGGGACATACGACCCAGTTCGATTTTTTATTTTATTTTTCGCCATTTCCGTCACGGACGTCACACGTATAGCGGCTGTCATGGCCCGCCATTTGAAAACCGTCACGCTGCCGCCATTTCATGGCGGCTTGTTCAAAATCCGCCACCGCCATCCGCCATGGCCGTCATTTAACAACACTGGGTGGACGTATTCTTTGTAAAAGTTCATGCAGTTAAGAAGCTAACCTCTATTACTCCTAGATTTGGAAGGTTCTAGATGGAGAAGAAGCTGAAGTTTGTTAGATAACAACATTAATCATAGTGGCAATGAAAGCGGAAGAGGCAACTCGAATTGAATTTCCAGACCCCATGTTTTCTTGTAAATATTGTTTGGTAATATCAATAAATGTAATGAATATCCAATGGTTTAATGGACCAAAAGATCTTTACTTGCATTCCATCTGTATTATCCATCCTCAGAGCCCATGCATTTAAGACTAAGACTTACTTTATTTGGTAATCTTTGTTTTCAAGAAAATAGGAGGATTGTTTTTGTCTGTTAGATTGAGCACTTCTGCTATTTGTCCAGTCTAAACTCTAAAGCTGATTTCTGGCCACTTGAAAATTTTGCTTAATCAGTCAGCAGCATTATTAGCGAATTAATTGTTGTTTAATCTGATTGTCATAACCGTGGTGTGCATTGTGCATTATTTCTAGCAGATATGAGTGATACCTGCCAGAATTTCTTCGTGTGCCTGGCAATTTGCTCGGTAAGGATAGTCCAGACACTTTCCAGAGTTTCCAATCGCCAGATTAGAGATAGATGGAAATATTCTACAGGAAGCTCATCTCGCTGCACTGGTAACTTTCATCACTTTGGTTTCAGTCACCAATAATGTGTACAGTTGCAAGCTTTTCTCCAATCCTGTAGGTTCTTAAAAATATTTCACAAAATTGTGCAGGCTACTTTGGTGGTATCATTTCTGTTGCTTCTATCTAGTCTCTTTGCTGAAATGTAGATAATATTTTCCTCCTGTTGGAAAAGTGAGTGCTGCACTATTGTCTAGGCTTTAGTTGGCTATACGGTGCGAGGATATTCTTCATTATCCTTTTTCGGATTTGATTTGATGTACAAATAAAGTATATTTTATGTAGTTTAATTTTTCCTGTTAGACACAAAACCCCATATAGGAAAATCAAATTGTAAAAATTCTTGTACAGATGTATCCAGGGCCCGCCCTGGGCATGGACGAGTTGGGCGACCGCCCAGGACCCAAAGCTTATATATATATATATATATATATATATATATATATATATATATATATCAAATTTATTAAGAACTCAAAGAAGATACCACTAATAAAGGGCCCAAAATAAAAACTTAATTAAACTGAAATGATTATAACTAGTAATTATAACTTGATCCTTTATATATTACTTGTAAAAGAAAATTACTGCCCACAATTCTGATGAAGAAAATCAAAAAAATATGAAAAATTAATCTATGATTAAATGTATACATATTTATGAAATGAATAGTCGTAAGCCTTTTTTGCTAGCAAGTAAATGAAACGTTAAACTAAAAAAAGTAAACATTAAGATAGAATAGAATCCATATTTATTAGACTAAAGAATTTTTTTATTTATAAAAATATAATTTAGCTTCAATTCTGTCTTAGGAGTCTTCTCTTCTCTATAATTTCATGATCTTTAAATATAAATCTTATTTTTTAGGTTTGTTTTAAACATATTTAGTTTATATAGTTGATAATTTATTTATTTTATCTAGTCATTAATCGTAATAGAATTGATTGTTCAAGTCTCTGTAGAATTATATGTTTTTTGAAGAAAAAGAACATCGGTACAACGAAATCAATCCAGATTATATTATTCTTTGTTTACTATTTATATTTTATTACACTTTTTTTGCTAGTAAAATATGTTGCTTAGAAAATAATAAAGTGGTATAAAAAAGACAAAAATGAAGAAGGATAGAACAATTGGTTCATTATCAAAAATGGGTCATTGATAGATTTATTATTAATAAAGTTGTAAGTTCAAATGAACAATTTCCAGAAAATGTAGTTAATGAATAAGATGATACAAGTCATATGGATTATGGAAGAATTAGTTGATATAGGGAAAAATTAAAATGATGGTAATTATAATCTTGATGAGAATACTAATAATAGTAGTAGAAATGATGATCATCTTGATGGTACTAATGAAAATTCAGGTAATAGTAACGTAGAAGAAATATTGGAACATTTATAATCCTGGATCATGGGCCTAAATTTGTTCATTTAAAAATTAATAATATTATTTAGTTTAATATTTTCAGTATTGAGAATAAAAAAATTATGGCTAAATTACAACTTGATACCCTCAACTATTCCAAATGTTCAACTTGATACTCTCAACTTTGATAGGTACTAATTTAATACCCTTTCTCAACTAATATTTTCAACTTTGTACCCTCCATCACTCGACGTTAGTTTTTCCGTTCACATAAAAAGGGACAGAAATAACCCCATCCCCCACCCCCACCCCCACCCCCACCCCCACCCCCACCCACAACAATCCCCCTACTCCCCCCCTCCGTGGCCGAGCCCCCACCCCAGCCATTTGCGCCCCCCTCCCTCCCCCGCAGCCCACCCCTGCCGCCCCCACCCCACCCCTCCCCTCCCGGCTCCCCCCTCCTCTACCGCTGCCCCACTCCACCCTCCGCTGTTGCTCCGCGCAATGTCGTGCAGCCTCGCTGCGCGCTGCTGCTCTGCACGTTGCTGCTCCACGTGCTGCTGTGCTGCGTGATTCTGTGCCGCCGCCGTTGCTGTTGTTGCGCCGCTGCCAGAAAAGGAGGGGGGAGGGACTGCCGGAGAAATGGGGGTATTCTCGTCATTTTCCATCTTAGGTTAACACCGTTCGGTCAAAAATTGGGGGAGGGCATTAAGTTAGTACCTATCAAAGTTGAGGGTATCAAGTTGAACATTTGGAATAGTTAAGGGTAGCAAATTTTAATTTAGCCAAAAATTATAAGGGTCCAAATTTTGTTACCGCACATGACCTCAAAAATTCAAGGACTGGCCCTCGATGTATTAGATGTGAGGAGCTATTAATTTTTTAACTTTTGGCCCATATTTCATATAATTCTTGTGGGTGGTGTTTGCAAAAGAACTGTGTGTAACACTATTGACACTGATGGAGATCGAATCTATCCTTGTTGGATGAGGAACCTTAGTTGGGAACTGAGGTTTTGGGGCTGCAGTTAGCGAAGGTTAGAATGTATTTTGCTGTGACGAAGTGATTAGAAGAGCAGTGGTTAGTTCTAGCGGAGTAGGAAGACTCGCCAGTTGGCAAGTAGAGTGAATTTGAAATGTATGATCGGTACTAAAAATTGTGTTCTTAAAAAATCCAGAGGGGTTTGAAGCACCTATGTCAGTCCGTATCTGTGTTTGTCCCGCATATTGCTGTTATGCTTCCTTTTCCAGTTAAGGTCTTTGTCCATATATGTCATCTTTTAGCTGTTGTTCCTTGGTTCTCCAAACCTCCATTTGTCATCGTGATAGGAACCTACTTGGAGTGGCTCAGCGGCTCAGTAGAGAGAATACCATAAAGCTCAGAACTTGCAATCAAGCTTATTGAGATGTCATCATTGCCACATGTCATTGCCACTTCATCAATCCCAGGGTCTTGCCAACTCAGCCATTTGGTTATGCCAGCTCATAGAATCGGTTATAGTACTGTAGTAGTAGTGAAGGACATATAAATAAGCTAGTGAGAGAAGGAAAAGGGGCGAATGTATTTTCTTGCTTCTAGAATTACTTTCTTTGTTTCTCAGTTGTAATGTCTCTTTTCTTCTTGTTCTTGTTCTTCCTCAAATAAAAAAACCTAATTCCTAGATCCCCAATTCTTCCTTCTTCTATTACTGAAATATCTTCATTCTCATGGCTAATTTGTATGCTTCTTCTTCTTCACCTGGATTCCTACAAAGAGGACCTTATCAATTGGTATCAGAGCCGTCGCTTTCTTGGAGCCATGGCGACCGGCGAGGCTCGCCGGAGGAGCGACGACGTCTCCATGGATTCTCACCGACTCGAGTTCCTCTCCATGGCGAAGTCCAAGATTCGAGAGGTAAAGCCGATCGCCTTAGCTTCACTTTCGAAAGAATCTTCGATGAATTGTCTCAAATCAAACGAGCTCTTGGTGTTAATCCAATGGAAACCACTACTGTTCATCGAGATTCATCATCAGATCAAGCTTCAAATAGCAATATGCATGGATATGCTATCAGTAATAATGAATCACCATATTCTGTAGCTAGAGGGGCCTTAAATCAAGACATTAGGTCAAATTCTTGTGCTAGAACGAAAGTAGCACAGATCCATGTCTACTCTCAACAAAATTTGCTTCAAACTCAACTAAATCTGCAGCAACAACAGCAGTACCAATCTCCCCTGCATTTTCCTTATAGCAACCGTGACATGCTTGATGAAATGCCTGTGAAGAAGGAAGTAGAAGGAATGAGGCAGGCTGTTGATGAAAAGATTGATGAAGTTTATCTTGATTCCAACATCAAGAATGTTGTTATCACAGTCCCAACGTACTTCGATCTTTCACAATGTCAAGCCACTATGGATGCTGCTGTCATTGAGGGCTTCAATGTTCTTAGGATCATCAATGAGCAAACCACTGTTGTCTTGCAGGAGCAAGTAAGACAATTACAAGTTCATTGGGAGGAATTTGAAGTCTTTAATCTTAAGATTGTGCATAGAGAAAACAGGACGGTCTTCAAGGAAGGTAAAAATTTCTATGTTGTTTTAAATTCGGTGGAATATATAGGTTCAGCTGCTACATTAGTTGGTGGTGGAAATGCAAAGGCTGCTGAAGATACAATGACAATGGTCTCACCAGCAAGGAAGACTTGTATTACACCACTACCTGCAGTTGAAGGACCTTCGACAGAGGTGGAAGTGGTATTGGCCATATCTCGACAGAGTAATGTACCAGGTGACCAGCATTCAGCTCAGGACACACTCTCTATGGCAATAGCAGACCTTCATGAAGTAGAGATCATGGCAGTTAAGAAGCCTGTAGTACCTGGCAGTACTAGTAAGCCACACATTCCTCCAAGTCCAGTCACCTCTATTACCCTTCCTGTTGAAAACATCAGAAGAAATCATGATGTAGTAGCTACTGATTCCCAGAAATTGGCACAGCAATACCCAGGCAGAGTATGGGATCCAGGAACTCCAGAAGTGGCTCTCCAAGAAGTTCATAATAGGCTTAGGAAAGGAGCTTTGCATGTCTCTGAGACAGAAGCCATCAATGAAGATAGAGGTATACCATACCAAGTATCAGTTTCAGATCAATCACATTTGGGACCTTATTCATGGGTATCATTGGGAGAAGACAAACCCAAATATTCCACTGTTGTAGAAGCAGTTGATAGTACAACCTCAGTGAATCTTGATTTTGATAAAAATGGTGCTGATGCTTCAATGTTAAAAGATGATGGTACTACCAACGAGATGAAGATGGAGGTTAAGCAGCAAGCTTCACCTGCAAATAAGCCTGAACACTCCATTTCATGCCATTTGGAAGGAAATAAGTATACTTCATCTGAGATCATGAAGACTCTTCCTAGGAGTGCCAGTGTTGTTCATGTGCTCCCCAATCATCTGAGAACCAAGGAATTAAAATCTGCTGTTCAAAAACTACATATTGATGCCAAACAAAAAAAAATAGATGGTTTAGAGACTTCATTCCATAGTAAGGAAGTTGCTGAAGGTGACACTGAATCTGAAGATCTTGCTACTGCATGTGATCTGATTGTAAGAAGAATAGATAGTTTGAATGCACATGATTCTTCAGAAATAGGAAAGATTGATCAGAGGCCAGAATTGGGACTCGAAAAGGGAGAGCTCAATCTGGAGAGTTGCTCGAATGATCAGGCAAAAGAATCAAGAGTTGCTGTCTTTTCTGCTTTTAAGTCACTTGGTGGTGGTGTTCCTCATATTTCTCTCCTCTTTCATGCCAATGTATCTGAAGACTTTTTTCCTCAAGTTGAGAGCACTCAAGTTACTTCCAGGCCAGTTGATGGTGTGGGAAATAAAGTTCTTGGAGAAGTGGATACAGGAGGAACAAAAGATGATCTTAATACGGCACTTGTTGGATCTGCTGTGGAGGTATTTTCTGCAAATGCAAGTAAGCTTCTGGATGGATTTGATTCCTTGTTGGATCAATGGCAAGCAGAAAATGAGTTATATTTTGGTGTTCATTACTCTAAGAGGTCAGAACAGTACTTACCCATCATATTTGAAGTCCTTGGCTTAGTTGTCTGTTGGGAAGGTTCACTAGTTTACTATGTTATTATTATGACGGATCTGACAACGTTCGGCAAGCCATGTACATATCCTGATGTATCAAAAAATTCTGTTAGTGATACAACCACAGGTCTTGAAACTAGTGAGAGGTGGGATGTTACAGAAAATAGGAAGTTGGTGATAACTACATGGGATCCAGGAATTTATATCATCAAACTTGGAAACACCCCTTGTATCACTCTCTATAATACTGGTTCACCATGGGAAAATGTTGACATGGAAATCCCTGCAAACAACAAAGGAGAGCACAACAGTGTCTGTCTCTTATGGTTCCTGACAAGTATCAACACTAGTATTAGTTTAATTGCTAATTTCCATGTTTTTGTGTGGGATCCAGGGGATGGAAAAAATTCAAGCAAGCTAGAATTACTTGCCAATGATATCTCAGGGGGATTTTTGAAATTGATGAGTGGTGATATTGTATCTCACCATATGAATACCACCCATGGATACAAAAATGCATCTATGTATAGCACTCACCCTATTATCGAAGAGGTGAAGACAAAGTGGCAATTGGTCGAGCGGGGATCCAAGGTCAAGTTGCAGTCACTTACCATTCATGATCTGGAGATACTTCAACAATTGTATGATCTCACCAAAAGATTTGCAGAAGCTAAATACCATGATGCATACAAAGGGATCCAATTTTCAGGCTCCACAACCCTGCAAAAGATTGGTACTGAGATTGCCCTTTCAATTGTAACTATGGTGGTAGTGATGGTCTGGGATCCAGGCATTTATATCATCTGACTTGTCAATTGCTAGTGAGTATGTCCAACTGCAGGACATAGATGAAAAATAATAGGGAAGAGAGTTTCAGGAAGTAGCAGTCATTCCCCATTTGCAGAGCATGAACAGTTTCTAAAGGATTTTCTTTAAATTGACCTTGGGACAAGGTCAATTCAAGGGGAAGGTATTGATAGGAACCTACTTGGAGTGGCTCAGCGGCTCAGTAGAGAGAATACCATAAAGCTCAGAACTTGCAATCAAGCTTATTGAGATGTCATCATTGCCACATGTCATTGCCACTTCATCAATCCCAGGGTCTTGCCAACTCAGCCATTTGGTTATGCCAGCTCATAGAATCGGTTATAGTACTGTAGTAGTAGTGAAGGACATATAAATAAGCTAGTGAGAGAAGGAAAAGGGGCGAATGTATTTTCTTGCTTCTAGAATTACTTTCTTTGTTTCTCAGTTGTAATGTCTCTTTTCTTCTTGTTCTTGTTCTTCCTCAAATAAAAAAACCTAATTCCTAGATCCCCAATTCTTCCTTCTTCTATTACTGAAATATCTTCATTCTCATGGCTAATTTGTATGCTTCTTCTTCTTCACCTGGATTCCTACAAAGAGGACCTTATCACATCGTTTTCCGAACTTCCATTGTTTCATAGAAGCCAAAAGAAATTGACGAAAGAGTGACCAAATTATTAAGGAGTGTATATTTATGTTATGTACGTATCACATACTATGGTTTTCTTTTTTTAGACTAAACATTGAAACATTCCCCTAGTGTTCCATTAAACACGGGTACCGAAGCAAAGACTAGGTACTCTGAAATAACAAAGAGAAAAAAAAACCAGTTTCAACTCTGAAACAAAAACAGAAAGCTCTCCAGCTGATCCAAGCTTCCAACTAGAATTTGTTCTCTTGTTCATATTCCTCGGCGTATCTTTAACTTCCTCGTCTTGATATCATGCTACTATCTTACACCGGTAGGTGTGATCATGACAGACCAACTAAAATACTTAAGAGAAACAAAGTAACCTTTAAATGGGGGTGTTCCCTCATGCTCGGCTCAGCTTGGTTCGTTAAGAACAACGTTCGACTCTGGACGAGCCTATAATCTAAACTCCAGGAACCCCTAGAACTAGAATTCTAGCATAAGTGTAAGTTGTTTATACAAAATTACGTAACAAGAAATGTGAACTTTGTTGTGCGGACACAACCAAATATTTCAAAAATACTAGAACACATCAAAATAGATGCCTGTCTTATTCGTAATAAATGCCTTAGTTTAGCATATCGTGCTTGTGAGTATCTCGAGACGAATACCTCTAAGCTTGGATACCTTAACGAGCTCGGGTGAGCTTTCTAGCAATTCCAGCGATAACCAGTTAGCCAGCTCTTGAATAGCTCAGCTTGTTAACACCACTTTAAAGAGAAATATGATTACTGATTTGATGCATATTGGCTGCTTCTTTCTTGTCCGATTTGTCAATAACATAGGGCCGTGGTTGGCCGGTTATGGAAACAAAGAAATGGTTGGCCTATTATGCATAGATTATTTATTTATTTATTTGAATGGAACTAAATGACAAAGAGACGGCTGGCCTATTATGCAAAAGGTTCTTTTTTATTTTAATGGAAGTAACAAATGGAAGAAACTGAGAAGGAAGTAGACTTCCAGTTCTAACTGAACCAAGCTATAAATAAGTCCCTCCTGCATTTGCATTCTAAATCTCGATCTCAAGTTCAAGATGACAACTCCAATCATAATCCTCCTCTCACTCTTCTCTCTGCTATGGATTCCAGCTCACTCCGCCGGCTCCAGCTACGACTTGCGGAAGGTCAATGTTAGCAAAACCAAGTAACTAACTACCCTTCATCTATATTTTCTATGTCAAGGTCCATTTATAGAACGCTTGTCGTACGAGCCTTAAAATAAACTCGAGTCATATTATATATTTATACATAGGACTCATTTTTTAATTCATTATCCTACTTTGAAATATTAAGCTCAATTCCTTCTGTTTCAATTGACAAACTGTCAGCAATGTGGATCCTCTAGTTGTGGCAAAAGTTATTGGTGATGTGGTGGACCCCTTCGTGCCCTCTGTGAACATGTCGGTGAACTACGGGTCAAAGCATGTCAGCAACGGCATCGAGCTGAAGCCATCAATGACTGGCAATCGACCAACCGTCCATATCGGAGGCCATGAGAAAGATATGTACACTCTGGTGAGTGACTGCAAAACATCAAATTCTCAAACTCATTTGGATTATGAAGCACTGGTTGAGTTACGATTTTCTTTCTTGAACGTAACTGGAAATTGTATATACATGCGGTTGTTTGTGTGTAGGTTTTTACTGATCCAGATGTACCAGGTCCTGATAACCCTTTCGATAGGGAGTTTCTTCACTGGTAGTAACTTAGTTTTTTATTTTTTCCAACTTTCCATTTTTTTCTACTAAATTTTGTATATGTACCAAAAAATTATTTCAGGGTGGTGGTTAATATACCAGGTGGGACAGAACCTCGCCAAGGTAAAGATCATAGTACCTCTCATAACTGTAATAAATATATACCTTAGAAAACAAATGCACAATAATTTGGTTGCGTATAGTCACAATCCTCGCAAAATAATAATGATTTTCTGTACTTCATAGAAAAAGAAACAAGTCTCTCTCTCTCTCTCTCTCTCACACACACACACACAACACACACATTATATATATATATATATATATATATATATATATATATATGGTAATGCTAGTATACAAGGATGTATCGATACATCTTTTAGACAATTGCATTGTAAATTGTGAAAGTTGTTTATTTTGACTTTGCCTTTACCTGATATAGCGGGTCATATTAACCTGCTCACTTATTTAAAAAAATTCCTCCTAGATTACCGTACCCCTCATAAATTAAATATGAGTTAAAGTGAAACACTGCATTAAATTAACTAGGGTGTTCATTGAAAAATTTAGTTAAGTTTGGAGATAGAGAGGAGAAGGGAAAGTAGGAGAAGAGAGAATATGAGAAAGGAGATTGCAAGGGCCATAAACCCTATGTTGCATCTCATGTCTATTTATATTGATATGCAATACACCCACAATTACTATTATACCCTCATATGATAAATAACAAAATAAAATAACTCTTAACACCCTCCCTCAAGCAGGAGCATATAGATCAGACATGCCCAGCTTGCTACATAAATCAGAAAATGGACCACGAGTAAGTGGTTTGGTGAGGATATCACCTAATTGATCCTCTGACCGAACATAAGGAGTGACAATCTGTTTCTTCAGCAACAAATCACGAACAAAATGACAATCCACCTCGATATGCTTCGTGCGCTCATGAAACACCGGATTACTTGCGATAAACATTGCCGACTGATTATCACAATAAATCTCCATCGAAATATGAATCATAATTCCCATTTCATGAAGAAGAGACTGCACCCACACCATCTCAGAAGCTGTATGAGCCATCGCACGATACTCGGCCTCTGCACTAGAATGAGCAACAACATTCTGCTTTTTACTACGCCACGTGACAAGATTGCCACCCACAAACGTACAATAGCCAGAAGTAGACCTCCTATCACTGCGACTGTCTGCCCAATCAGCATCACTGAACCCAGTCACCGTAAGCAACTGGAAAAGTTTGTACAACAAATCCTTTCCAGGTGCACCCTTCAAGTATCGAAGAATGCGAGAGATAGCCTCCTAATGTGGTTGCCGAGGGGCATGCATAAACTGACTAACTACTCCAACTGCATATGTGATGTCTGGTCGAATAACAGTAAGATATATAAGTTTGCCAACTAAACGTCTATAATATAATATCCAACATCCTCAAATAACTCTCCCCTGTCAGCATCAAGCTTGTCATGATAATCCATAGGAGTCTCAACTGGCCGACACTTTAACATCCCAGTCTCGGAGAGCAAGTCTAGAACATACTTGCGTTGTGACAGATACACACCCTTCTTAGATCGAGCATCCTCGATTCCAAGAAAATATCGAAGAAGACCCAAATTCTTAGTATGAAACTGACGACTAAGGTAGGCCTTCAAGTCCACAATTCCAACATGATCACTCCCAGATATAATGATATCATCAACATAAACAATCAACACGATAATACCTGCTGAGGAAGAATGGCAAAATACTGAATGATCTGATGTGGTACGCCGAAAGCCATACTGAATGAGAACTGAACTGAACTTGTCAAACCAAGCACGAGGTGACTGTTTCAGTCCATATAATGCTTTCTTTAATCGGCATACGAGTTTTTTATTTCCTGCTACAACATATCCCGGTGGTTGATCCATATAAACCTCCTCCTGTAAGTCACAATGCAAGAAATCATTCTTTATGTCCAGCTGATATATAGGCCATTGGTGATTAACCGCCACAGAAATAAAAATTCGAACTGAATTCAGCCGAGCCACTGGAGAGAGTCTCCATATAATCCACGCCATATGTCTGAGTATACCCTTTGGCAACCAGCCGTGCCTTGAGGCGCTCAACAGAACCATCAGGGTGATACTTAACAGTGTACACCCATCTACAACCCACTGTTTGCTTTCCAACAGGAAGTGATGTAAGCTCCCAAGTCTGATTTTGATGTAAAGCATACATCTCCTCATCCATTGCACTTTTCCAACTAGAAGGTGACATAGCCTGCTTGTAAGTTTTGGGAATAAAAATAGAAGACAATAAAACAGCAAATGCATGAAAAGATGATGAAGCACGGTGTAATAAAACATAGTTAGAAATGAGATGCTTATTCTTTGTGGTACAAAGGCATTGTCTTTTTCTGAGAGCAATAGGAAGATCATCTGGATCTGTGGTGATAGGAGCAGAAACCTCAGGCACGGAAGATGATTGGTTGAAGGTTGAATTATGCAGAACCACTGGCCTGTCCTTGGATCTCTGATAAACCTGTAAATGGGGAATGGAGACAGAAATTGATTCAAGAATGACCGGAAGTGGTATGGAAGATATCAAATCTGTTGTAAAAGGAATACAACGGTCTCCTGAAGGAAAGAAAGGGGTAGACTCAAAGAATGTAATATCCGCACTGACATAATATTTGCGTGACTGTGGACTGTAACAACGATAACCTTTTTGAGTACGGGGATAACCAAGAAAGACACACTTCAGAGATCTAGGAGCCAACTTATCTCGATTATGTTCCAAGTTATGAATAAAAGCGACACACCCAAACACTTGAGGAGATAAGAAAAAAAGGTGCGACATCTGTATGTAATATGGTAAATGGAACTTTGTTATTTAATACAGATGATGGCATGCGATTAATAAGATAACATGCAGTAAGAACGACTTCTGCCCAATACTGTTTAGGGACATGCATATTGAACATGAGAGTTCGAGCCACATCTAAAATGTGTCGATGTTTGCGTTCGGTTATACCATTTTGTTGAGAGGTGTGGACACAACTGGTTTGATGAATCATACCACGATCAACACAGAAACTGTTCACAGAAGATTGAGTATACTCCAAAGCATTATCAGAACGCAGAATTTTGATACGTTTATCAAACTGAACATAGACTTCATTATAAAAGGCAGATAACACATTTGGAAACTCAGATCTTTCTTTCATTAAATAACATCAAGTCATTCTGGAATAATCATCAATAAAAATAACAAAATACTGAAATTCTTTTGGACTTTTGACTCTAGACGGATCCCAAATATCAGAATGAATAAGATCAAAAGATTCTAATTGACGGCTCTCACTACGACGAGGAAAGGAACTACGGTGATGCTTGCCTAACTGACAAGCCTCACATTCAAGACTAGAAACATGATTCAAACTAGGAACAACTTGACGCAACTTAGCCAAAGACGGATGTCCCAAATGATAATGCCACTGCAACAGAGAAGTAGAAACAGAAGTGAAAGCCTTTCTAGGTAGATCCAAGTAGTACAGTCCATCTTTTTCATGTCCCGAACCAATCATCTTCTTCGTCCTGAGGTCCTAAAAAACACACAAATTGGAAGAAAATGTCACAGAACATTGAAGAGATTTGGTTAACTGGCTCACAGATAACAAATTAAATAAAAAATTAGGCACATATAATGAATCAAATAGTGATTGAGTAGGGTGAATGACACCTTTTCCAAGCATAAGACGAGTAGACCCATCAGCCAAGATAATATTATGTTTCATGGAACTACGATTATGAAAGATAGATGTTATACCAGACATGTGAGAGCTTGCTCCTGAGTCGATGACCCAAGAGGTGGATGGTGACTGGGTTGCCACAAAAACATGATTACCTGTATGTGTCATGGTTGTAGTAGGTTGGGAGGTGGTACTAGCAAGCGCATTCAACTTCTGGAGGATCTGTTGAAATGGAGATGAGGTATCGGACGTTGAAGTCTGATTAAAAACCGAAGTATCATCTCTGGGAGCAGAAGTGGTGACCTGGGACTGCATATTTTCATCATGCACTTGATGTGCATATTCTGGTTTGCCCCACTTGTCCCAACAATAGTCTTCTACATGACCGAGCATTCTACAATAGTTACACTTCCGTGGTTGACCACGGCCACCACCACCACCGCGGCCACCACCACAACCGCGGCCACCACCACGACCATTGTCTCTACCACCACGGCCTCCTCCTCGACCAAAACTACGATCACCATCTCTACCGCCACGTCCAATACCACGTCCACCACCACGACCAACAACACTAGAAACTAGGGCAGAAGAGTCAGTACTTGGCACCACAGAACTCTGTCCCAGAAAGGAACGATTGAGATGGGAGAAAGTATCTGCCACCATAGGTAACTGCTCTCCAGCAATGATTTGAGCTTTATAAGGTTCTAGCGCAGGATCCAAGCCGGCTAGGATAAGTGAAACATGAAACTCTTCCTTCTGTCTCCGAGCTTCCTTCAAATCAGTAGTAGCAGGATGATATTGAAGCAGTTCCTCCCACAAAGCCTTCTTTGAAGCCAGATATTCATTCACAGGCTTCCCATTTTGCTTTGTATTGAACAATAACTCGTACAACTCATAGATACGGGCAACGTTTCGCTTCTGCGAATATGATTCTTCCAGATATGCCCAAATCTGGTTGCTTGATTCACACCACTGAACATTAGCAGCGATATGTGGTTCCATACTATGCCACAACCACGACATAACGTATGCATCTGCACTCATCCAATCTTCATACTCAGCGGACGTTTCAGGCAGGGGTTCTTCCGTCAAAAACTTCAACTTCTTCTTCGCCCTAACACCACTTTGATAGACTTGGACCAGGCAAGGTAGTTCGCACTATTGAGTTTCACCGCTGTAATCGACTTTCCCAATTCATCATTATGAATAACAGTAAAAGGAGAATCACCTCCGCTACCACCATCACTATTAACCTCGCTAGAAGATTCGGTCCCCACCATACTTGCAGATGCAACAGAAAGACGAGGTCTTTGAAACCCTAGATCTCACAAAGAACCTCAACCGACGACGAATAACCAACGGAGATCTGTAGAAACCCTAGATCTCATAAACGAACCACGAACGACCACGAACAACGAACGACGAACGGCCCCAGTTCTTCATACTGTAGCCCCAGTTCGATCGGCCCTATCGTGGATGGGATGTACAATACTTACAAATATATGCTCTGATACCAAGTTAAGTTTGGAGATATAGAGGAGAAGGGAAAGTAGGAGAAGAGAGAATATGAGAAAGGAGATTGCAAGGACCTTAAACCCTGGGTTGCATCTCATGTCTATTTATATTGATATGCAATACACCCACAATTACTATTATACCCTCATATGATAAATAACAAAATAAAATAACTCTAACAAATTTAAAGTGAAGAATGACCTACACTAGCAAGTTACCAACAAGTCAAAAGTGAAACACTGCATTAAATGATGTTTCTTACTCTAGTCATATTACAAAAAAGCCCTTTTAATAAGAACCATTGGATCAACAATCAATGGTTCAGATTTTGCTTGTATCGATATAAATTTTTAGCCCTTTGTATTTAAGAATTTTTCATATATATATATATATATATATATATATATATATATATATTTGAAAGAGGTAATTGTGTTACAGGCTTCTGGTCCGAAGGTATACAAACTCGACCTAAAGGCCACACTCCCATCCCGCACCCGGTCTGCGATCCTGCTTCTCTCACTTTAATTCCCAAACAGAGATATAAATGTGCTTCTCCCGTTGCTCGAACCTACAACCTTTGGGGGATATGTCTCACTCTAACCACTTGAGCTAGCGATCCTTAGCCAAACACATTAGCCACACACACTTGTTATATATTATATATATATATATAATATATATATATATATATATATATATATATATAATGTTATTTGTTTTTTACTCCAGTTGTTGCAAGAGTCTCCTAGTTTATCAGTAAAGATAGTAAAAATAGGAACTTCTTGGTTAATAAACTTGAAATTTTTTTTTTTGTTCTTCTGAAAATAATGGTAGCCTACAATTTAGTATTCTACTTGCTACTCGACTCACCTTCAATTAACTTCGACTCAGGGGAGGAGGTTGTCACCTACGTAAGGCCAACACCGCCGATAGGCATCCACCGGTACGTGTTTGTGCTCTTCAAGCAGAAGATGAAGTTTCCACTTAAGGCAGTGGCGGCGCCGGAGCGTGTCAAGTTCAAGACACGGTGTTTTGCTGACAAACACAAACTTGGTTTGCCAGTGGCCGTCGAGTATTTCACTGCGCAAAAAAGGAGTCACAATGAGCCAAGGCTATTGTGTTTGTTGTCTTTTTGCTCTGGGTATTGGCAGCAGTAGTTTCACTTTCAATATGGCCTTTATGGGACTTGTTTTATTAATATGAGAAAAACTTTTGGTAGTATGAGAAATAAATTCCATGTATTTGTGTGAAATGGTCAAAATTAAGTTATATTTTAATATTGAATTTGTGTCTCTCTCTCTCTTTCTTTTTTTGTAATTTTGTTTTAAATTAGGATATTTGCATCTAAATATTCTAAACCTTTTCCAATTTAAAAGTTGATATTCCATAATATTATAATTAACAAGTTAGTAACTGTAACTATTATATTAACAAAGTATCTTAAACTTTTTTATGGCTCCACTTAGCTTCATTCCTAGAGAGAGTTGTGAATTTCTCTTGTAACCAAGCGAAAATGCTACAATGCAGCATTTGAAGCTGCTGGGCAGGAAATGGAGAAATTGGAACTCAGTTAGGACATATCATCATGAACTTTGACGACTCAGGTTTTTTTTTTTATGTTTATCACGTACAGGTTGCGGCTGTTAAAACATGGAACCAGTGATATATTAAGCATAACGGCTAGGGGTATATATGCGAGCACAATCGAGGATAGTCCTCACAATCGACGTGGGACTATCTACAATAGTCTTAACAGCATCTTTTCCATTCCCAACCTTCTTTTGTTAGGTTTTTGCAGTACTTCCAACCAGGCCCTTTTGGAAAATTTTAAGTCCTTTTATTGTTATTTAAACACTTGTGTTCATGTAACTAGCATTTGTATCAAAAAGATTGATCATCTTAAAATGTATGATAAATATATACACTTACTGGATACAGTGTTTGAACTTCTTGTTCGATTATATCTTTTATGTTCAAATACGTTCTTTTCACTTTACACAGGAGGAGGAGTCGAGGTTCATTTTCAAAAATTCCAAAGTTTAGGCCAGTCAAAAGGCCATTTTGACGGATTGCAACAGGTGTCCTGTCTATCTGAAGAAATATGCGTTGAATGAGGTAAAGACTAATGATTGAAAATTATTGTTTTCATTTCCATGATACATGAATTCTCACTTCTTTGAATAATACAATGATTCATATCCTGGTTGCCTATTCAATTGTATATGAAATGCCAGTTGGTTGTCTCAGGGCCTTATTAGAAACCTTGGATATGCTTTGATCCAAGAAGAGAATATTTTATTTTATAAGCATTTTTTACTTTGGTATCATTCAGGCTACTTTGGTATCATTTCTGTTGCTTCTATCTAGTCTCTTTGATGAAATACAGATAGTATTTTCCTCCTGTTGAAATTGAGTTTCTGCACTATCGTCTAGGCTTTAGTTGGCTAAACAGTGCAAGTTGCGAGGATATTCGTCATTAGCCTTTTTCAGATTTAATTTGATGTAGAAATTAAGTATATTTTATGTAGTTTAATTGTCACTGTTAGACACAATCCCAGTACATATGTATTAGATGTGATTAGCTATAAAATTCTTTAACTTTTGGCCCTTGTTCCATATAATTCTTGTGGGTGTTTGCAAAAGAACTATGTGCAACACCATTGACACTGTGATGTAGATCGTGTCTATCCTTGTTGGATGAGGAACCTCAGTTGGGAACTGAGGAACTGGGGCTGCAGTTAGCGAAGGTTGGAATGTGATGTTGATGTGACGAAGTGATCAGAAGAGCAGTGGTTTAGTCCTAGCAGAGTGGAGAAGATAGGCCAGTTGGCAACTAGTGTGAGAATTTTAAATGTTTGATCGGTACTAAAAAAAATGTTTTCTTAAAAATGCATAGGGGGTTCAAGCACCTATGTCAGTCCGTGTCTGTGTCCGTGTTGCAGATTGCTGTTATGCTTCCTTTTCCAATAGAGGTCTTCGCCATATATGTCATCCTTTAGCTGTTGTTCCTTGGTTCTCCAAACCTCCATTTGCCATCGTCCCTTTGTTTTCCGAACTTCCATTATTTCATAGAAGCCAAAAGAAATTGGCGAAAGAGTGACCAAATGATTAAGGAGTATATGTTCACATTGTGTACTATGTTTTTTTAAACTAAACATTGAAACATTCCACTAGTGTTCCATTAAACACGATTCCCGAAGTAAAGACCGAAGAGCAAGCTTTCAACTAGAATTTGTTATGTTGTTAATAGTCATTGGATATATCTTGAACTTCCTCTTGTCTTGATAGCATGCTACTATCAAGACACTGATAGGTGTGATCATGACAGGCCAATTAAAATACTTGAGAGGAACAAAGTAAGCTTTAAATGGGGGTGCTCCCTCATGCTCGGCTCAGCTTGGCTTGTTACGAACAAAATTCGACTCTGGACGAGCCTATAATCTGAACTCCAGGAAACCCCAGGAACTATAATTCTAGCATAAGTGTAAGTTGTTTATACAAAATTACATAACAACAAAAGAAATGTGAACTTTGTTGTGTGGACACAACCAAATATTTCAAAAATACTAGAACACATCAAAATAGGCGCCATGTATTATTCGTGTCCGTGTAATAAATGTCTTATTCGTGTCTAGATACACTGCTTTACAGAGATATGTATTGGCAGCTGTTGTCTTGTCCGATTTGTCAATGACATAGGGACGCAGTTGGCCTGTTATGGAAACAAAGAAATGGTTGGCCCTATTATGCGCAAAGTTCTTTTTTATTTGAATGGAAGTAACAAATAGAAGAAACTGAAAAGTAAGTAAACTTCCAGCTGTAACTGATCCAAGCTGGCTAGCCAGCTAGCTATAAATAAGTCCCTCCCTCCCCACCTGCATTTGCATTCCAAATCTCAATTGCTCAAGAAGTTCAAGATGACAACTCCAATGGTAATCCTCCTCTCACTCTTCTCTCTGCTATGGATTCCAGCTCACTCCGCCGGCTCCAGCTACGACTCGCGGAAGGTCAATGTTGACAAAATCAAGTAACTAACTTCTCTTCATATATATTTTCTATGTCAACGTCCATTCCATTTATATATACAACACTTGTCATATTAACTATGTATACATAGGACTCATTTTTAGATTCCTTATTCTACTTTCATATATATACAGAACTTCATGTACAACATTATACTTTAGAGAAATTATGTCAGAGAACAAACTTTGCTGAAATTATGATAAGCGCATGAAAATGCCCTTTGGAATGGAGTTTTCATTAATTTGATAGAAAAATGCCCTTCTGAAAAACGTTTTCTTTATAAAGATTAATATTTATTATGCACTAATTATCCCGCCCTTCCTTGGAACGTTACTTGCCTGTAAATAAAACGTCCTTAAGAAGGGCGTTTTCTTTGCATAATTAGTATGAAAACGTCATTCTAAAGGACGTTTTGTTAAAAAAATAAAAAATCTTCCTTCCAAATTTCTAGAGTATGTATACATTTACTATTCCCAGTTGATTGCATTTAATTCCCTACAGTTAATTTCCTCAAGACAACCAGTCCATTACTTGTCATGTAAAGTCGTACGTATACATTTGCTACTCCCCTTGATTGTAGCTAGACATTTGAATCATTTTCATTTACTTGCATACCTAAATTACTCAATCGTAGCACCTTCTAATCATTTCATTTTCTTCTTACCATATAATTCATAAGCTTCTTCTCCCCTTATACTTCTCAACCCAAGCCAACACCCTCCCATCATCCGAGCTACTTCCAACCAAGCAGCCCTTGCTCGACAGTGCACCTACTGCAGTAGGCAGTTTCCTCTAGTCCTATGCACTTGCTGCATACGCAAGCCCTAGAGGTTGATGGGCGTTTTTTGGCATAAACATGTCCATCAGAAGGGCATTTTTTTGGCATGAATACTCCCTTCAGAAAGGCATTTTTTGACATGAATACGACCTTTAGATGGGCATATACCTTGATCCCAATTTATTTTTTAAATGTTGTACGCCTTTAGCATGGGCGCTTTTGTTCTCTGACAACAATTTTCGAAAACTTTGTGTTGTCACACTAATTTCATTAAAGTTCAATGCTCTACACAAAATTTTCTGAAATATATATTAAGCTCAATTCCTTTTATTTCAATTGACAACCGTGTTCAGCAATGTGGATCCTCTGGTGGCGGCAAAAGTTATCGGTGATGTGGTGGACCCCTTCCTGCCATCGGTGAACATGTCGGTGAACTACGGGTCAAAGCATGTTAGCGATGGCATGGAACTGAAGCCATCAATGACCGGCAATCGACCAACCGTCCATATCGGAGGCCATGAGAAAGATATGTACACTATGGTGAGTGACTGCAGAAACTCTCAAGTTCTCAAAATTATTTGGATTCTGAAATGCAATTGTTGAGTTACAATTTTCTTTCTTGATCGTAACTGGAAATTGTATGCTTTTGTTTGTGTGTAGGTTTTTACTGATCCAGATGTTCCAGGTCCTGATAACCCTTTTGATAGGGAGTTTCTTCACTGGTAGTAACTTAGATTTTTATTTTTATTTCCAACTTTCTGTTTCTGTTTTTACTAAATTTAAGTTGTCTAATGCATTTATTGTATATTTACTAAAAAAATATTTCAGGGTGGTGGTTAATATACCAGGTGGGACAGAAGCTTGCCAAGGTAAGATCATAGTACCTCTCATAACTGTAATAAATATATATATCTTAGAAAAGAAATGCATAATTTGCTTGCATATAGTCACAATCCTCACAATATAATAATATATTGCGCAAACAAAAATGGAATACAAGTAGGTAATATATAATCTTTGAAATGTGATTTTCTGTACTTTCATAGAAAAAGAAACAAGTGAGACACACACACACACACACACACACACACACACATATATATATATATATATATAGAGAGAGAGAGAGAGAGAGAGAGAAAAGGGATCCACATCTCCTATTTTTTGCATCCCCATGTTATCAACCGTTGGATCTTGTTTAAGTCATCTAATTTTAACCATTGAATTAAATTGTTCAAATCAACTGTTAAGATAGATTAGATGACTTCTCCTATTTTTTGCATTCCTAAGCATCTCCATGTTCTCAACCGTTGGATCTTGTTTAAGTCATCTAATTTTAACCATTGAATTAAATTGTTCAAATTAACTGTTAAGATAAATTAGATGACTTAAACAAGATCCGGTTATGATCACGGGGATGCAAAAATACGGAGATTCCGATCCCTCCTTGTGTGTGTGTGTTTGTGTGTTATATTTGTTTTATCAGTAAAGATAGTAAAAATAGGAACTTCTTGGCTAATAAACTTTTTCTTTTCTTCTGAGAACAATGGTGGCCTACCATTTATTTTTCTACTTTGGTATTCGACTCACCTTCAATTAACTTCTCCTCAGGGGAGGAGGTTTAGTAAAAATAGGAACTTTGGCTAATAAACTTTTTTTTTTCTTTTCTTCTGAGAACAATGGTAGCCTACCATTTATTTTTCTACTTTGCTATTCGACTCACCTTCAATTAACTTCTCCTCAGGGGAGGAGGTTGTCTCCTAAAGGCCAGTGCCACTGATAGGCATCCACCGTTATGTATTTGTGCTCTTCAAGCAGAAGGAAAAGTTTCTGCCTAAGGCGGTGTCGGAGCGTGTCAAGTTCAAGACACGACGTTTTGCTGACAAACATGAACTTGGCTTGCCAGTGGCCGTCAAGTATTTCACTGCTTCAATATGGCCTTAATGGGACCTGTTTTATTTAATATGAGAAAAACTTTTAGTAGTATGAGAAATGAATTCTATGTATGTGTTAAATGGTGGAAATTAAGTTATATTTTAATAGATAATTTCTCTCTCTCTTTCTCTCTCTTTGTAATTTTATTTTAATTTAGGATATTTGCATCTAAATATTCTAAACCTTTTCCAATTTAAAAGTTAATATTCTGGAATATTATAATTAGTTAGTAACTGTAACTACTGTATTAACAAAATATCTTAATCTGTTTTATGGCTCCACTTAACTTCATTCCTAGAGAGAGAGTGAATTTCTCTCTAAAAAATCAAAAACATATTCATCCTTTTTCACTCAAACCTAAAAAAATAGAAACAATCTGTGCAAGTCCCTTTTGGTTGGTCTTGTTATAACATTCATATCCCATGAGGAAGCTCTATTGCTGCTGCGTTGCTGGCAATTCCGCTTCTTTAGCAAACTAAACAAATTGTAATGCATTGCCATTATATTTGAGATGCAAACATAAACTAAACAGTTTTGTATTCAATTCATTCTTCTGAATATTGGACTGCACGATTTGCGTTCAAAATCACTAGCTTCTATCAAATTCTGTCTTATTTGTCAAACTGAACATATAACATACATGTTTCAATACTTTAGCGAATATTAAGAGTAGTTAGACTTGTATTTCCAAACTTAGTAATCAATGTTTTTTTTTTTCTTTTCTTTACTATAGGTTAGATACAAAGCTGAGGCTTGTATGCTCCTATAATATGTATTCACTATCTATTTCCATAATGTTGTCTGTACTTGAGATGGAATACACAAGCTTGTTGAGAGTATTAATGGGTGTTTAGTCCCACATCTACTAGAATAGTAGAGAGAGGAGTTAGCCTCTACTATATATATGTAGTTCCACCCATCAATAAAATTAAGCTAAGTATTAAACAAAGTTTCTATTTGGTATCAGAGCCAAATCCTCTCATTCTTCTCCAAACCCTAACCCTAACCCTCTCAAAGCCGCCCCCCTCCCTTCTTTTTCCGCCAGCCTTGGCGATCGCCTGGCCACGCGCCGCGGGCATGTCCCGCTGGCCCCGACGACCGCAGCACCGCGGGCATGTCCCGCTGCCTGCCTGCCCCGCTGTCGCGACGGCGGCTGCTGTTGTTGCTACTGTCGCGGCTGCTACTGTTGCTGCTATTGTCGCGACTGCTGCTGTTGCCGCTGCGATCCCAACGACCCCTGATCCCGACGATTTTCTTATTCGTCTTCTCTCCTGCAAGTTATAACTCGGTTTTGTCCATATGCAACTGCGATTGCACGGAAGACCGAAAAATTTAATTTTCTGATTATTGTTTTGTAGCAGTAAGTTGTAATCGGGATATTAATTATATAGTTGCTTGTTGGATCAAGATATATCAGTGAGAAACTCTTGTGTGAACTCCTGATCTCGACTACAACTGTCGGTTCCTCCTTCTCGTCAGGCCATGCGACCTAATGTCGAAGATGTGCACGAAACGTAAGCAGCGACTCTTAGGGATACCGCTGCCGCTGAAGGAGGAACAATAGACGTGGAGAAGAAGACGATCAAATGTGGAGACAATCTAGATCTGCCACCGTCTTGCTGATCTTACTGATGGAAGAGGACAAGAAGAAGACGACGGAGACGATCTCTTCTTCAAGAGGCTGGCCGAGACTAGCTCCCGTGGTGCACATGCAGATGTGGATTCTTCACCATACAAAATAGGAAAGTTTGAGAAACTGGAGATAAAGTTGGAGAGTACTTCCAACTACTTGAAGTGGTCGCGTCAGGCGATGCGGACTCTGAAGGCAAGAGGCTTGTTGGGCTACGTGAATGGTCAAACTAAGGCACCTGAAGATCACTCCTCATAGGAATTTGCTGTGTGGGATATCGTCAATAATGTTGTTGCTGGATGGTTGACAACCTTATTGACCGAGCAAGTGTCGGGTAACGTGGAAGCAATAGAGGGTGCTAGTGACATTTGCATGACGCTGAGAGATATTTACTCAGGGTCGGGCAACCCTATGAGGGTTTTCCAACTACAAGATGAACTTGATAAGGTGGTCCAAGAAGATCACACCATCTCTGAGTATGCGGTTCTGCTGAAGAAGTATTGGTCAGATCTCGACCACTATGACCCCATTGGCGTGGAAGATGAGCAAGTGGAACCGACATTTGCGAAACATTATAAAAAGTTTATGGAGTATGTTTCGCGACAGAGGATGATGAAGTTCCTGAAGGGGCTCAACCCAGCATTCGAGCATAGGAGGAATATCCTACTTGCTCAACCCAGACTAACCCAGACTGCCATCACTGGAGGAGGCCATAGCTGCTATGGAACAAGAAGAGGCATAACTGAAGCTGATGCCTAGCACCACTAGCTCTCTGGGGAAAAATCAGCTGTAGCAGTTTTTAACCTAAACTCTTCAGGATGGGGAGGGTGCTACAACTGTGGAGACCCTGGACACTTCATCAGATTCTATACGAAATTTCTGAAAGGCCAATCCAGCGGCCGCAGACGCTGCCGTGGAGGGCGTAGGGGTGGCAGAGGAGGCTATACTGGTGGCAGAAGTAATCATTTCGGAGGACACAAGGCAAACCTGGCAGAAGAGGGAATTGAGAGTCAGTCACCCGATATGACCCCTAGTGAGAGAAAAATGGTAGAGATATGGAGAAGCATGAAGCTTGGAACCAGCGACAGTCGAGCCAACACCTCTGGGGCATCAACTCCAACCACCTACGGGGGTAATATCACCCACTATGCCCATACAAGCACATGTATACCATCTCATTCCCTGACATCTATCCACAAACCAGGTTAGATAATTGACTCTGGGGCATCCCGCCATGTCACGGGTGCCCATGATGAGTTCCAAGATTCCACTTACCTGACAACACCTGAAAGCATTCAGACTGCTGATGGTACGGCTAGACCCATTATGGGTAAAGGCACAGTTGAATGCACCCCTTCCATAACCCTTACTAATGTCTTGCATGCTCCATCTTTTTTCGTTAATCTATTGTCCATTAGTGCCATTGTTCTTCAACTTAATTGTGTTGTTTCCTTTGACATTCCTAAGGTAATTTTTCAGGAGAAGGGAACGGGGAGACGGTTGGGGACTGACACTTGGCATAAGGGGCTATGGTACTTGGACATGGGTGCGCTGGACGCAGCACTAGCATCATTAGTGGAAGAAGCACAACCGGAGGAGCCACGAAGAACAGTGGAAGCAGAATTATTACTTCAACATCAGAGCATGGGACACTCTTCATTCAGTCTACTGAGTCTGATGTATCCATCTATGTATCAAAAGTCTAATAAACAAAGTTGGTTTGTGATGCTTGTGAGCTTGGAAAACATGCCAGAAGCTCTTATGTGAGTTCTGAAAATAAAAGTTTAGTTGCTTTTTATATGATATACTCTGATGTGTGGGGACCTTGTCCTACAACTGGAGTTAATGGTTTTAAATTGTTTGTCACCTTTATTGACTGCTACACTCGTGTCACCCGGGTTTACCTAATGAAGAGTAAGAGTGATGTCTTTGCATGCTTTCAAGATTTTTATCGCAAGGTTACAACATAATACAGTGCTAAAGTGAAGATTTTGAGATCTGACAATGGGACAAAATACACCAACAAGGCTATTGAATAGTACTTATCAGCCCATGGGATACAACATCAGACTTTGTGTGCCTATACACCAGCACAGAATGACGTGACAGAGTGGAAGAACATGCACCTGTTGGAAGTAGCACGATCAATGATGTTTGTCATGAATGTTCCTAAACACTTGTGGGGATATGTCGTGTTGACGGCTGCATATCTCATCAACAGGATGCCCTCTCAGGTGTTGGGATGAAAGACACCGTTTGAGATGCTTACAGGAGAGAATAAGTACATTGTTCCCCCAAAGGTATTGGATGTGTATATTTTGTGAAAGATAACAGACCTGCGCTAGAAAAGTTGGACCCTCGGGCAGTGAAGTGCATCTTTGTTGGCTACTCAGGGACTCAGAAGGGATACTCTTGTTAGAGTCCGGTGGAGCGAAGGCTCTTTGTAAGTATGGACGTTACATTTAGAGAGATGGAACCATACTACCATAATGGTTCAGGTGAAGGCTCCACATTTGGTGATACACCTAACACATGAGGTGTTAGGAGTGAGGGGTAGATAAGCCCAAGCATGATTGTCGGATTAGTTTCATGTCCAATGATGGAAGCTGGTCCAAGGAAACAATGGGGAGATAGCGAGGGTAAGAAAAGTGATGAGAATGCACATAATAAGGAGAAAAAAAGTGGTGACAATCAGGAGAAAGAAAGTGATGCTCCAGTGCAGGGGGAGAAACAGACTACAGATCAATCTACAAAGCTCCAAGTCTACAGAAGGAGAAAGCAGCAGTCTACTACTGTGCCTATTGTCCCTACTGTGCCATGTCCCTCGCCTAACCCTGCCCCAACTCTTGAAGATGCACCTCCCGCACAGGATCCCTCTGATTCGGATGTGGATCCCTCTGATTCGGATGGTATGATCTCTTCACCACTTTCTCATATTCCCTTAAGGAGATCTTCTCACAGTAATGCGGGAAAAGCCCATAATCGTTATGGTTATGAATATGACATTGCCAATTTCTTATCCTACTCTAATATATATATCCCCTACCTATCGAGCATTCATTGCATCGTTAGACATTACCTCTTTGCTTAAGTGTTGGCAGGAAGCGAAGGAAGATCCAAGGTGGAGAGTTACAATATTGGAGAAATTTGGGACACTCGAAAGAAATGAGACATAGGAGCTTGTTTCGTTGTCTAAAGGAAAGAGAGCAGTTGGATGCAAATGGATCTTCACAGTAAAGGAGACGCCATAAGGAAAGGTGGAGCGGTACAAGACAATGTTGGTTACAAAGGGATTCACTCAATCCTATGGCATCGACTATGATGATATATTTGCTCCAGTGACAAAGATGAGCACTGTGAGAACCCTGGTCTCCTTTGCAGAAAACTATGGGTGGCAGCTATATCAATTGGATATGAAGAACGCTTTTTTTTCATGGAGACCTACAAGAGGAAGTATACATGGAGACCCCCCTCGGGGTTTTGCACGAAGCAGTCGACGAAAAAGGTATACAAGCTAAAAGAATCACTGTATGGGTTCAAGCAATCTTCTCGAGCCTGGTTTGATAGATTCAGGAAGGCTGTCACAGGCATGGGGTACTGCCAGACCAATGCAGATCATACGATTTTCTTTCAACATGCAAGAGGCCACATCACCATACTTGCAGTGTATGTGGATGATATAGTAATCACATGTGATAATGAGGAGGAGATCACCCAGCTGAAGTCAAAACTCTCCAAGGAGTTTGAAGTGAAGGACTTGAGAATGATGAAGTATTTTCTCGGAATCGATGTGGCTCGAGGAAGAGATGAGATCGTCCTTTCTCAGAGGAAGTAAGTACTAGACCTGCTCACAGAGGCTGGTATGCTGGGATATCGATCGACAATCACTCCAATCGATCAGAAAGATAAGTTGGGTGCAGAGGCATGAGAGCTTGTTGATCGTGAGATATATCAGAGACTTATTGGCAGATTGATTTATCTAGGCCACACTCGCCCTGATATCTCATTTGTTGTGAGTGTAGTAAGTCACTACATGCATGATCCAAGGAAGGGTCACATGGATGCAATTTTTTGTATCCTGAGATATCTGAAGGGGACTCCTGGAAGAGGGCTATAGTTCAAGAAAAATGGACACCTGGATATTGAGGGATACTACGATGCAGATTGGGCAAGCTGCATGGAGGACAGAAGTTCTACCTCAGGGTACTGTGTCTTTGTGGGGTAACCTAATCTCATGTAGATGCAAGAAACAGTATGTGGTAGCACGATCGACTGCTGAAGAAGAGTATAGAGCTATGACTCTGGGAGTGTCAGAGTTGTTGTGGGTAAGAGCATTGCTGACGGAGTTGAAGCTGGACCAGAGAACACCGTTGCGTCTTCTGAGTGACAGTCAAGCTGTAATAAGTATAGCTAACAATCCAGTCCAGCATGATAGAACTAAGCACATCGAGATCGATCGATTTTTTTATCAAAGAGAAGCTAGAAAAAGGGATATTAAAGCTCGACCATGTTCGCTCAAAAGAACAAGTTGCAGATTATCTCACTAAGAGCATTAATTCATCGAGTCTTTCTAAACTATGTGACAAGATGGGGATAATTGATATCTATCGCCCATCTTGAGGGGGAGTGTTGAGAGTATTAGTGGGTGTTTAGTCCCATATATAGTAGGATAATAGAGAAAGGGGTTAGCATCTCATATATATATGTAGTCCCACACATCAATACAATTAAGCCAAGTATTAAACCAAGTTTCTATTCTTTCACTTCGGAAAAGTTGATATATTTTAGAAGTTACAACATCAGGATTAGATTGTTATGTTAGTGAAGAAGTTTGTTTTCTATTTCCAGGTGATGCATAGGTCCATAGAATATATGAAGATGTTGTGGACAGTTACAAGCAACAAAGAAATTAGGTTCTCGTTCCATGTTAATTTGAAGGGGGGGGGGGGAGGTGGTTATAACAAGTACAAAAGGATTTAAAGAATTTAAAAAGATCATATATATGACTAATTCTTCACCAAAGAAAAGATTGAACGCTGGAAGAAGGCAAAGGTGTTACAGACTCTTAATCAGAAGGTCTACAAACTTAGCTTGCAGACCCGCACCTGCACCAACATGTCTGTGACCTCAGCTCCTCTATAGTGTATCGTGGTAGCCTTGTCGGGTTTATCTCTCAAATCTAGTGAATAAATACTACTTCGTCAAAAGACATGCAAGCTCTAGTTAAAAGGAAGGTGAACTAAGAATGATATTAAATAATTTGATCAAAATAATTGACTCAAAAAATTTGTTGTGAGTATGAGATTCGTACTAATAATTTAGTGTCGAACTATAATTATATTTGTGAGTCTCAAGTATATAACAAAATAATTAAACAACCCTAGCTATCAAAGTATGCAAATTCTAACACTCCATTCGTATAAATCACACACATATTCAATTTACAAACCATCACTTTGCTACAATCAATTCACAACAAAAGACGCTTCTATATGAAATGTAGTTGGAAAACATTCTAGGTCACATATTTGGATATTCTCTCAGCAATAATCTCATTTTTCCCAATCATTGTTGCTAAAATGGCACGATGCTTATACTAGCCCCACGTAAGCCGTGGAAAAAATAGATGAATTAATTTGGTTAACCTTAATTGATGCTCAATCGAATTAAGAATCTTAATTGATACACTACCGACTTAAGAAGTTTAATCAAATGCAAGTCCGATTAAGGAGTACATTAATTATACCATAGAAAAGTGAGTTAAATCTCCCACCCTCTGCTTCACAAGATCTTAAGAAGAAGGTAGTACTGGTCATCTTTTGTTTGTTAATATATTACAACGATTTCATCCAAAGTAACTATAATGTTCTTCTCCTTCCCATGTTGCAGACCTAACAATCACAACCAACCAACCAACCAACTGGTAATCTAAAATATTGTTATCTTACGATAGAAATTTTGGAGTATAAGTTTTGATGTGAAATTTTTTGGTGTATAAGTTTTGATCTAAGTGTGCTACAATCACGTCATGATTCGAAGGCTCCATACCCAGAAATAAGTATATCTTTTGATCCATGTGCGCTAGGTCACAACGCGATACGTGTCAGGCCTCGGGCCCAGAATACTGGAAAGCGGGGCCTGACAAAGTCATCTACGTATACCAGAGTACTCCAGTATCCCGAAATACGGTCATGGTTGTGAATAGACATGGGGGGAGGGGGTTAATACTACAAGCCATCAATCAACCTAGGTCAAGCAACCCTAGTGTCTCAATCACAAGCATGAATCCATAATATACAAAAAATATGATTATCAGAAGCAAAATAGTAAAGCGTCACAAACTATATATACATAGTTGATCGTGAAACTAGTAATACAAAATAAATAACTAGCAATAGTATAATTCATACATGATCAACTCTAGCTATAATCTAGAATATGCTAATCATGTCATGCCAGTAGGCGATATAACAAGTCCAAAATACGAGCTAAAAGGTGTTCGGGGCTAAACGTGTCACGCCCCAGTCCCAAAATACGTAGGACCAGGAATACGTGACATGCCAGCTACGCATTCGACCAGACTCTGGTCTGACTCGAATACGTATAAGCTGTATATATAAATGGCACTATCTAGATATCCCATAAATGTAGACCTCTATGTCTCAATCCACAATGAACATAAATATACAAGAAAGAGCTACATGTGCTAAAGTCGTCCGCCCAATAACACACAAACTCTAGTAGACTCGAGAAGAGATGAGTCTACAAAAACTAGGCTACAACAACAAATAAATAATCCATATGAAATAAGTAACCATAATGCCGGTAGAAATGATATGAGTACCTGGTACAGTGCCCGCAAGACATGCCACTCCATCAGCAACTCCAAATGCTCCATAATCGTCTATACTGCAAAACTGGCAGGGAACCAGGTCCTCAGAGGGATGTAACAAGGTACAAAAATACAACATGCCAAGTATAACAAAGAGTACAAGTGCAACGACGGTGTAATCTAGCATAACCAAACTAAGTGAGACACAGTTTGAAGACAATGTTCGACGCGTGGGCTGTCCAAAATAAAACCGTAGCCCCGGACACGGAAACACACGGGACGTACCGCAGCTCCGGGCAAAGAGTCACACGGGTGATACAACTACACTAGATACAAGATCACTACAGAAACAATACATATATATATATATATATATATATATATATATATATATATATATATATATATAAGCGCGTGCAGAGGAGCCCAAACGTCTAGTAACTGTCTTCCCCATCCCAAGTGGTCAACGATTGTGCGTTGAACCTGAACCTCTATCTAACAGTCTCGTCACACAGAAATAACTCAACAGTCGCGACCCTAAGGTCGTCCCAGTCTCCGGTCATGATGTCAGTATCATGATACAAGAAATCTGGCACGATATCAGTGTATGAATGTGTTCTGGGGTGACGATATACTCAGGTACGTACATCGAGGTGTTACGAACATCTAACATTCGTTACAAGACGTTACAACGAACGTCTGCACCCGGTTGTGATCCGGACGCGAAGTATCGATCGTAAACAAATACACGCACAATGTACATAATGAAACAATAAAATATCTGTAACTGAAATACAGGGTGGCATGGTACACTTGTCTGCGTCCGGCTGCTGATGACGGGGATCCGGTACCACGTCCAAGTCCTCAGGTCCCGTAGTACCTAGAGATGAGATACAAACTCAATTAATAAACTATCACGCGGCCAACAGGAAAGTGACACACGTCTATACATATGCTCAGACTCAGCTACAACTCACAGGGACACGACGCCAGATGGTTGACCAAGGTTGACTATTGGTACGTTACATTAAAACAAACTAATCATCTGTGCAATATCATCAAACCAACCTCAATCCTTCTATATTCGGCCCATTGTTCATTGGTATATCATGCATGTTTATTCCTCATTTTTTACCTCGGTGTGCACCGACGTTATCCTGTACATTTACTGTCATCCTCAAATACACAATTAATAATTATTAACCTTCCGTTTCATATCATCGTTACCAAATCACAATAAGTACCACTCTTAAATTAACCCGTCATTGATTTTCAGTCCCCAAATCACCGATTAATGGTTTGATACTACACACTAGTTCACAATAAATCACCTATCCCTCGATGACAGATCATAGTATTATTTTGTAACAATTTAATCTGCTCAACAACAATAATCAAATGCATATATTAATTGAGATGCCCTAACATCTCAATGTATCCCAATATCAATATATTCACTGCCTTAATTATTAACCTTGCATTTTCCACTCATGCGTATAGTTCATAGCCATTTCACATAATCCCATTCCTAAACAAAGATCCATGCATTCTCATACCCTAACTCATGTATATCTATTAATTCCATTTTAATTACTTATGTAAGTAAACCCTAAACACTACATTAAACCCTAATCACCCATAATTAACACAAGATCATATACTACACTACATTTACCCAAGACAATATATAAACATATAGAGGGGGGGGGGAGTCGTTCACCTTGGTCGGGGTGGTTGCTGGCCGGTGGTGAAGTCGGAGTGGAGGGTGCTGGCCCGCCGGAGAGGAGCCTGGCCGGGACAGTCGAGGCGAGTAGGAAGCTGGAGGTGGTGGTAGTAATGAAGTTGGAGGTGGTCGTGGTGGTGGGAATAACAGTAGGCCGGTGGAGGTGCGGGGTGGCGTTGCTCGTGGCAACGGCAGCCCACCGGAGGAGAAGCACGGGGAGGCTCGTGGCAACTCCAGCCCGCCGGAGGAGAGCCGCGGGGAGGCTCGTGGCAACTCCAGCCCGCCAGAGGAGAGCCGCAGGGATTGTAAAACCCCTATTTCTAAAAATCGTATTTATTATTTTTTTATTAATTAATAATTTAATTATAGTAATTATGTGCTAATTGGGAGAAATAGATTTTTAATAATTTTTATTTTAGGTGTTGGTGCACTTAGAAAATTTATGGGACCATTAGGAATTTTTCGAAATTTATTTCATGTAGGAGACCCCTTGAGCAGTTGCTAGCTTAACGGTGTGCATTATTATAATCTAGAATTTTTCTTATGAGTATATATATATATATATATATATATATATATATATATATATATATATATATATATATATATATATATATTTAATTGGAAAAGTATTATAAAAAGGAAAAGAAAAGAAAAGAAAATAATAAGAATAATAAACTAATAACTATTAATTAATAACAACTTAAGCAAATCTATTAGCAAACCATTCCAACAACTTCCTAGCTACTACCAGCAAACTACCAACAAACCATCCACTGATATGATCCCCCCCCCCCCCCTTTAAGCAAAAATTCCCATGCAAACCACTCCTTTGCTAATTAGCAACAAATGCCACATATTAAATCCACAGACCCGACCAAACCTCCCTCTTTTCCTCTCTTATAAATACTTATATATATATTCTATTCATCTAAAACCCTAACATAAATCATCCAAACCCTTCCCCTTCCCATCTAGACCTAGCGAGCGCCTCCACCGCAGCCGGAGAACCCCGCCAGGCCGTCCAAACAAATCCCGACAACCGCGACCCCACGCACTGCAGATTCCCACAGCGAGGTACCTGTGTTCCGGAGTTATTTTCCGTCGCCTCGCTCAACCAAACGCCACCCCGTCTTCACCGGTATGCTCACCCCTTAACCCTCTTTCATATATGTGTGATAGTAGACCTCGAACAACGCGTAACCATAGGCGAAAACAGCGCCAAAGTTGGCAGAAATAGACCAAATTCTGGGATCGCAGAAAACTACGGTGATCACCCATGTTTCGGAGTTCGTATCTCCCACCACAGAGATCCGAATTCGATAATTCTTTTTGGTATGCGTAGACCACTTGACCTAGTTTAATTTCTGTTAAATAACCCTAGATTATTAACAGCTGTAGACAGAATTAAATTTATTAGAAAACCCCGTGAACACACTTTTCCAGATTTCCAAAAATTATGAAACGGAGCGCACCCCGCCAAACGGGATCGCCCCGTCTTGTACCAAGTGTACCGAACGGTGCGTGTAGCGTAACCGGACAAGTGAGAGTTCGCAAAAACTGATTCGGACGCGTATGCGCGCCGGAATCATCTCGTATCCGCGGACAAATTTCGTGTCGTAACTTTTGCGAAAGTCGCGCGCATTTTGCGCACGCTCGTCAGATTGCGACGAAACTTGCGCCACTGGACTCTTGGTAATGCGCTGGTCCTGTGACCCAATTTTCATGCAATTCTGAGACAGTTGACCAAGTCGCCAATTGGCGGGCCCTATGGTTGACTTTTTGGGCGAAATTGTGTTCGGTCCATCGGAATCCATATTTGGACATACCGTTGGGTTTGTATTGACATTTAGAATTGTTTAACCTATAATTTGTCCCATTTAGAGACTGTTACCCTTGGCAAGTTTTTCGGTGCAAAGTGGGCCACACGTGGACCCCACTTTTATCCGAAATTATCGTTTTGCTCCTGTGTTCAAATTGGACGAAAGGGAAGTGCTTTCTAGCTATTTTGCTTATTCTGGGAACGTTGGTGATGTTTATTTCAGCATCCGGAGACATTTGTTCTGAGGCCGTAGCTTCTGATCCTGTGTGCTTGACTTCTGGACAGTACACCTTGCAGCTTTCTTACCAGGTAAGATACCTTGCCAAATTGTTTACAGTATTTTGCATGCTTAGTATATTTTTGTATATTTATTGTATTTCTGTTTATTCATTGCATGTGTAGTTTCTTTCAGTCATTACTATATATATTAGATATGTTGACACACACACTTGACACTTAGTATCATAGAGGACAATCAGTAGGCGTATGGGCTTTAACCACTCTGGTAAACCGTAGTAACTAGCACGCACTATGGTGGTCGTGTCCAACGGTCGCTACCCCCAAGGTATGTCGATTGATGGAGTCCGAGGGTCGCTACCCCCGAGGTATGTCGGCTAATGATGTCCACTGACGAGTGTGTGAGTGTGAGATTTAGATTGAGTAGCCTACCCTTGCCCATACGTCGAAAAGTTGTCCTCATTTGCATTCATATAGATTGTCTTGTACAGCGTACTTACATATTTTCTACCTATTATGCATGTTTACTATATTCAAATTGGCTTGCTGTTCTGTATCTTGTTACGTTCCTCTGAGGACCTGGTCCCCTTCCAGGTGTATCTGTTCTTGAGTATTTGTAGGAGCGCAGATTTGGATGGTTATATATGTTTCGTGGATGTCTTCTCTTCGAGCCCGTGGTCGTTAGCTGGTATTCTTATATTGTGTTTATTGTGTTATACTTTTCCATTCGAGTTGGTAGTGGATTTGTTTCCATCCAACTATCATCCTTAGATACTTATGTTGAGATCTAGTTATATAGATGCTGGTTATTCATTTATATTGATTTTCTGTGGATGAGATTTAGATTATACCCTGTGACTTGTGACATATGTTTATACCACTTGTGGATTGATTTTCATATTACAGCGTACGTGTGGATTTTGGTTTCCATATATTGGAGTTGCCATATCCATGCGGCTGGTATGCTTACGTGTCCTAGTCCTACGTATTCTTGGGAGTGGGGCGTGACATATTTTTGTGGTCGCCCATGCAGGTCGAGAGCATATTGTCTCGGTTACGTTACTGTACCGAACAAGCCTGCACCTAGGACTAGAGTATAGGATCTCATCCACAATTGACTATGATTCATCTTCCTCCTATCTGTTCTATTTGAACAATTGCATCATGCTTGATTCATGTGCTTCCCTAATAGTTCTTTGAGTATAGCCTTCTCCTAGAATATAGAAGTTCCTGTTGTTAGATGATAAGTGGGGTAACCTTCCCATTAAGAGTACAACTAGAGTGTTGACAAACCATTAAGTTTAGAATACCTAGTGAACCCTAGAATTCCTTATCTATAGATTGGTTTACCATCACCCCTTGATGTATTATGAAAACTTGAGAGTAGTATAGATACTACTAGAGTTAGTTAGAAGTTCTACCATAATGTTTGACCCTAGTATAGAGGATACCCTAATAAGTACCAAGACCCCTTCTCGTAGACCTTAACAGGAGTTTCTACAGTATCCTTAAGAAAATTACAGTACTAGTTTATTGTTATAAGTTGGGTAGTATACCTCACAACATAGTATCACATAGTCTTTTGACCTATTATTGAAGTGTAAATGAACAACATTAACTGTATGCTAGCTTAGGACGACAGTATTTTTTTTCAGACTGTAGAACTTAAAGGCTATACCCCTACTTTGTCGACTATCGACTTAGACAAGGAATTAGTATGACAACTGTAGAGATTATGGAGTCTTATCTTTTGTGAACTTGAATTGTTATGTACCTTCTTTCATCATAATCCAGCGTATTTATGTTTGCTGTACTACCTTGACTTATGCTGCTATTATAGCCTAGTTTTTGCAAGCTTATTTTTTTATCGAGCTTGCTCATGGCATATGTATTATTGGGTGCACACAAGGATATAATTGCCTAATCAGAATCTGTGTATTAAGGTCTAGCTAACCTTAGTACGCTTGGTTCGTTCTTCGCATGACTACTTTACGTGGATTAAGATATATGGTAGTAGACGGATATACTTGCCCCTAGACATGTCTGACATATCGTATCGGTTACATAACTGTACTGATACGAGCATGTAAATAAAAAATTACCAAAAATAGGATTTTAATCCACAACTGTCCTGACAACTCTCTTTTCGAATTCTTTAATCTCTTTGAACCTCGTACTTGTATTCTGTCACCTTCACCTTGAATTCTTTATTATTGCTCTCCGTCTTCCCCTATTTCGGAAAGACGAAACCTCGTGCTGGTATAAGTTGACACACTGATAGTACTAGATAAACCTCATAAGACTAATCGCATGACTTAGTGACACTCTTTTATAATTGATTAAGGGCATATCATAGGTGATATATTGTGTTAAAACTTTGAGGATTAAGTAACATGATTAAATAATTTGAGGAATAGTTTTTCTAGATGTACAGCCTTAGATGAAAGATGGTTAAATTTTAAGTTCGGTAGATTGTGAACCCCTCACCCAAAATTAGACCTACTTGGCTGAGATAGTGAGACTAAAGCTAGATTGAATCTAGTAGAAATAGAACACGGTATTCTTTTTTATTTAATTTTACAATAATTATATCACTTAGCGCACCTTACCGTGCTTTGATAATTGGAGCACTACACTAGCCACTGCCTTCCTACAAATTTCACACCCTTATCCTAGACGTGCCCATCATCCAATTCTCATCTTTGTGCAATTTTCTAATTGTTGGGCACTTTTATGCAAAAGAGCATTTAGGTGTCCACACCATTGGACATGACACATGAAGAAACCTATTTTTCGCTCATGTGGATTTTCTCATAATTTTTCGGGATGTGCAACGCGCAACATCGTTCACCCCTTTAAACCTGGCCTTGCATTTTAAACAATGCAAATCTTATACCATCCTTGACCTTCTACCGTGGCTTAATTTTAATTTCGAGGACGAAATTTTTATAAGTTGGGTAGAATGTAAAACCCCTATTTCTAAAAATCGTATTTATTATTTTTTTATTAATTAATAATTTAATTATAGTAATTATGTGCTAATTGGGAGAAATATATTTTTAATAATTTTTATTTTAGGTGTTGGTGCACTTAGAAGATTTATGTGATCATTAGGAATTTTTCGAAATTTATTTCATGTAGTAGACCCCTTGAGCAGTTGCTAGCTTAACGGTATGCATTATTATAATCTAGAATTTTTCTTATGAGTATATATATATATATATATATATATATATATATTTAATTAGAAAATTATTATAAAAAGGAAAAGAAAAGAAAAGAAAAGAAAATAATAATAATAATAAACTAATAACTATTAATTAATAACAACTTAAGCAAATCTATTAGCAAACCATTCCAACAACTTCCTAGCTACTACCAGCAAACTATCCGCTGATATGAGCTCCCCCCCCCCTTTAAGCAAAAATTTCCATGCAAACCACTCATTTGCTAATTAGCAACAAACGCCCCCTCTCTTCCTCTCTTATAAATATATATATATATATATATATATATATATATATATATATATATATATATATATATATATATATATATATATATATATATTATATTCATCTAAAATTCTAACCTAAATCATGCAAACCCTTCCCCTTCCCATCTAGACCTAGAGAGCGCCGCCACCGCAGCCGAAGAACCCCGCCAGGCCGTCCAAACAAATCCCGACAACCGCGATCCCGCGCACTGCAGATTCCCACAACGAGGTACCTGTGTTCCGGAGTTGTTTTCCGTCGCCTCGCTCAACCAAACGCCACCCCGTCTTCACCGGTATGCTCACCCCTTAACCCTCTTCCATATATGTATGATAGTAGACCTCGAACAACGCGTAACCATAGGCGAAAACAGCGCCAAAGTTGGCAGAAATAGACCGAATTCTGGGATCGCAGAAAACTGCGGTGATCACCTATGTTTCGGAGTTCGTATCTCCCACCACAGAGATCCGAATTCGATGATTTTTTTTGTATGCGTAGACCACTTGACCTAGTTTAATTTTTGTTAAATAACCCTAGATTATTAACTGTTGTAGACAGAATTAAATTTATTGGAAAATTCCGCGAACACACTTTTCCAGATTTTCAAAAGTTATGAAACGGAGCGCGCCCCGCCAAACGGGACCGTCCCGCCGTGTACCAAGTGTACCGAACGGTGCGCGTTGCGTAACCGGACACGTGAGAGTTCGCAAAAACTGATTCGGACGCGTATGCGGGCCGAAATCAGCCCGTATCCGCGGACAAACCCCGGGTCGCAACTTTTGTGAAAGTCGCGCGCATTTTGTGCACGCTCGTCAGATTGCGATGAGACTTGCGCCACTGGACTCTTGGTAACACGTTGGTCCTGTGACCTAATTTTCACGCAATTCTGAGACAGTTGACCAAGTTGCCAATTGGCGGGCCCCACGGTTGACTTTTTGGGCAAAATTGTGTTCGGTCCATCGGAATCCATATTTGGACATACCGTTGGTTTTGTATTGACATTTAGAGTTGTTTGACCTATAATTTGTCCCATTTAGAAACTTTTACCCTTGGCACATTTTTTGGTGCAAAGTGGGCCACACGTGGACCCCACTTTTATCCGAAATTACCGTTTTGCCCCTGTGTCCAAATTGGACGAAAGGGAAGTGCTTTCTAGCTATTTTGCTTATTCTGGGAACGTTGGTAATATTTATTTCATCATCCAGAGATATTTGTTCTGAGGCCGTAGCTTCTGATCCTGTGTGCTTGACTTCTGGACAGTACACCTTGCAGCTTTCTTACCAGACAAGATACCTTGCCAAATTGTTTACAGTATTTTGCATGCTTAGTATTTTATGTATATTTATTGTATTTTTTTTATTCATTGTATGTGTAGTTTCTTTCAGTCATTACTATATATTAGATATGTTGACACACACACTTGACACAGTATCATAGAGGACAATCAGTAGGCGTATGGGCTTTAACGACTCTGGTAAACCGTAGTAACTAGCACGCACTATGGTGGTCGTGTCCGATGGTCGCTACCCCCGAGGTATGTCGATTGATGGAGTCCGAGGGTCGCTACCCCCGAGGTATGTCGGCTGATGATGTCCACTGACGAGTGTGTGAGTGTGAGATTTAGATCGAGTAGCCTACCCTTGTCCATACGTCGAAAAGTTGTCCTCATTTGCATTCATATAGATTGTCTTGTACAGCGTACTTACATATTTTTTACCTATTATGCATGTTTACTATATTCAAATTGGCTTGCTGTTCTGTATCTTGTTACGTCCCTCTGAGGACCTGGTCCCCTTCCAGGTGTATCTGTTCTTGAGTATTTGCAGGAGCGCAGATTTGGATGGTTATATATGTTTCGAGGATGTCTTCTCTTCGAGCCCGTGGTCGTTAGCTGGTATTCTTATATTGTGTTTATTGTGTTGTACTTTTCCATTCGAGTTGGTAGTGGATTTGTTTCCATCCAACTATCATCCTTAGATACTTATGTTGAGATATAGTTATATAGATGCTGGTTATTCATTTATATTGATTTTCTGTGGATGAGATTTAGATTATACCCTGTGACTTGTGACATATGTTTATATCACTTGTGGATTGATTTTCATATTACAGCGTACGTGTGGATTTTGGTTTCCATATATTGGAGTTGCCATATCCATGCGGCTGGCATGCTTACGTGTCCTAGTCCTCGTATTCTTAGGACTGGGCCATGACAGGGAGGCTCGGGGGTCTCGGCCGAGCCTGGCCTGCTCGTGCTTCCGCGCGACCAGGGTGGTGGTGGTCACACTAAGGGGGAGCTAGGGTTGGGTGCATCCCTTAGAGGAAGTAGAAGTAGAAGAAGAAGAAAGGAAGAAGGAGAAGAAGAAGAAATTGGGAGGCTACGATTTTGAATGGAGAAGAGGGAGGAGAGAGAGAGGGGGTGGGGGTTTCTCTAGGCATGGGGATTAGGGCCTGCATTGGGAAGAGGGGAGAAAGAGACATTATATAGGGAAGTGTGGGTAGAATGGATGGTGGGGATTTGCCCAATTCAAATGGGTGGTGGTGATTGCACATGAAGGAAATGTTTTCTTCATCCAAAAGAGAGGGAGGAGGGATGTTGACCGGTCAAGGAAGAGGGGTGGCCTCTTCATTTGGCTTTGACCAATGAGGGTGTGCCACATGTCACAACATTTGTAATTTAGTCCCTTAAGTTTGGGTATTTGCACAAACACAAGAAATGATAAAAAAATTATGGGAGAATTAGTGTTTGGTGTTTTGTAGGGTGAGGGGGGTGTTGTGTGTTTTGCATGGGCTTAATTAAATGGGCATTGGAATTAAATTGGGATTAAAATAGGATTAGTCAAAGTTGGTATCCCCAAATTAATTAGAATAAATTGTCATGTGCTCTTAAATTAAATGGGGGCACATGGGACCTCAATTGGGAGTGACACAAAGGTCATGAATGGTGTAGGCTTGGTGTCAGTCTTGGACCCTTTTATTGGTCTGGCTCAACGGGTTAAGTTGGTGTCTCAAAATTGATGGCAACAACACCGGTGCGCGACACAGGATTTAAATAAGGATTTCGGTTACGAAAAATTGTGCAATTAATTTAGAGCACAAGAAAATATAATTTGAGTGACGGGAAAGTCCAGCGCCTAAATTGGCTTGTCAAGTCAAAAGTGCAACAATCTGTTGGAATTTATGGGCTGATGTTGGGCTCCGAATATTTCAACAACGGTAGTGTGCGCCGAGGGTTTAATTAAAATAATCAGACATCTGCAACCTTACTCTAAACCTCAATCATCTGCTGCTAAACCTAAAATTTTCCATCCCATACCAGGCTATCTATAGAAATAATTGAGGGGGTTTACATCCTTCCCAACTTAGAAAAATTTCGTCCCCGAAATTAAAAGTAAAGCACGATAATAGCTACGAGAATTTTAAAAGCAAGCTGGTAATCAAATGCGGTACGTAAATTCGTACCTTGGTCCTCAAATAAATATGGGAATCGCTATCGAATGGAATCCTTGCGCTCCCAGGTAGACTCGCCTGGCGAATGATGCTTCCATGCAACTCTGACCAGTCGATCGGTCTAACCTCTCAGAGTCTTCTCACTGTGATAGAGTATCTCCACTGGCTGCTCTACGTAAGATAAACTTGGCCCGACTGTAATCTCCGAATGATTAAACACGTGGCTAGGGTCTGCCACGTATCTCCTCAACTGCGATACGTGAAATACGTCATGCACTCCTTCTAATGATGGAGGCAATGCAAGACGATAAGCCACTTTGCCAACTCGTTCCAGGATGTCAAAAGGTCCGATGTACCTCAGACTCAGCTTGCCTCTGCCTCCGAATCTGATGGTACCACGAGTAGGCGATATCTTCAAAAATACGTGGTCACCTTCCTTGAACTCCAAAGGTCTGCGGTGCGCATCTGCCCAATGTTTCTATCTGTCCTGTGCTGCACGCAGGTGGCTCTAATCTGCTTGACTTTCTCCAGAGTCTGTGTCACCATCTCTGGACCAAGTATCTGACGCTCTCCCACGTCACTCCAACATACTGGTGACCTACACTTCCTGCCGTACAATGCCTCATAAGGTGCCATCTGGATGCTAGCCTGGTAGCTGTTATTATAGGAGAATTCCACCAAGTGCAGATGGTCCTCCCAAGATCCTCCAAAATCGATCATGCATGCTCTCAACATATCCTCTAATATCTGTATCGTGCGCTCTGACTGGCCATCAGTCTGTGGATGATATGCATTGCTGAACTTAAGACGAGTTCCTAGACTCTCCTGCATACTCCACCAAAAATGTGACGTGAATCTGGAATCACGATCCGATACGATGCTGACAGGCACTCCATGTAGTCGTACTATCTTCCTCATATATATGTCAGCTATTATCTCCGTGGACTGTCCAACTCTGAAGGGTAAGAATTTGCAGACTTGGTGGGTCTGTCTACGACAACCCAGACTGCATCCTTCCCGCTAGGGCTCCGCGGGAACCCTGAGACGAAGTCCATGGTAATGTGTTCCCACTTCCACTCGGGAATGGGAAGCAGCTGCAATAGTCCTGCGGTCCTCTGATGTTCAGCCTTGTCTTGCTGACAGACCAAGCATCTCGCCACAAATCTTGCAATCTCTCTCTTCATCCCATGCCACCAGTAATGTTATCTCAAATCACGGTACATCTTTGTACCCCCGGGATGAATCTTCCTGCTTAAGGCATCTGCTACTATATTCGCCTTGTCAGGGTGGTACTGCAACTCGATATCATAATCTGTCATCAACTCTAGCCAGTGCCTCTATCTCATGTTGAGCTCCTTCTGCGTGTAGACACACTTCAGATTTTTTTGTGATCGATATAAATCTCAACACGCTCTCCATAAAGGTAGTGTCGCCATAGCTTTAGTGCAATTTTTACTGCAGCTAGCTCTAGATCGTGCGTCGGATAGTTCTTCTCATGAATTCTCAGCTGTCTCGATGCGTAGGCTATTACTTTGCCGTGTTGCATCAGCACACATCCTAATCCGCTCCCAGATGTAACACTGTACACTACAAATCCTCCTGATCCTAAGGTAGTGTCAAAATCGGTGCTGATGTCAGACGCTTCTTCAGCTCATCGAAAGCCATCTGACATTCGTCGGTCCAGATAAATTTCTCTCCCTTACGCGTCAGTCGCGTCATAGGCGCAGCTATCCTCGAGAAATTTTCCATGAACCTCCGATAATATCCGGCAAGTCCGAGGAAACTCCTAACCTCTGTAACTGATGTAGGGGTAGGCCATGACTCAACTACAGCTATCTTCTCCGGGTCAACTGATAGTCCATCTCCAGTGATTATGTGTCCCATAAATGGTACTCTATCCAAGCAGAACTCATATTTGCTGAGCTTGGCGTACAGCCTCTCCTGTCTCAGCGTCTCCAACACAATCCTGAGATGTCTCTCATGCTCCTCCTGGCTCTTGGAATACACCAAGATGTCTATAAATACCACCACGAACTTATCTAAGTACTGGTGGAAAATATTGTTCATCATGCTCATAAATGCTTATGGCATGTTGGTTAAACCAAACGGCATGACTAGAAACTCATAGTATCCATACTTCGTCCGAAAAGTCATCTTTGGAATGTTTTCTTTCCGTACCTTGATCTGATGATAGACGGATCTAAGATCGATCTTCGAGAATACATATGCGCCGCTAAGTTAATCAAATAAATCATCGATGCGCGGCATAGGGTACTTGTTCTTTATCGTTACAGCACTTAACGCCCTGTAATCGTTATGTAATGTACCGTCCCGTCCTTCTTTGGTACAATAAGATGGGTACTCCCCATGGAGAACCACTAGCCCGACTGAAACCCTCGTCTAAGAGATCCTCTACTATGGATCTTTAACTCAACCAACTCTATCGGTGCTAGTCTGAAGATGAAAAAATAACTGGCTCGGCTCTTGGAGTCAACTCTATAGCAAACTCTATCTCTCTGTCAGGTGGCCGGCCCGGAAGGTTCTCTAGAATCACATCCTCAAACTCTGATATAATGCGGGGCTACACTGGTTCACCTTGCATTGTGTGCCCCTAAGGTAGATGGGCACCATGCTCCTGGGCTCCCTGAAGAAACTCAACTCAGGGTAGCCTGGTGGTCTAAAAATAATGCAACTACGTCGATAATCTAGCGTCGCGTGGTATTGGCTCAACCAACTCATGCTAGGACGTTGTCATAGTCTAGACTAAACCTCATAATAAATTCTCTTGTTCTGTTTTCAACATCAATCCTCAAAGAAAGTTTTTTCTTGCCTAATGTATAATTACTCTTTTCCTCAAAGTTTTCCCTAAAGAATTTTATTCCTCAAATCTCTTCTTTCCATCATTTATTGCTCCGGGTCACATAGTGCAATTATAATAATGGTATCACCCAAGCACATACTAGAATTACTGGAATCAGATCATTATCTTCCAAGTGAGAGCCTAAAATTTTATCTCCTCTAGTCCATAATATCATTCCTGGTATCGCTATCATTTACAACAACTAATTCCTAGCATCGGGCTATGCACTTCCATAAATTATTCTAGGTCATGATCAACAATCCTTCCAGCTCCCAGTACTTCCAAGATCACGGCTATTTCAAGTACGAATAGGGTACTACTGGGTCCAATTCTCTTGCTAGCCTTCCACGCTAGATCTAGAATCTAAAAGAACCTATCAATCTATCCTACTAAGGGTAACAATCTTCTCAAAGATTATTGCACAAATCACGTCTTCTGTCGTCTGATCTACGATCTTCTTCTGGAGGAAACCATCAGGCACAAGCGTCCGTCTTCCGAATAATAGGGAATTAGAAACAATGATAACGATATTGACGAAAATTGAACGAATACAAATTGGAAGTCCAAGGGCGATAATCACATACAAAGTGAGTTTTTAAAATCTATTATGGATTGAGATCCAATTCAATAATCATAATATCTATTCCTAATTTGCAGGCTCGCTTGGCACAGTCAGGTGACCAAGACGATTTAAATTGGACCTGCATGGGCCACCACAAAAATATATCATGCCCCAGTCCCAAAATACGTAGGACCAGGAATACGTGACACGCCAGCTACGCATTCGACCAGACTCTGGTCTGACTCGAATACGTATAAGCTATATAATATAAAGGACACTATCTAGATATCCCATAAATGTAGACCTCTATGTCTCAATCCACAATGAACAGAAATATACAAGAAAGATCTACATGTACTAAAGTCGGCCGCCCAATAACACACAAACTCGAATAGACTCGAGAAGAGATGAGTCTACAAAAACTAGGCTACAACAGCAGATAAATAATCCATATGAAATAAGTAACCATAATGCCGGTAAAAATGATATGAGTACCTAGTACAGTGCCCGCAAGACATGCCACTCCATTAGCAACTCCAAATACTCCATAATCGTCTATGCTACAAAACTGGCAGGGAACTAGGTCCTCAGAGGGACGTAACAAGGTACAAAAATACAGCATGCCAAGTATAACAGAGAGTACAAGTACAATGACGGTATAATCTAGCATAACCAAACTAAGTGAGACACAGTTTGAAGACAATGTTATATGCGTGGGCTGTCCAAGATAAAATTGTAGCTCCGGACACGGAAATAAACGGGATATACCGCAGTTCCGGGCAAAGAGTCACACGGGTGATACAACTACACTAGATACAGGATCACTACAGAAATAATACATATATATATATATATATATAAGTGCGTGCAGAGGAGCCCAAACGTCTAGTAACTGTCTTCCCCATCCCAAGCGGTCAACGATTGTGCGTTAAACCTGAACCTCTATCTAACAGTCTCGTCACACAGAAATAACTCAACAGTCGCGACCCTAAGGTCGTCCCAGTCTCCGGTCATGATGTCAGTATCATGATACAGGAAATCTGGCACAATATCAGTGTATGAATGTGTCCTGGGGTGACGATATACTCAGGTACGTACATCGAGGTGTTACGAACATCTAACATTCGTTACAAGACGTTACAACGAACGTCTGTACCCGGTTGTGATCCGGACGTTAAGTATCGATCGTAAACAAATACGCGCACAATGTACATAATGAAACAATAAAATATCTGTAACTGAAATACAGGGTGGCAAGGTACACTTGCCTGCGTCCGGCTGCTGATGACGGGGATCCGGTACCACGTCCAAGTCCTCAGGTCCCGTAGTACCTAGAGATGAGATACAAACTCAATCAATAAACTATCACGCGGCCAACAGGGAAGTGACACACGTCTATACATATGCTCAGACTCAGCTACAACTCACAGGGACACGGCGCTAGAGGGTTGACCAAGGTTGACTATTGGTACGTTACATTAAATAAACTAATCATCTGTACAATATTATCAAACCAACCTCAATCCTTCTATATTCGGCCCAGTGTTCATTGGTATATCATGCATGTTTATTCCTCATATTTTACCTCGGTGTGCACCGACGTTATCCTGTACATTTACTGTCATCCTCAAATACATAATTAATAATTATTAACCTTCCGTTTCATATTATCGTTACCAAATCACAATAAGTACTACTCTTAAATTAACCCGTCATTGATTTTCAGTCCCCAAATTACCGATTAATGGTTTGATACTACACACTGGTTCACAATAAATCACATGTCCCTCGATGACAGATTATAGTATTATTTTGCAACAATTTAATCTGCTCAACAATAATAATCAAATGCATATATTAATTAAGATGCCCTAACATCTCAATGTATCCCAATATCATTAACTCAATATATTCACTGCCTTAATTATTAACCTTGCATTTTCCACTCATGCGTATAGTTCATAGCTATTTCATATAATCCCATTCCTAAACAAAGATCCATGCATTCTCATACCCTAACTCATGTATATCTATTAATTCCATTTTAATTACTTATGTAAGTAAACCCTAAACACTACATTAAACCCTAATCACCCATCATTAACACAAGATCATATACTACACTATATTTATCCAAGACAATATATAAACATATAGAGAGGGGGGGGGAGTCGTTCACCTTGGTCGGGGTGGTTGCTGGCCGGTGGTGAAGTCGGAGTGGAGGGTGCTGGCCCGCCGGAGAGGAGCCTGGCCGGGACAGTCGAGGCAAGTAGGAAGCTGGAGGTGGTGGTAGTAATGAAGCTGGAGGTGGAAGTGGTGGTGGGAATAACAGTAGGCCGGTGGAGGTGCAGGGAGGCGTTGCTCGTGGCAACGGCAGCCCGTCGGAGGAGAGCCGCGGGGAGGCTCGTGGCAACTGCAACCCGCCGGAGGAGAGCCGCGGGGAGGCTCGTGGCAACTGCAGCCCGCCAGAGGAGAGCCGCGGGGAGGCTCGGGGGTCTCGGCCGAGCCTGGCCTGCTCGTGCTTCCGCGCGGCCAGGGTGGTGGTGGTCACACTAAGGGGGATCTAGGGTTGGGTGCATCCCTTAGAGGAAGTAGAAGGAGAAGAAGAAGAAAGGAAGAAGGAGAAGAAGAAGAAATTAGGAGGCTACGGTTTTGAATGGAGAAGAGGGAGGAGAGAGAGAGGGGGTGGGGGTTTCTCTAGGCATGGGGATTAGGGCCTGCATTGGGAAGAGGGGAGAAAGAGACATTATATAGGGAAGTGTGGGTAGAATGGATGGTGGGGATTTGCCCAATTCAAATGGGTGGTGGTGATTGCACATGAAGGAAATGTTTTCTTCATCCAAAAGAGAGGGAGGAGGGATGTTGACCGGTCAAGGAAGAGGGGTGGCCTTTTCATTTGGCTTTGACCAATGAGGGTGTGCCACATGTCACAACATTTGTAATTTATCCCCTTAAGTTTGGATATTTGCACAAACACATGAAATGATGAAAAAATTGTGAGGGAATTGGTGTTTGGTATTTTGTAGGGTGAGGGGGGTGTTGTGTGTTTTGCATGGGCTTAATTAAATGGGCATTGGAATTAAATTGAGATTAAAATAGGATTAGTCAAAGTTGGTATCCCCAAATTAATTAGAATAAATTATCATGTGCTCTTAAATTAAATGGGGGCACATGGGACCTCAATTGGGAGTGACACAAAGGTCATGAATGGTGTAGGCTTGGTGTCAGTCTTGGACCCTTTTATTGGTCCGGCTTAACGGGTTAAGTTTATGTCTCAAAATTGATGGCAACGACACCGGTGCGCGAAACGGGATTTAAATAAGGATTTCGGTTACGAAAAATTATGCAATTAATTTAGAGCACAAGAAAATATGATTTTGAGTGACGGGAAAGTCCAGCGCCTAAATTGGCGTGTCAAGTCAAAAGTGCAACAATCTGTTAGAATTTATGGGCTGATGTTGGGCTCCGAATATTTCAACAACGGTAGTGTGCGCCGAGGGTTTAATTAAAATAATCAGACATCTGCAACCTTACTCTAAATCTCAATCATCTGCTGCTAAACCCAAAATTTTCCATCCCATACCAGGCTATCTATAGAAATAATTGAGGGGGTTTACATCCTTCCCAACTTAGAAAAATTTCGTCCCCGAAATTAAAAGTAAAGCACGATAATAGCTACGAGAATTTTAAAAGCAAGCTGGTAATCAAATGCAGTACATAAATTCGTACCTTGGTCCTCAAATAAATACGAAAACCGCTGTTGAATGGAATCCTCGCGCTCCCAGGTAGACTCGCCTAGCGAATGATGCTTCCATGCAACTCTGACCAGCCGATCAGTCTAACCTCTCAGAGTCTTCTCACTGTGATCGAGTATCTCCACTGGCTGCTCTACGTAAGATAAACTGGGCCCGACTGTAATCTCCGAATGATCAAACACGTGGCTAGGGTCTGCCACGTATCTCCTCAACTGCGATACGTGAAATACGTCATGCACTCCTTCTAATGATGGAGGCAATGCAAGACGATAAGCCACTTTGCCAACTCGTTCCAGGATGTCAAAAGGTCTGATGTACCTCAGACTCAGCTTGCCTCTGCCTCCGAATCTGATGGTACCACGAGTAGGCAATATCTTCAAAAATACGTGGTCACCTTCCTTGAACTCCAAAGGTCTGCGGTGCGCATCTGCCCAATGTTTCTGTCTGTCCTGTGCTGCACGCAGGTGGCTCTGAATCTGCTTGACTTTCTTCAGTGTCTGTGTCACCATCTCTAGACCAAGTATCTGACGCTCTCCCACGTTACTCCAACATACTGGTGACCTACACTTCCTGCCGTACAATGCCTCATAAGGTGCCATCTGGATGCTAGCCTGGTAGCTGTTATTGTAGGAGAATTCTACCAAGTGTAGATGGTCCTCCCAAGATCCTCCAAAATCGATCATGCACGCTCTCAACATATCCTCTAATATCTGTATCGTGCGCTCTGACTGGCCATCAGTCTGTGGATGATATGCAGTGCTGAACTTGATACGAGTTCCTAGACTCTCCTGTATACTCTGCCAAAAATGTGACGTGAATCTGGAATCACGATCCGATACGATGCTAACAGGCACTCCATATAGTCGTACTATCTGCCTCATATACATGTCAGCTATTATCTCCGTGGACTGCCCAACTCTAAAGGGTAAGAATGTGCCCAACTCTAACAGGCACTCCATGTAGTCGTACTATCAATTGGTGAATTGGAATGATAATTATTATTAACTATGCTGAGATATGATTTCTAGGCCAAAACTATGTCTTGGAAGTCAAACTAGGTCAATACCTTGTTGTACTAGATTTTTTAGGTCTTAACAAGGTCAATTAGTCAATATTAGAATCCACTAATTATTACCTAACTTATACTAGTTGATGTCTTAACTAGTAACTTAATACTTAACATTACCTTACTTCTAATAGCTTAGTATGTCAATACCTTAGTGACTAATTATCACTAATACTTAGTTAATATTAGATACTACTCAAATAATACCTTAGCTACCTTAGTATGGTATATACTACCTACTGGCATTAACAAACAATACCTTCAGCCCATAACTTACCTACAATCATTTTCTACTAACTAACCAATACCTTATCACCTTAACTCTAGCACTGATACTCTAACCCACCACTGATACACAATGCATACACCCATGACTCACTGTCATAGTCCTTATCCCTTCGTTGATTGATTCCTCACTTATGATACTAACATCTGATGCACTTAGTATCTGAACACTACACCTGGTATTTAAATTATCTTACCTAGTATCCAACCATTATCCTAACACAACTGACACTAAACACCTTAACTCCCCTTGCCTGCAGACCCTCAAACCTACACAAAGACTATAATTGAATGCAGTACTCCTCACAAGCATACACAAGTATTAATCCCTTATGGTCTGAACCCAAACATCTACTACTAGTAGACCACTAACCCATTGCACCAGTGTGCCCCCACACTGACACTCTAATTACCTGTAAATCTGAATGCTCGAGTCCCCTTATCTGACACAAACCCAACTATAAAGAACACACCACATCATATACTGAACACACAATGAATCTGGAACCCCCATTATAAATGCATTATTTACAGTGCATGCAACACACTTCCAAGGATCTGTTTTTGATATTGATCTTCTTATGTGCAGGTTCTACACATTGGTTGCTCCCAGTACAATCTCCCATACTTGAACCTAAGCCTCCCCCCATCAGGGTACTCGAGCTAAGCTTACACTAAAGCTCTCCAGGACTGCAAGTCTGCAAACTTACTGATCTGCACTTAAACCCTCACACACAATGCAACTTACATTCCCATATGGCTATAGCTGCTGATTCTAAACTGGGTTCCCCTCACCACACTGAAACACACACACACACACACACACACACACCAACAACTAATCACCAACACTCCACCACAATCCTATGTTACCAAGTATTAACACAAATATGCAAACACCACATAGGCAATGGGATACTATGATACTCAAAGTGTCACGCCCCAATCTCCCGCAAGCTCGATAGTCTCCGCTGAACGTGAATCACCACGTTTACAGCTCTCCCGCAGGACAATCGTTCTCATCGGGACGTGATGCCGTACGAGCCTGGAGTTGCGCTCGTACAAGGCGATGTTGTCAAACACCAAATATTATCATTGAAACAACCAAGTTGCAGCGGAAGTCAAGTATTGTGTACCAAGCACACAATCAGAGTAATACACAGCGAAGCTCACGATAGGGTCCAAATGAAATGCCCCGAAGGCGATGCCACAAAGGCGATGCCACGGAGACGATAAAATGCTCTTGCTCTTTTCTCTAGCCCACAAAGGTACTTATAGTTCATACATCTTGTCCCGTATATCCAAGCAGCGCCACTACTTCTGCGTACCTAAAATAATGCCCACAAACGTGGGTCAGTACACAACCGTACTGGTGAGCGGGGTAACCCACTCGCCTAAGCCGACACTAAGTAAAAAAGTGAATGCAAACAGTTATATGGTGATCTTTCTAGTTGAATCCTAGATTCATTTCATGGCATAGGGATGACATGTTAAGGAAAGCAGTAAAGCAGTTTAAGCATGCAAGCATTCAACTCAAACCAATCGACAAGCATATATAAGCAACCCGAAGGAAACTAGCATGCAACCGTCCTGCTCAAGTCCAAGCAACACGATAACATATCGAACCATCAGTCTCGCCTCAATATCCATCCTCCACCAAAGTTTATATTCCAATCTCGAGTGCACACTCTTGCCGAGGCAAGGTGGCCACGCCTACACGAAAGCCAACCCAACAAAAGAACAGCAAGCCAACTCTTATCTATATGAAGTCACTGGCAAAGCCATAAAGGACATATTCCAAGCATTAACGGTGCGCCCTATCAGCCCGGGATGCAAGCCCCGCTGGAGGTCCTACAATGCATCGTGACTAGCACGAATCAATATTTCCCTCCGGATCGATACGGTCCCAGTGCCGCGGGAAGCCGTTTCAAGAAAATGTCAAACCCTGTATACACAGGTTGTCCGTGACATACAAAAAGTAGGTATGACGAGAGGATCGAACATTCTTGCCCCACCAAGCGATCCTAGACTCGTTCAACCAAATATCCAACCGAAGCATCCATAACCGAATATCCAACCAAAACATCCATAACCATTCTTCTAACATATCCAACCAAAGTATCCAAATCTCGACCTCAATATATATAGCCCAAGGCACCAAAATATCAAGTGTTTCCATAGAAAAATGCCTCTGCTCAACTCAATATTTCATATTGGATGCAACACCCCAACTCGGGACAAACCAATGGCAAAATGCCCCAACCGTGGTATAACGCCCTCGCCGATGCAGTTGTTCGGTTTCGAACCACAACTGCTCGCTTTGCGAGACAAAGCGACCAAGTGATACTCGTGCACGGATGCACGCTCGCTCGCCCGAATTCCCGATATTCCCATTTGCCTCAATGTATCATTCCAACTTGTATAATTCCAACCGTCCAAGCATAATCCCAATGTATCCAACCGACTGCCTCAAATGTATTATCCAACTCTAGTTCCAACTAACCAACACGTAAATCATTTCAAGCCACAATCCTATCAAGCCAATGACGTACACTCTATGCACGCCTCAGTGTAGTGATTCCCAATGTTTCAGCCCAAGTGTTCAAGCCTTTTATGTATTTTCCATATTATTAGGCATGAAGGAGTAGAGGAGAAGGGAAAGAGCCCACTCACAATGTTTGATCCCGTTAGGCATCCTGTCCTGCCGATACGGCCAATCCCTTGAACCCGTGGTCTGATGCAAGTACGATCTACTCAACTGGCATGACCGTACGAGCATGCCGTGCTCTACAAATCATCCGACCGATCGGACTAAGGAAGATGGTATTATCATTCTAATCCAGCTATCTCAGTACTGCTCTGAACGAACACCTGATTTCCATCGAACCCGCTAGCCATCTGCACATGAAACAACTCAATCAATACTTATTCCTAAAATCCAACAAATCAAATATAACCAGTATTTGTTTTATTCAATTCGACTCAGCGTAACGCACCGTGCGGTTGCGGACGTTACATAATATACCACTTAGAATCAGGTTCGTCCACGAACCGTGCTGGTACTCATTCTTTATCAAATGCCGCTATCCAATTCCATGGATCTGCTCTATGCAACTCACATTATCCCGATTCAGACTCAGTATCTCGCTCTGCTGAATGCTCGTACAAATTCTCGAATTCCCACGTCCTTCTTGCAGCTCAATACGAATTCTTCGTATCGCTTAGTTTTGGATCGTACACATATTTAAGGCGTCCCTAAAATACATGCATTTCAGCCGAGCTTTGCGATAGCGAATTTGGACAAGTTACAAGGGTATCTTTATGTCCGAGGCATCCACTTGCTTTACTCCCAATTGAACCAAATCACGATTTCCATTCCAACATATTCGATTGAGCACTATTCTCAAATATGATAATTTTCCACCGACTCAATCAGTTCGTGTTCCAACTCAATTCATCCAACTATTTCTGAATCCGCACTAGCAACATCTCCAAATATATATCACTTGCACCGAACGATCAACACAACCAATACTACCCAAGCTAGGCGACTTACCCAAATATCAAATTTGCTCTTAATCAGCTCAGCCAAATACCTCTTCCTCAATCTCAATACCTCGCTGGGTGAACATCTATATTGAGGTTCGTGTGATCCACGAAGATCTCACCGCCACGCCAAAGGGATAGTGTCGCCACAATTTCAACGTGGACACACTCGCCACAATTCCTAGGTTGCGCATGGAATAGTTCATCGCGCTGCTTCCACTGCCTCGAAGCATAGGACATCACCTTTGCCTTCTGAACGAGCACGCTTCCCAGACTAAGTTCCGAGACATCTTGTAAATCTGAGGCACATCTGTCCCTTCCAGTATTCGTAAAGATTTGATCTGAATGAGCCGCCACAGTCTTCCATTCATATAAATGCTATTCCCTTCCAGAGCACGATGAGTCAGAGGCGATGCCATCTACAAAAATCTACGACTCTGAATCTCATCAGTTGACTAGGCTACATCCACCATCGCTTCGATCTTCTGGCTGCTTCTTCAGCTGAAGACTATCCCAAGGGTCTCTCGAATCCAACACTCAGTCAATAAGCCAAATCTCCAACACACATCTGCCCTCGACGTATTCCCAAATACGCCGCCTCAAGGGTCGTTCTATGGGTTTACCATATTCATCTCCGATCTGGCGGGCAAGTTGCTAGGGTCAGCTGCCCCGAAGCTACGCTCGATAATTATAATCATCACGATGGACAGTTACTATAAACCATGTTCTATCTTATCTGCAAATCCGAATCAAAATCCAACCATTCTATCCAAGCGAACTTCCAAATCCGAGAACCGCGCCCGTTGAAATCGTCTTCCATCAATCCGCCGTTCTGCCCTGAATCCATCAAATTTTTGAATTGCCATGTTCGTCTTCTCGCACTACCACTGCAATGATTTCCGAAACCAAAGACTTGCTCCAATTCTTATCCGTTTGCCGTGTTCCACAATGCACGTCCAACTTGCTCGAGCAGCACAGTGATTTCTTCCGACGTTGCTCCCACGTTTAGCTATCTTCAAAAGTCTGTCCACCATAATCTTTTTGCCTTATATTGTTGCCACAATTCGTCCACGTCTTCCGGAGAATCCGTCTATGCTTGTTGCACGATCTTGCCCAAACTTTCACTTCCGCTAAATCTGAGTCAAACTTCTCGAGCAGCAATATCCAAAATCTTTTAAGTTTGTGTGAATCCATCGCATTGTCCCTCCAAACCAAATCGTATTTCATTACTCAACCAACAGCTCAAATATGTTGCCCAAAATCGTAGTCCGTGCTCGCTATCCTTCAATTAACCAATCGCTTCGCTCAAGCGTCTCCCAACTGTTCATTCCGATCTCGTCCATCTTGTCAAGTCCAACGATACTTCCATTTGCACCAGTCCGTTCTCGATATACTCAACTCAATATTCGCTTGCTCTATTTTTATTCTTTCCAACTCAATCGACTTGCACCAACCAACATGTATTCTCAATACCCGAGTTCGTTCAGGCAATTTCTATTTGATGTCCAAACCAAAATATTTTCAGTGCCTTGCTCAATATGTGGTATCCCATATACCACTCCGAATCAAGTCGCTACTCGCATTATGATTTCCTTGCACTGGATCCAAGATCCGTTCGAACCATCCCTCATGCGAGATCCTGCCATTCCAACTTAAGTCTGACACAAAACTTAGCCAATTCTTTAACCATCAATCTCGTTAGGCAACTTGTGCTATATCCCATTCTCAATACTTCCAGTTATTCTTAAAGCCGTCTAATACTTTCGCTACACGAGCAACCCGTGCAACGATCGTATTTCCAAGTAGTCCAGCCCAAATACCCAACTGTTCCTCACATTTATTGTACGAGCAACTCGTGCAAACTTATCCTGATATTCTCAAGCCAAACTCAAACATGCTCAACCGATGCGCCGCAGCCAAAATTTCAACTTTTATCCAACACAGTCGCTACACGAGCATCTCGTGCAACGATCCATTCTCAACGAATGCTCCTACTCAAAATATGCCGCATAACCAAATCTCGTATGCCAAGCAACTGATCCACTGATGCAATCAGAAACTCTCCGAACGATAAGCCAACCCAACAAAATCCCACAACTATTGCACGAATGCAACAACGCCAACCAACTGCTGCACGAATGCAACAACGCCCAACGAGGCTAAGCGATACTACGAAAACCAACCAAGGCAACACTACGAAAAACAACATGCAGCCACAACCAATAATATATAGACTTATTGCATGAAACATCCAATGTGGCACCGAGTAGAGTCAAGAGCTAAACGACACGCGAAAGCTATTTTAGAGTTTGTGATGAAGCGAAGGACCAAGTCCGAAGAAATGAACCGGGCGCTCTGATACCAATTTGTCACGCCCCAATCTCCCGCAAGCTCGATAGTCCCCGCTGAACGTGAATCACCACGTTTACAGCTCTCTCGCAGGACAATCGTTCTCATCGGGACGTGATGCCGTACGAGCCTGGAGTTGCGCTCATACAAGACGATGTTGTCAAATACCAAATGTTATCATTGAAATAACCAAGTTGCAGCGGAAGTCAAGTATTGTGTACCAAGCACACAATCAGAGTAATACGCAGCGAAGCTCACGATAGGGTCCAAATGAAATGCCCCGAAAGCAATGCCACAAAGGCGATGCCACGGAGAAGATGAAATGCTCTTGCTCTTTTCTCTAGCCCACAAAGGTACTTACAGTTCATACATCTTGTCCCGTATATCCAAGCAGCGCAACTACACCCGCGTACCTGAAATAATGCCCACAAACGTGGGTCAGTACACAACCGTACTGGTGAGCGGGGTAACCCACTCGCCTAAGCCGACACTAAGTAAAAAAAGTGAATGCAAACAGTTATATGGTGATCTTTCTAGTTGAATCCTAGATTCATTTCATGGCATAGGGATGACATGTTAAGGAAAGCAGTAAAGCAGTTTAAGCATGCAAGCATTCAACTCAAACCAATCGACAAGCATATATAAGCAACCCGAAGGAAACTAGCATGCAACCGTCCTGCTCAAGTCCAAGCAACACGATAACATATCGAACCATCAGTCTCGCCTCAATATCCATCCTCCACCAAAGTTTATATTCCAATCTCGAGTGCACACTCTTGCCGAGCCAAGGTGGCCACGCCTACACGAAAGCCAACCCAACAAAAGAACAGCAAGCCAACTCTTATCTATATGAAGTCACTGGCAAAGCCATAAAGGACATATTCCAAGCATTAACGGTGCGCCCTATCAGCCCGGGATGTAAGCCCCGCTGGAGGTCCCGCAATGTATCGTGACTAGCACGAATCAATATTTCCCTCCGGATCGATACGGTCCCAGTGCCCCGGGAAGCCGTTTCGAAGAAATGTCAAACCCTGTGTACACAGTTTGTCCGTGACATGCAGAAATTAGGTATGACGAGAGGATCGAACATTCTTGCCCCACCAAGCGATCCTAGACTCGTTCAACCGAATATCAAACCGAAGCATCCATAACCGAATATCCAACCAAAACATCCATAACCATTCTTCCAACATATCCAACCAAAGTATCCAAATCTCGACCTCAATATATATAGCCCAAGGCACCAAAATATCAAGTGTTTCCATAGGCAAATGCCTCTGCTCAACTCAATATTTCATATTGGATGCAACACCCCAACTCGGGACAAACCAATGGCAAAATGCCCCAACCGTGGTATAACGCCCTCGCCGATACAGTTGTTCGGTTTCGAACCACAACTGCTCGCTTTGCAAGACAAAGCGACCAAGTGATACTCGTGCACGGATGCACCCTCGCTCGCCCGAATTCCCGATATTCCTATTTGCCTCAATGTATCATTCCAACTTGTATAATTCCAACCGTCCAAGCATAATCCTAATGTATCCAACCGACTGCCTCAAATGTATTATCCAACTCTAGTTCCAACTAACCAATGCGTAAATTATTTCAAGCCACAATCCTATCAAGCCAACGACGTACACTCTATGCACGCCTCAGTGTAGTGATTCCCAATATTTCAGCCCAAGTGTTCAAGCCTTTTACGTGTTTTCTATATTATTAGGCATGAAGGAGTAGAGGAGAAGGGAAAGAGCCCACTCACAATGTTTGATCCCGTTAGGCATCCTGTCCTGCCGATACGGCCAATCCCTTGAACCCGTGGTCCGATGCAAGCGCGATCTACTCAACTGGTATGACCGTGCGAGCAGGCCGTGCTCTACAAATCATCCGACCGATCGGACTAAGAAAGATGGCATTATCATTCCAATCCAGCTATCTCAGTACTGCTCTGAACGAACACCTGATTTCCATCGAACCCGCTAGCCATCTGCACATGAAACAACTCAATCAATACTTATTTCCAAAATCTAACAAATCAAATATAACCAGCATTTGTTTCATTCAATTCGACTCAGCGTAACGTACCGTGCGGTTGCGAGCGTTACACAAAGCACCTACCACCTATTAGTAATGACACTCATATACACACATAGGTATAATACCAACACCAGGTGCATCATCCCTTGAGTATCTAACACACCACACACTACATAATATATATATATATATATATATATATATATATATATATATATATATATATATATATATATATCACCAATAATGTAGAGTATACAATACACACTATAATAATCATTTTCTCAAACACTTTGGGTGCACAATTAGGATACTCTCTATAGTGTCATGATACACTTTCAACCTATATGCCAAATCCCCCAATATTCAACTATTACTAAATACACATATCATATATATATATATATATATATATATATATATATATATATATATATATATATATATATATATATATATATATATATATATATAATATGATTAGTTACAATAAAGAAAGAGGAAAAATATACCAATAAATACAAAACCCCCAAATTACCTTTCTGTATCATGACGTATCACAACGTATCATGATACTTCCTACTCGTATCCACTTGTGGACACGTAACTACCCCCACTATATCAATTTAGGTCTAATTAAACCTATTTCACTCAATGACACACACTTGGTGCACCAATCTCGGATTTCCCCTAATTTGGACATAAAACTCAATGTAGAAGTCATAATAGGGATCATATGAACCTAGTTCTTCTTCCTATATGTAGCCCTAATGCATGGGTGGTGTCACTCCCAATTCCCAAATATACGTATTTTGAGCGTATTATTTTCTTGCTTGCATGTTTAGTATAATGCATGAGACTAGACTCATTCTTTGGTTTAGCTTGATTCATGATTTTATTATTGGATTGGTTTAATTATGAGTTGAACCCATGGTCTAAACCTTAAACCCTAGCTATATAACCCAACTTCTTTCTCTCTCCCTCCTGATTCTTTCTTTTCCTTCTCTCTCTTGAGTTTATCCCTCCAAGTCTTAGGCAAGTACATCTTGCATGAGAAATTGAGAAACTCTCCATATTATTGGTCTATTATATTTATTATGTGATTTTAAACATGTTTAGAACTTGGTATTTTTGGATTTGGTGGATGAAATAGTGTAGATCTGGATTTTTATGAGTGTGGATGTTCTTGAGTTATTTTCTTGGTTTTGATCTTCAAAAGCTATTTGTTTTTCGAAAACTTATTGTTCTATGTGATGGAGCACTTTATTTTGAGCAGTTTGGCTTTCGAACCACTTGATTTGGAGTTGAGATGAGAATTTTATGGCAAACCTAGTCTTTTCGGATTTTTGGAGTTTTTTCATGGCCGATCTTGCTGTTCTGGGACGATGGAGTACCATACGGCCCAGCAACAAGCGTCCCTTCAGCATGCGCCCAACTTGTTGGACGGATGTCTGCTTGTGCATGCTTTTAAAAGTCGAACGTATAGTAACTTTGTGAGACTCGTCTCACTATTTTCGTATTCATATCTGGTATACTTGTATTTATTACTGTATATTTGCTTCCCGTAATTTTCTGGAATTTTTTGACTGCTTTTATGTAATTTCTGGTTTTTTTGGCTAGTGACTCACCACCATCCCCTTATTATATGAACCCCTCTTTCTCTCTCTTCCTTAATCTTTCTCTTTTTTCCTTCTTCCATTTTTTTTCCACTTCCTCTTCTTTCTTCTTCTCCAGGCGCGAGCAGCCTAGGCCTGCCGTGAGCCCCCTCCCCCTTGGTAGCAGTGGTAGTTGGTTGTGGTTTAGGCAAGTACATCTTGCCAACCATGGAGAACTTGCACTTTTGCATTTATTTAGTTTTCTTACATTTTATTGTTCTATGTTGTACTCTATGTGTTTCTCTACATGTTTACTTCTTGGCATTTTCGGTTTTGAGGTCTTGAATGGAGTAGATCTACATTTCTAAGTTAGGGTTTTCCTGGGTTCCTGGATTTTTTTGGTTTTGATCTACTAAAATTTAGTACTTTCGAAAACTTGTTGTTCTATGTGATAGAGCTTTTCATTTCGAGCATTTTGGCTTTTGAATCACTTAATTTGGAGTTAAATTGAAGATTTTATGGCCGCAACAAGTTCTGGAGCTTTGTTCTCGGACCTGTCTGGCAGGGACGATGATCAGTGCCACGCACAGTGCGCCGCGCATAGAATTCTTGCTACGCGCAGTGCGCCGCGCATGGATTTCTTGTCGCCGTCTGCGCCGCGCACATCACTTCTTGCCGCAAGCCGTGCGCCGTGCATGGAATTCTTGCCGCGCGTAGTGCGCTGCGCATGGATTCTTGCGCATTAATCCTTACCGCGCATCCCTTCTTGTCGCGCGCAGTGCGCCGCACATGAATTTCTTTCCGTACGTCATGTGCCGCGTATAGAAAATTGGTTGCGCAGTCCGTTGCGCACATGATGACCCGAATGCCTGTTTTGCCTATTTTAAGATATTTTTTAGCTAGAATCTTGCAAAACTCAAAATATGAAAGTTGTAGATCTTTGTCTTGCATTTCCAAATTTTTTAAACTATGCCCAATTTTTTAAAATATATTATGCCCAATTTTTTGATGAGAAAGTTATGTGAAAGTTATGAGAAAGTTATGTGAAAGGATCGCCTCATTTGGAGTTCTGATGAGAAAGTTATGCCCAATTTTCTAAAATATGTCAAAAATCTAGTTTTGTGCATTTTTGCAAGTTTGATGATTTTGCCCAGTGTTGCTATATTCTTTGATTGTTTTGACTTTCTTAGTCCATTGGCGCATATGACCTTCTTAGTAGGAATTACTTATAGTATTTTCTTGTTATTTGCTGTCTTGTCCTTTGTTTGGCATATTTTGAGAAGTATCAATAAATGCAAGTTTCCCTTAAAGGACTTTAAACTGACTGTAGCATTCACCTGAACATGAAATTCCTGAAACATGGATTATAGTTGCATTGTTAATCATAAACTACTGACTCCAGATACCTGACATGTACTGATACTCCCGATAGTGGCTCGACGAAGCGCCCTCCTGACATGCTAGAATTTTCGAAAACGGAATTACTTGAACTGTTAAGATAACTTCCCGTGGTTGATTGCTTGTTCCTATCCTGAATGCACTTGTCAAGCTCCTGTCCAGTCTTGCATCATGTTTAAGACAAATTACTGAGCACCACGGTCAGAAATTCTTAATAACTTGTCCAAGCTAATAACTAAAATAATAATCTAAAAAGCATCTAGAGAGATTCCTGGCTACATGCAATCCCGGTATCCCAGCGACACTAGATGAATTTGTAGCTCTCCATCGTGAGGGGCACACTTCCAGCATACCGTCGAGTATTGCATTACCAGAAAATAATTATACCCGATAAATCTATATTATTTATTCTTTCGTTTGGATAATCTGGATAGTCTGCTGGACATGTGGCTATAAGGAATCCCAACTTGCATGTGCTAGTAATTAGGGCTGTGATAACCCTAGTTAGTTAATGATAGCAAGCCGTAGGGCACAATTGACCGTGATTACTTGATTTCCAGTCTAGTCTAGTCTCGTACTGATTTATTTATCAGCAATTGATCCTGTGAACTGTACTTGAAGTCCGACTCCCGATATTTCTATTTAATACCTTAGAGCATGCTTAACTGTTATTTTATCTGCTGCACTTAATTACTGTTTTTCTTATGTCATTTCTTATTGATTTGTCCGCATGTTGGTTTTAGTTCCTAAGTTGGCTCCCTTGTGATAATTTGCTATTTTGGGGTCTGACCCCACTGGTTTTGTATGGCCAGATATCGGATAAACACCACCTGATCTCTCGTACTTTCCTCCTCAAGATGGTGAACACGAGGAGCACCCGAGGACATGAGTGGGTTTTTCCTCCACCGCCCACTTAATCTTGTATAATTATTCTTTCGAGACGTTTAGCCACCAAGCACGTATTTAGCTCATATTTTGGAACTTGACATTCTAGCCTGCAGGCCTACATGTAAAGCATATTCTAGACTATAGCTAGAGCTGATCATAAAATATTGTACTCTGCTAGTTCTTTATTTTGGTAACTAGCTTCATGATCATCTGTGTATGTATAGTTTGAGATGCCTTTCTATTATATGTTTTGGTGATCATACATCTTGTAACTTGTTGCTTGCTTGAGATTGAGACACCTAGGATTATCATGACCAGAGATTGACTGTTGGATTATAGAGTAAACTCTCATATGTATAGCCGTGACCGTATATCGGAGTATAGAGTACTCTGGTATACGTAGCTGGCTTTGTCTGCTCCCGCTCTCCAGTATTCTGGTTCTGGAACGTGATACGATTTTAGTGGTGGCCCATGCAGGTCTGAAAAATTCAGAAATATAGGGGTTTACCAAGTGTTTAGATGTCTCAATCATATTACTCCTTGATCTCCTTCGATATTGACTCTATATCATTGAATCTTGACTTGATACTTGCCTTCATCCTCGATCACTCTTGTCCTTCCGATTTGATAATTGTGTCATCTATCTTTCAGGGATATTGTTCATGTTCCTTCTGATCATCCAGCCCGAGTTTCTCCAGTGGCAGGACAACTACCGGCGATCCTGAGATACTCGGGGACCACATTGCATATAAGATAGTTCATTGTGTTGGCTTGGTAGAAGACTGCCCCTAGACTTGCATTTGTTCCTAGATGGGCATTGTCCCTAGAGGCTTTGAGTATGGCTCACGAGACACGTTGTGCACACCCCGATAACAGAATAATTGGCTTATCTTGCTTGCTTAATATCGAATATGAACTCTGTGTTTCAAAAGATGTTTTCATAAACAAAGTAATATGACTCTGTTCTTATGTTGCATGAAATGAACATAGGTAAAACTAGAAAGTTCACTAGTAATATAATATTTTATAACATGATTACTTAGTGTTGGTTTTAGTGAATGTTTGCTTCTGTTCAGTTGTTTATTCTCACCAGTACTTATAAAAGTGCTGATCCACCAACAGTTTACTTCCTTGCAGGTACTGGATCGTCCGAGGGAGCGATAGGCATGCCCCATCCCCAAGACCCAAAAATTGTGTTTCGATTGCCTCAAGCTGCTATCGTATAAAGGGGCATAATGTATAGAACGATGCCTTTGTATTAAAGAGAACTCAGTCCCTCGATTTGCCCCGAATACTCAGATGCATAAATGCTTGCAACAAATGTCCCTCCGCTTCTTATTCGATTGCTGCGATGATAGCCAAACTTAAACGATGTTGCCTTGTGCGAGCGCAACCCCAGGCTCGTACGGCATCATCTCCCGGCATCAAACGGCCATACGTGCCCCGCGGGAGCGCCGAGGCACGATGATTCGCGTTCGGTCCCGCCGCGGGGGAACGGTGGTCGGGAGGCCCTTGGGGTCGGGGCGTGACAATGCAGCTAGGGGACGTTGTGGGGGTGGTATAGCCGAGTTTGGGAGGATATGGGTCGGGGTGAGGGTGAGGGCCGTTGTAGGGGTGGTACAGCCGGGTTGAGGGGGGGTAGGGAAAGGGGGGTAGTGTTAGTTTTTTGTTTAGGATATCAAATTGATACCTATCAAAGTTTAAGGTATTAAGATAAAAAACTTGAATAATTGAAGGTATCAAGTTGTAGTTTTGCCTAAATAAAAACATACATGTTTACAATGCTTTGAGATACCAAAACTAGTTATAATTAGGGCTAACCTAAACGTAAAACTACGGCTTGCTTTCTAGTTTACTAATTCACACTAAGTGTTGAATTTAAATAAAACTAGCCTAAGATGAGGCAAACATGATTTTTTTCCCTGGTTCTGCAAAACCTACCATATACCCTTACTTATTAATTACTATATAAGCATTCTCAATTATATCACACCTGATTTTGGCCCTTGACGCTTCCTAGAAACAAACTAATTCTATTTTTCTAGTTTCAATTAATGCTCCTTTAAGATCTCTGAATGAACATTGAAGGGTCATTCATAATAGGGTACTAACTGAAATAATTTACAGAGATTTGCATATAGAGCATTAGAGTTTTCTAAAATTGCATCTAGAGCGTAAAAGTTCTAAAAATTACAACAACAGACACAAAACGCCATTTTCAATGACGTTTTCTAGCATGTGCCAGAAACGCCCTTTTAAAGGGCATTTTTTGGCACATTTAAATTCACATTGACTTCTCTCCAATTTATCCCATTTATTACGTGTAGGTGGACGGGTGGACAAGTGGAGTTAAAGAAGGATTGTGGGGGAATGACATCATGGGGTTATATATTGGGGTGGTGGGATGAGGTGAAATCTTAAAGGATGATTGGTAGGAGAGTTAAAGGAGGGTTGATTTAAAAAAAGAGAATTTGAGTTGCACCCCATTTTTTTATCATAATTCAAGGTGCACCACACCGATTTACCATAATGTACCATACCTTCCACTTTTGACGAAAATCGTCCACAACTCACGGTCAACTGCTTTGACCAAAAAATTTGGACAAAAATATTTCCTTCGTCTTCTTCCCCCCGCCGTTGCCCCCCTCCCTGCTGTGCGCTCCCACCGCTGCACTACCCTCCTCCCTACTGCGCACCCCAACCGGAGCCACCCCTCCCTCGCATCGAAAAAAGAGAGGGGGAGCTGTGGCAGTGTCGTGCCTCACCCCGGCCCTGCAGCAGCGCCGGTGCTCTCCCCCCCCCAACCTCTTCGCGCTCCCCCTGCCGGAGTTCAGCCGCCTCGTCCCCCTCCTCCTCCTCCACTGCCCCTTCCCTGACCTCGCCTCTGCCACCCTCCTCAACCTCTCCATCTCCTCCTCGGAGATCCTCATGTCCACCCCCTCTTTTCTCTCCTCCCTTTCCTGCTCCCTCTTCTCCTCCTCCGACAGTCAGCTCCGCTCGCCCACCGCCATGCTCCCTCTACTCCTCCTCCACTCCCCCTTCCCTAACCTTGCCCACCGCCATGCAGGGCCTCCCCTACCCACCCTCCACCTCTACCCCCCCTGCAGCGCCGCTCGCCCCCTACCACGTATTGCTCCCACCCTCGGCCCCCGTGTGCGTTCCCCTGCTGCATCCGCTGCTAGCTGCTTGTTGTTTGGTAGACCGGAGAAAGAGGGAGAAGGAGAGAGAGGGGGGAAGGGGAGAGAAGGGGGGACTCCGGCAGTCCGAGAAGGGTAGGGGGACGTGGGACGCGCAGTGGCGACAGAAAGGAGAAGAGCGCACGGGGAAGAAGACGAAGGAGAATATTTTAGTCAGAAATGTTTGGTCAAAGGGGTTGACTGTGAGTCGTGGACGATTTTCGTAAAAAATTAGGGTATCGTACATTATGGTAAAGCAGTGGGGTACACCTTGAATTAGGATAAATAAAGTGTAGTGCAACTCAAATTTTCTCTTAAAAAAAATGCTCAAAAACGTCTTTTAAAATGATGTATTTGTAACGAAGCAAAGAAATGTCCTTTTAAATGGTGTTCTGTGTTTGTTGTAATTTTTATAACTTCTAAGCTCTCAACGCAATTTCAAAGAACTCTAATGCTCTATATGCAAATCTCTGAATAATTTAAGTTAGACTAATAATAATCTGAAAGTTTAATTCTGGGTTAGACACACCCTATGTAATGTTACAAGTTAGCAACGAATAAAACGTTCTTCTCTTTATGTTTGCCAGACGCTACAATAAGAAAGAACGAAGGAAAAAAAAAAAGCTGAAGAGAAGCTCCTTGTTGGGGTAGTCAAAACCACCATTTCTCAAAGCAAGATTCATCGTACAGACGATCTGTCTCCAGGAACCAGGAGTTCACAAATGAACTTCTGGAACGCTCAAAGTCACCTTCGAAAACACCACGTGGGAGGGGGACACTCTAGGCCGCATATGATCTGGTATTCTTGGTTTTTTTTTATCTGATTTCTCTCTCCTCAAATGAAAGAGGAGTACCTATGCGGCCTGAGGAAACTCCAGGCCGCATATGCGCTGACCGACCAGATCCCCCAAAATCTGGGTGTCAGAGCCGCCCGTGCCGCATGCGCCGTATCCGCCGCCTGACACATTGTACTGTACGAGGTAGCGCCGCCAAACGCAGAAATCAGCCGCTCGTGCCGCATGTGTCGCATTTTTCGAAAGGCACAGAAAACCATACGCCGCCTAAAGCAGACCATGTCCTCTCCACATGCAACTCGCTCATCCAAACATGGCCATATAGCACCTGGCTGCAGAGCCCCTGGCCGCATAGCGTCAGGCCATATAACCCCTGGCCTCATAACGCCTGGACGCATAGTGCCTTGGCCGCATAGCGTCGAGACGCATAGCATCGAGACTCATAGCGCCAGGCCTCATGCGCCCGAGCTAGCAACCGTGCATGCAACTCGCTCTTAAAAGGAGTGCACGAGCGCCATGCGACGATGCTGGCGTGCTAAGTGCAAAGTGCGCCAACAAAGTGCCACTTTGCCCCCTTGAGCCCGAGTCCGAGTCTGAGTCGCTAAGCCCCTTCAGGACTTAGCACCTAAGAAAAAATTTCCAGAGGTGGTAAAAAAATAAAGATTGTCATAAAGGAGTTCACACTTAATCCCTCTAGGAAAGACAACCCACATGGGCCACCACTCCATGTGCATATACCAATACTAAGCATAACTATATATTGAGATATACACATTGGTGGTTTTCCAATGTGGGACTAAAACTTCCAAAGCTAAGTGGAAAATACCAACAATCCTCCACATATATCACAATATATGGTCGAGCGTTCCTCACAGTGACTGCCATCATGCATTAGGATAGATGTCACCGACGACTTGAATCTTTCAGCTTGGGTCAAACAACAGTAAGATACAAGAATGGACGAGGCATTGAATTCTACACCATAGCTGATATTCTTCCCACTCACACAATGACCTCAGCTGTGCCATCCAGTTGCACATTAAAGGTCATGTGCTGACATGGTCTCAGTGTATGTATCTTGGGCGTCTATAAGCTTTTTCTCAAAAGATGGCCTACATCTCTATCCATACACTTAGGTGAGTTCTTTCACTATAGAGAGTTTATTATCCGGCAAGAAGTCTTACGCTTCTGTGCGGTGCTACGCCGCTATGACATGGCCGTCCAAGGCCGAGGATCCCCCTCTTATGGTGTCATACCACTGTAGCATGAGGACACATGCCTCTTAGTAGTGTCGTTACTACACACATCATGGAGCCTTGCGCTCATGTGCGGTGCTATGCCTTTGTGACATGGCTCGAAGCCGAGGTTCACTCCCTCATGTGGTGTCGCCCACTGAAGCATTAGGACACATGCCTCTTAGTAGTGTTTACTACATCCCAGCATGAAGCATTGCTCTTCCGTACGGTGCTACGCCGTTGTGACATGGCTCGAAGCCGAGGTTCACTCCCTCATGTGGTGTCATCCACTGTAGCAAGACATCACAGGCCTCTTTGTAGTGTTGTACTACCACTCTCTATCTCTTTTCATCATTAGGCTACCTGCCTATGTACGGTGCTAACGCCGCTGTGACATGGCCCGAAGTCGAGGTTCACTCCCTCGTGTGGTGTCATGCCACTACAACGTACGCTGGATATTCACTCTGCCCGAGAACTCATTAAGGCGTCAAAGCTATCCTCCCACAGGAAATATTCTGATCAAGAACAAATAGTAGACCACAGTGGTTCCGGGTACGTATCCCACAATGTCCCTGAGGACTACCCAGTGTACCTGATATTCTGCTGGTCAATAGTCCTCCTTTGATCCAATAGCTAGATGCCTGGTAGATTTCTCTTTGAACCAATAGCATAAAACTAAATGGTATGATTGCAGAGACACAATATCAGAGGTCCTCTAAGCCCGTATCTATTGTGTCCTTGACTATGTGCGGTGTTACTACCACTGTGACATGGCTTGCAGCCGAGGCTTTACCTTGTCGAGGTACCTCATAGTGGTGTTACCCCACAGTAACATGGAGTACTATGCTCCTTCATAGTGCTTGACGCTAACTATATGCGGTGCTACTGCCGCTGTGACATGGTCTGAAGCCGAGGCTTTACCCTGTCGAGGTACCTCATAGTGGTGTCACCCCACGGTAGCATAGAGTACTACGCTCCTTTATAGTTCTTACGATCAGCTGGTGCTTGAGGCCTATTTTGAACGGTTCTGCCCGATTTATCTGGCTCTGAACATTAACCACTGTAATGATCCACGCTGGCTGCGCTCATTCAGTGCCATGTGTTTTATCCATACAGTTCTCTTCAAACCCTTGAAGAGATGAATAGATGCCACTACTGCAGCTTCCTGGTTTTTACAGTATGACTGTATCACTCGAATATGTATACTAACCATAGGAAGATCAACTGAGAGCTTATAATACCATTCTGCTTTATATGCTGCAGCTAATAGTGCATAGAACTATGAGAGTAAAGACTGCTTCTTCGACTTTCACGATATAACAGTACTACCCCTGGAGAAGTCACGTCCTCCTGTGGATCTTTCACTCTTCTTTCCTGAGCACCAACTTGCATCACTGAAGCCTTCCATCATATCTGGATAACTACTTTAGTGCAGGATATACTACTTAGTCCACTTGATAATTCTGACGACTCTCTTCACAGCTTTCAGTATTCAACAACACACATACTGTTTGTGAACTGACTCGGAATCCCTACATCAAGAGCTATATCAAGCCTGGTGGTATTCGCAGCTTGAATCATACACCTGATGATGCTCGAGTACACCAACTGTCTGATGCTTTTCCTTGGATTTATGCTTCTTCATCTTCATGTTACACCTGAGGAGTATCGACCCTGATATCCAAAGCGTGTGACCAATCTTCTCATGCAGAGAGCTTGTGACTGAGTAAGCCCACCTGGCACCCAGATTATCTTATATCCTTAGGATGACATCCGCAATCCCATGTCACGAGTCTGGACAAAAGAACATATTTGTTATAGTGACACTTCTATATCCGCAACTGGGATTAGCAAGTCGTCCACATAGATACAAAAGATGACTCATTTATTATCAACGAACTTTGAGTACACACTCTTGTCTGTCTCGCTGATCCTGCGACAACTTTGACTAGCTGACTTGTCAAACTTCTGCTGCCACATCATGTAATTTATTTTAGGCCGTATTGAGATATCACCAACCAGCATACCGTCTTCAAACCTGAATGACAATAATTCTAACGGTTGTCCATGAATCTCTTATATCTGTCTTCCTCCAAGACTTGTTGCCTTTCCTTCATGTGATAAACAATCATCTTAAGAATAGCATCTACGGAAATTATCATCCTGATATATGACATATTTAATGAGATGCCAAATAACTCAATCCCCTGTATCTGAGGAAACCCCTAGGATACAGGCCTAGTCTTGAACTCAACTGTTCTGTCTGCTTCCATTTTCTTCTAATAAACATATATAAGCATCTGATAGGTTTAGCCCCTTCAGGAAGATTGATCAACATCCAAGTGTTGTTATGGGTCAATCTCTTCATGGACTGCCTCCTCTTAGCAGACTAAGTTTTTGGTCTTTATCGCCTCATTATTGGTAAGTGGCACGACCTCTATATGATAGGTGATAAGATCATCTTTGGTCCTTCGACCTCCTGACTCTTCTTGTTGACTGCTCTTCGAGTTTCTGGTTCAAATATTTTCTTCTTAAAGACAACTCCTTCTGGGACTACAACTTCTTCTACAGAAGTACCAACAACTCTTGCTGGTAAAATCCTCCAGAGATTACTCATACGCCTGAAACCCCCACATTCGAATAATATTCATGTGAATTTGACTTTGAAGTAGAGTTACATCAGAAGTGACGAACGGTACTAAGGACATGACCGTAAGTGCAACCTTCTTCCACAGACAATCCGGAAGACCCTTTGTACAACAATATATAAATCATCATTACTGTCAACTACTCGTCCTTCCTATCTGCACCTTCAATGGATTAGGAGAGTATTGAGATGTTATTCCATAGTCAATTCTAAGTTCTAGGCTGAACAATGAGAATCCAAAGAATAACGCACGTTCCATAGTCAATTACATGTTCTAATAAGCTTGAATGATGTGAATCTAATGAACGACGCTCGTTCCATAGTCAATTCCATGTTCTAGGCTGAACGATGAACGATGAGAATCCAAAGAACAATACTCTCCGTCTTGATTACTTCTGAGTCTATTGAGTTGTAAACCGGTATGACGCTCAGATCCAAACTTGAAGTCCCTGAGGTTCTCAAACCATTCATCCTTCAATCATGAGTAGATACGTGAACATGTTTTCCGAGAAATCGTCAAATAAAGAAGTAATAAACTTTATCCCGGCCCTTATGTGGAGAATAGAAGTCACAGATATCTGAGCTCACCAGCTTCAGAGGATCTGTACTTGTAGCCACCCATCTAAATGACTTTCTGACTAGTTGTTGACTGTATCACAACTCTCCACATCCTTACACCCACATATTGGAGATATCCCTGGATTAGACATATTTGTTTGAAAAAGATATTTCTCAGTCAAATGCGTCACAACTCAATAAGAGCAATCTCTTCCTCAAGTCGGAAGTCCAGAATCATAATCCCAATCCCTAGATCTTCTGCTTAACACTTATTCGCCATAAAGACCTTCTTCTAAGATAGTGCTCTTCCTTGGTGAGCTGCTCTTTCCCAGAGCATGCTTTGTCAGATGTACCGGTGTCTACCACTAGTCTGCAACCACGCTTGATAACTCAACCTGCGCAATCATAACAACCAAGTTAAGTAATCAAAACCAAGCTTAACTATACCTTGCTATATTGGTTTGGATTGGTTCTGCATTCAAGCTCCAATTTCAGCCATGCGTCAAGTCCTGTCAAGTGCAAAGACCTTCATGCACAAAGGCCACCATGCAGCAGCACACAAACGTCCATGAGCAGCGCGTCCTGCATACGTAGAGACCATCATGCAGCATAAGTCATTATGCGGCTAGCTCTGCCATGCGCCAAGACCTTCGATGCGCCAAGATCTGCTATATGCCAAGTCTTCCCAAGCACAAAGTCCTTTCATGCGCCAATCTCTGCCATACGGCAAGAGACTGCCATGCGGCCAAGAGACTGTCATGCAGCCAAGTCATGTCATGTTCATAATCTGCAATCCTTGGTCATCTTGTAATCTTTCTTCTAACCGAAATGTGCGTCCTTCAAACGCTAACTCCACCATCCTGAAAAATGGTAGGTTCCGACAACTCACTTTCAATATTTGACAAATGACTCATTCCCCCATCCAAATGTTCGAAGTGTATCCCGTCAATCTCCTCAAGTTTGTGAAAACTTGTTGCCGAGAAGATTTGATCTGATGTTCTTTCATCTTGCTTCAGATCTTGCTTTGAGATTGTTAGTCCCGAGAAGGATCAAAGATCGTAGAATGTGGGCCATAGTAGAGCTACTAGCGAGACCCGAAGGTCCGCTCTCTACTGGAACCCAAGTTGTCGTCGACATCAGAGATTCACACAAGAGCTCCTCATATGATATATCTCGATTCCAACGAAGAACGAACCAAGAACAGGTTACAATAGACTTCAAAAAAAAATAAAGATTACAACAAGCAATGAGTAAAACGTTCTTTTGTTACGTTCGCAGATGCTACAATGAGAAAGAATGAAGCAAAAAAAAAGCTGAAGAAAAGCTCCTTGCTAGGGTGGTCAAAACCACTGTTGCTCAAAGCAAGATTCGTCGTATAGATAATCTTTCCCCAGGAACCAGCAAGTTCACAAATAAACTTCTGGAACGCTCAAAGTTAGCTTCGAAAATACTCGAAAATACCATGTGGGAGGGGGACACTCTGGGCCGCATATGATTAGGTGTTCTTGGTTTTTTTTTTATCTGATTTCTCTCCTCAAATGAAAGAGGATGTCCTCTAAATAAAGAGAAAAATATCACCTATGCGGCCTGAGGAAACTCCAAGCCGCATATGTGCTGACCGACCAGATCCTCTAAAATCTGGGTGTCAGAGCCGCAGGCGCCGCCCGCGTTGTCTCCTCCGCCTGACGCGCTGTACTGCACGAGGCAAACAGCACAGCCAAACGCAGAAAGCAGCCGCCCGTGCCGCATGCGCCTCATTTTTCGGAAGGCACAGAAAATCATGCGCCGCCTAAAGCAAACCCTGTCCCCTCCACATGCAACTCGTCCATTCAAACCTGGCCGCATAGCGCCTGTACGCATAACGCTTGGACGCATAGCACTAGGCCGCATGCACCTCGAAGCATGCGTCCGAGCGCCATGCGACGATGCTGACGTGCAAAGTGTGCCAACAAAGTGCCACTTTGCGCCCTTGAACCCGAGTCCCGGGACTTAGCTCTTAAGAAAAACTTCTCAAAGGTGGTGACAAAATAAAGATTGTCATAAAGGAGTTCACACTTAATCTCTTTAGGAAAGTCAACCCACATGGGCCACCACCCCATGTGTATATAACAATACTAAGCATAGCTATATATTGAGATATACACATTGGTGATTTTTCAATATAGGACAAACTCCCAAAGCTAAGTGGAAAACACCAACAATATACATTCAACCATATCAATTGTTTATATTGCAACCTATGGGTCGAATTATACAAGCGATTCTCTTTATGGCCAAAGGCTAGCAATTATTCCGGACACTTTTTTAATTTCAACACTAAGAGATACTGATACTACAGTAGAAATATATTATATGTCGAAATATACAACACGGTCTACTTACTATACATTACACACTAGTCGTGAATTGATTTGGTCAAAAACGATGTCTCAAGACACCCAAATCGAGTCGGACACTTTTGAAAACTCGTGTCGGAGGTACCCGATACAATCATAATGTTGAATAACAAAATTTAAGCCCAATTCATGATCGAATATATGCAATTCCGAACTCTTTTTCGAACAATGTTATATTCCTTAAAATCCATATCAAAAAAAAAATTCCATTTGAATCGTAAAATAACATAAAGCATTCCGGAGAGAAATCACGGGTTCTATTTGAATTTAGATCCTAATTGGCAAGTGTACAAAAAAAATGAAGCTTATACAAATATGTAATATACCTTCACATACACAAGCAATTTCTAGTCTAAAACCTAGAGCTAGCCTATAATAAAATTCCAAATTTTAGGAGTTGAGTTTAGAGCCCTAATCTACTTACTACACACAAGCAAGCCCACTAGATTGACAATATTCATACAATCACAATTTTTATAATGACCAACAAGAACAATTTAATTAGGGCTATAATTATTAATGGCATATGACAAAAATCAAATGGCTGAATGAACTAATAAAAGAATTGGGATTCCAAAGGCATGAATGAATTTTTTTAAAAAAATTAAGAGTAGGAAAGAGGCTTGGCCAATTTTGATGAAGTCTTCTTCTCCTTCCCTTCTTTTTCTTCCCCTTCCTCTTCTTTCCTCTCTTTGGCTAGTTGTTGCTTCAGTTCAGTGTGCTTCTTCTTCCATCGGTGTGCTTTGGTTGTCGGTCCAAAATCGAATAATGATCACCCATGAATAATGCTCACCCATGATGGTAATAGCTACACTTTGTTTTTGGTATTGTTGCTTTTTTCTCCCCAATAAATCAGAAGCAGAAAAGTTATCCAAGAAATGGCTAACTTATCAATATAATAAGCAGAAGCTGATCTTTCTCTTATCGAAAACATAAATAGCCAAAAGACATTCAAGATGTTTTTTGTCAAAAACATAAGACTGTTTCCGAAAGCTGCCCAAAAAATATGAAAAAAAAAAAAAAAATCTATCTGATTTTCAAAGAGTTATAAATAAGCAAAGGCCACAGCTGTGCTACACCAGAGCCTTAATATTCTATAATGCATAATATGGCAATAATACAATGAGAAACACTGTTAATAAACTATTTTTACAGTTTTATCATTATTATTATTTATTTTATAACATCCAACAGTCTGTCATTTACTCTTAACTTGTATTTATCTCAAATTCACATTTCAGAACAACGCGCGTAAGACACCATATTCCCATAATTGTGAAATTACATAAAACAGAGCCATAAGTTTTAAGACTTTCTGGCAAAATCAAGTACAAAAATATAGTAGTGTTGTTCCTTACCAGACTGCAATTTCTGTAGGCAATACAATTGCCAATCCTAACAAAACAGCTAATCCTGTTTGTCTTCTAACAATTTGTAAAGGAGATAAATGATACATACGGTTAATTTAGAGTATTGAACCATTTGAACACATCATGGAACTTATTGCTTAATTCCCTTTAGGAAAAGACAGCAGTTGCTGCCCACATTAGAACAATCACATCGCCTGCATGGAGCTAAGCATACAATTCAGCCACCTTATGTGACAATCCGTCAACTTCATCTCCATTTTCATGAATTGGTTCCTCCTGAAATAGAAATTAGGAAATGAGTTTAGAACTTTTCGAATGGCAAATCCAAGATGGTCACTATTTCAGTACTACGAAAGATTTTATAAAAATGTCCGGAAACCCTAGACCCTCCGAAAATTGTTCTTTCAGTGAGCTTCTGTGGTGTTTCATGGTATGTGCTTGGGTGCATGTGTGTGTTGCTGTTGAAGGTTGTTCTTACTTCTGAATTCCTTCCATTCACCACAACACACTTGGAAGCACTGATGCTAGCACTCTTGTGCAAGCTACGGGCACTGTAATTTGGTTTGTTCACTCCATTATGCGCGGCTGATAAATCTTCTGATCCATTCACGTGTTGTGACCTTGGAGGACTTTGAAGGGTAGTACGAGAAATTGAAGCTGCAGTTCTCTTTATCAAATCTTTAGTTTCATCAACAATTTCCTCTTTTGATGCACACACCCTCTCCCTGTAACAAAGAGCAGTCAAGTCTGCATGTCAATTAACTGAATAGGATATTTTTATCAGGTAACACTTTATCAATCAAGGGTAAGATCATGTGTTCAATGGTTTAAAAGGGTGCATGCCAAAGTTATGAGGGAAGATCAAACGGACGAAGGCTACCTCGGTAAAGAAGCATGCTGCCTTTGAAGTGGAGTGCTCTTTTCCCCCTTGCCATAATGCTCTTCAAGATGAGCGAATTGCCGCTTAAAACGATCAACTCCGCTGTTATTTCAACCGTGCGACATCAGTAGAGTTGAAATATTGATAATACTATTTTCAAGTAGGATGATTTAGCTTCACATATGATATATCTACCTTGATTAAATAATAAATATAGTAAACACAAGGCAAAATACCTTATGCATATGGGTGAAGCCAACCAAAGACTGACCTCTCTTTTTTTTGCTGAGGCCTGGGCTCAAACCCAGGACCTCTCGCTTATCCCACAGTGGTCCAACCGCAATGGACCGGCCAGCCACATCATACTGGATACCTTGTAATCTGTTTGGGGGTCATTTTTCCCCTACATTTTCTCCTTTTTTATGTTGTGAGTGTTGTAACCGGTTATTGTTATTGTGATGCTCATGTTAACCTGTAAGTTACAGAGAACCTAAAGATGAGTCCACTTAGGAATAGTATATAGCAAGATACCACTGTAGTACAGGAGGCAACAAGATCAAGGTGCATATTGGGCCGGGCAGCCGTAAACCGGCCCAGTCAACGCCGGTCTAGGCTGACCCGGACCCGGACAACGAACCGGTCCGGCTCGGCCCACCCTCCTTGCGGGTCCGGGTTGGGTCAAAGAAACCGACCCGCAAGCCCGCGCTCCGGCCCGGCCCGGCCCGGCCGGGCCACGCTTGGGTCGGGACCGAATTAACCGTTGAAACCCGGTCAGAGGTCGCCGACCCGGTCAGGTCCGGTCTGACCCAGGTGATTTTTTTTTTTGCTTATAGCCAGGACCGCACCCGGTCAAATCCGGTCGGGCCCGGTCCAATACACACCATAACAACAAGATATTCATTCACCTTGCATTTATCTAAATTGTAATATTACTTCTTTGGGTAGATCCCCAGAAAAAAGGCTAGTGGTTAATTCAGGAGGCAACATGATATTCACCTTGCATTTATCTAGTACCGGTAAATGCACGTGCGTTTCACATAAAATAATTTTTTCTGATATTATTGTAAAATAGTTTAAATATTTAAATATATTTGAATTAAAATTTGTTATATATATGTTTACATTTTAATTACGATTTGTTATAGATTTGATTATATTTTAATTATAATTTGTTATGAATTTATCTCTACTCTAGTACTCTTTGATAAAAAGTCTTGAAAAGGCTAGCCTAAGCCGTACGTATATCCTCACGTAATTAAAAAATTAAAAAATTAAAAAAATTTAACTAAATGTTTAACTACATAATATTATATAACTATAGCAAAATACCTCTTCTAACTCATGTGATTAAGGTATGAGGCATTCTCCTTGGTTGGTTAGGTTTGATTCCCCATGGGCATTATTTATAACAAATTTAAATTTTTTTTTAAAAAAATTTACGTAATTTTTTTTTAAAATAAATAGTGGAGTATTTACAAACGGCTTAGACGGCTCAAAATTGAGCCGTTTCCAAGCCTCATTATAAGAGTATAGATGTAATATTACTTCTCTGGGTAGATCCCCAGAAAGAGACTACGGGTTCAGTTGACAAAACCTCTATAAACCTAAAAGAGAAAACAACCTGGGAAAAGAAAATGTAGCTAGCCCTAAAAATCCTTTGAAGCTTGAGTCCCCCCTGATCATCCTGAATAGCAATGAACTTGTACTTTCTATTTGCATAGGTCCCTAGAGATTTGTCCCTTGATTTTTTTAAACCATCCCTTCCCATAGGAATGAACCTTTACTTTCTATATAAATGAATCTTACTGCTATTCAAACTTAATTATGCAGATGTTCAGAAACTTACCAACTCACAAGTTTGCAAGAAACCGTTACTTGAAATTTTGGCTTTCAGACCAAAAGTCCATATACTTAATGTTGTAAAATTTAATCACTCCACAGCTAGAGACCAAAAATAAACAGTTCAGAGACTCAAAAGTTTATCTGAATGACCCTCAACAGAAATAATTTATATTGGTCCTCCAGTTCTCAACCATACTATATAATATATATCAAGATATATTCATATGTTGAAGTAGACAATATTGACAACCATTTAAAAGTATTTATTTGGCACAAAATAGTAAGCTTAAAATGCACATCCGCGGATACAAATGAAACACACCTGGGATACATGAAGCTGGTTGGATCTGCACCTCTGAGATACTCCTGCAACATCTGAGGATGATACTCCAAAATCTGTTTGCTTTTTCAAAGAATGCTTTATAAGTAGGAGAATGCAGCAGATTAGAGTCAAAATAACACTGCAACCAGTAAGCAGCTGTTGTCCATACCTCTCTATAGATTAACTCCCTCACATCTTCTTTTGTTAATTTCCTCCTCTCAAACTCAAACTCAAGTTTTGAGATTGGCTGTGTTGATGGTTCACGGTCTACATTGGCAAGACCTTGAAAGTATGGATCAGCTAATGCCTGGGAAAAAAACAGTATGAGCACACATTACAACCAAATAACAGGCTGCATAAGGTTTAGTCAGACTTCAGTTTTCCCTTGAATGGCAAACAATCTCAATTGATGAATCTTACTTCTTCAGCAGTAGGCCGATCTTTTGGATCAAACGCAAGAAGGCGTTGAAGTAAACGTAGAGCCAAAGGATCTGTATTAGGGAATTTCTGCAAGAAGGAAATTGGTAGTTTTCTCCGCATGCTACTTAGATATCTTCTGGCCTTTTCATTTCGAATCTACAGGTATTATAAAGAGAAACTAATAAGAGAAAATATAAAAGCACAATCATTTGAAAAATAAAGCTATTGAATAGTTGTAGTTTATATGATGAATAATGAGAAAACATAGGGTAAATTCATGAAGAAAATTAAGACTGAAAGTCGCACAAGAAATTCCAAAGAACAATTGTATATAATTATTTAACATTTGTATCCTTTAAGAAATGAGCATAGAGCCAACAGTCTACCATCTCTGAGAAAACCAATCCACAAGAATAAACTTTTTCTTCAATCAGAGCGCTTCATCATTTTTAACTATTAAATCATGCAACAAAAAAGTCTCACAACTCCAATCACCGGATTGTATGCATTATAGCCAATTGAGCATTGCATTGAGTCTGTTAAGGTAAAGTTCAATCTCCAGTTATTTTCACTGATGATCCACAAGATCTTAAGTTTTAGGTTTAGAAATACATAATGATAAGCATTTGAATATGTATCTTTTGATTTCTATAGTCCATAGATGTGCTCCAACACTTCAAATGTTGCAAAATGGAGCAGAAAGTAGCAAAAGAGCATCTTCTCTATTACGGGAAACAAACAATAAAATGGATTGCACAAGTAATAGTTTATGAAACTATAGCTGCAAGAGGTAAGGTAGTATTTTTTTTTCCATGATGATGAACCTAGATCTAAGAATGTTGATGCAAGGAAATACTTATAATGACATTATCATGAATATTATCAGACTAACAGTAGGAATAAAATATCATTTTCTGCTAAACAGCAATATAACTACAACAGTGAGCCAACCCTTGCTGTAGATTCAGCTGAAGGAGTGCCAAGTAGATCAGTCATCAGATCCAACTGATGCACAACATTTTTCCCAGGGAATAAAGGTTTCCCTGTTAGCATTTCTGCAAATATACATCCTATGCTCCAAATATCAATTGCGGGGGTGTACTGCAAATAAGAAACAAAAAATATTATTATGGTCATGATTAGCAAATGGCAGTAATTTAGAGAAAATAAAATCTGAAAGTTAAGTAGCAGGAGACTGATTTCATCATTAATATGCCAGCATTTTGCGACATGAAAACATAAAATACAATGAAAGAAACATGTATACTGATCATACAAAGACATCCATTTAAGAATATACAAAGCTAAATTCACACAAAGATACAAGTTGTGCAAAAGTAAGTTGAGCATAACCAGAGTTACGATTAATAACTCAACCACAGCAATTTGCATTCAGCAAATTTCATTCCAGCCATGGAACATCTACCTTCCAGAGTGCTAAAATTTAGCATTCTGAAATTTCAAACCCGAGTGAATCGAAATCAACCCTAGTCACACACTTCTGATTGGTTTGATTAGAAAAGGAATCATGATTCGACATCATTAATGGAGGAAAAGTGCATACTGCTCCTTGGTTGCATGAATTTCTTATGCATATCCAAAAGGTAGGTCTATATATGTGTCAACTGGCATCCTGGGTTTTATGGCATAACCCTCTCTGTTCATACTTACCTGGATAGGAATTTGGCTCGAACATATAGAATAGGCATCATGTCAACAACTGGTCATAAAAACTTTGTGAAATATTTTATGGAGCTTTCTTATGCTCCACAGCGACCCCATTCGGATGGGAGAAGTTTTGGAAACCAAGATTTTTTTGGGTGATGATGAAGACGCCTACCATCACTGCAAATCAAGGAAAACCACTCCTAATCACACTCTTCGTCCTACCTAAGCATTCAAAAGAAGCCTATACCCATCTCTCCTCGTTCCATACCAAGTGGCATACCGCATTCCTGTTTTCAATCTTCATTCTATAACGTTCAGCTTTCTAAGTAAACTTGAGCATAATTAAGGTGATACCAAAAATGAAGTATATTCTGCATGGAATGGAAAGCAGGGTTGCCAATCCAACCTAGGCAAAGTCACCTAATAATACTTGCACACTGATGTAGTTTCTTCCTTTCAAGGAGGACAATGTTTTCTCAGGTAACCTAACACGATAAACTATGACCAAGGCTTCCCTTTAAGCACAGTATTCCCCAAGAAATTAACACTCCGTGCTCTACAGGAACCATTGGAGCATATTGTAGGATCTATCCGTACACATGGACAACAAAATACTGAACATACAAATATACAATTTCCACACATATACAAAAAGGAGGAAAGCATACAGTACATGTTCAGCAGAAACCCTAGTTATATATACTTGGTTTGGTTTTGGCTACGGCTCATATAGGCTAATAAGTTCAGCATTATGTATACTTCTAGTCCAATATGACTCACCACATCAGCAGCGTCGCGCATTACATTTTTAAGTTAGCTAACCAAAATATCAAATGCATTTAACATAAAAGCAACAAGAACTGGAACATAAAATGACAAAGATTCCTTTCAAGTCACATAAAAATCAAACAAGACGCGACAATAAAGTTCTTTTCCAAATCTTCAAACACTCTAGAATACATTATTTTCTTCCATGTCAAACTTGGCACAGACTGCTTTGCTACTGAAACAACTCGAGCCCCAACAGAAAGCAGAAATTAACTTTACTCAAGTTGATTGCCAACTAGAACACAAGTTTTACAACAATGAGAAAAAAGCAGTAACATCCTAATCAAAGGTAATAATGGTATCAGCTTCTCATTCTATATCCAAAATATTGAGTTTGTAACCTCCTCTTGGAGGGTAACCATGATGTGCACAAATTGAACCTCATTATAATCCTTAATGACATCCTAGGACCCATAAGAAAGTTGATCACAAACCATTACAATCACATCCGAACACCTAGCTTACATGTGCTTTTCGTGCTGCAACAGTAAAATAATAAACAAAATGGCAATGTCAATTGAATTAGTGCTGAGTGCAATTACTTTAGGGTATCTGTGCATTCCATGAAACGTGTAAGCAAGAGAGGTCCCTATAAGTCTGCTTGGTTTTGTGGAAAGTGAGGCAAATGAAAGGAAAATGAAAGTGGTTCCTGTAGAAATGGATTCCCATTTACATAGGATCATTTTCCTCTCCTTCCTAGCAACCAAACACAGCCAAAGTGCAATAAGGGAGGAAAAGAAATAGAGAGGTAGGGTTCTGTGAAGTATTTGTAAGACCTAGCCTCGACCATGATGGATAACCAACAACACTAATATTACCTTCATTTGTTCGCTAGCTACGACATAGCAACTAGCTGGAGATAGCTATATTAGATCCGAGAAAGGGAAATGAAGTAGCAACATCAAATTTTCGATACTTAAAACCAGAAAAATCACAGCATGTGACAAGTGTTGTAACACGTTAAACTAATCGATATAACGCACAAAAGCTCTGGACCATCTTACTTTGGAGAAAAATGAGCCGCATAGTTCAGGAGCACGATACCACCTAGTTGCCACGTAATCCTACAAAAGTAATAGGTACAAACCAGTAAGACAAGTAATGATATTAAGATATATATGCTATCTTGGAGAAGGTGAAACAAAATAATGACCCAAAGACTATCAGATTAACAAACAACAAAAACAAGAGCTAGAAGAATAACAGCCAAGAAAGAGTAACATACAGTCCAAAATATAGCTGATGGGGCATCGTTAAATGATACTCGAGCAAGCCCGAAATCACAAATTTTTAGCTTGCAGTCTGCATTGGCAAGTATATTCTTGGGTTTCAAATCCCGATGAAATACATTTGCTGCAGAAGTCAAAAGAAATCATCTATCATTAAAATCATCAAACAAAATCCACAGGCAACCAATATTTCTCAGCATTGTTTGGGTAAAAAGTAACCTGTATGGATATATTTCAAAGCTCGAAGAAGTTGATATAAGAAAAACTGATAATGTTCTGGAGTGAGATCATCATTGGCCTTTATTACTTGGTGAAGATCTGATTCCATCAGCTCAAAAACAACATAAATATCTTTGAATTCCCTGCGAGATGGAGGAAGCATTATGTGCTTGATTTCTACAATATCGGGATGCCGGAGCAACCTGAGAAGCTTGATCTCTCGTAGAATGCGGGTGGCGTCGGAAACATGCTCGAAGACATCGTTGATCTTCTTGATTGCCACCTTGTCTCCAGTGTGGGTGTCAACTGCAGCCCCCACTACACCATAACTTCCCTTCCCAACTACTTCCTGTATTTGATATCGACTTGCTTCACCATACTCTGTGAAGAATTCTGTGTCAAGCATACTCTGCATAAGATTAAAAAACAATTTATAAAAGGAGAAACCATCAGCTTTCGGTAACCAAGAAAACTGCCAGAAAAGGGAATACAAACAATGGCATTATCACTAGAAAGAAAACCATTCTTACAAACAATAACATATACATTTAGATCCTAGTAAAGCTGGAAAATGGCATACATTCTTTAGATCCTAGTAAATATGGAATATCGCGCAACAAATAAAAGGTGGGGTGATCTCAATTCCAAGGGAAGAAAATTTGCATTAATTTTGATAGTTATGAGAAATTTCAAGAGATAAGAAAGAAAAGGAAAAAAAAAAGGAAATTAAAGTACATTCCTTTTCTGGTTATTGAAAAAGAAAAAGAAAAAGTGAGGGCAGAGGGGATAGTTCAAGTGATATTTTTATTATGATGCATTTCTCTAATTGGAGATGGTGAATCTCAAAGACATAATAACTATTATTTCTTCTTCTCTCTTCTGTGATCTCATTTTCCTGTCACATTTTAGCCAACAGCATCCTTCAAGATAACTCAAAGTTCTACTTCTACAGGTATAACTGAAGCTCTTCCCAGCAAAATGACAAAAGAAGAAATCATTTTTTCCTCCGTATTTTTCGTCATTGCTGCCTAACTTTAGTGAAACACGATAGTCAACAGTGGAAAAATACCAAGAACATAAATACAAACAATTGAAACAAATGTTTGGTCAATATAATCTCAAGAATTCTAGTTTTTAAATGGATAAAAAGAAGCTCAAATCTAAGGATACACCTTCTCTGTAAAATTCCTTCTCAAAAAGCACTAAAAGATTCCTGCTTATTTTCTGTGAAGTAGATAACCCAAAAAAAAATGCAGAATTCCAACTAAGACAACAATCTATGAAACACCCAATTAATTTCGCGAAATAAAGGGTCCAAAATGAAACCACCTCAGGATTTAAATACAAAGTCAGGAAAATAAAAATAATAGACACTGGAATCCTTGGAGTATAATTGATAATCAACAAAAAGTCAACCCTGGATCAGATCTGACTCAAAGCTTTTATCCCAACATTTTTGGGTCAGTCCCTCGAAAAGCATCTCATGATAAAATAGAAAGAAAGAAATCCAATATACCAATTCCACCTCTCCGGAAATCCTGACAGCTGAGCCAACAACACAAACAAAATTATACTCAAATCATATAGGAAAGCAACATCCTAGCCTCTAGAGTTAGAAGAGATTGACAAAGCAAGCAACTTCGTGATAATTTTAGATTGATGGCTGTAAGGGGATGAAACTTTTCCTACTTGAATGGACTGAATCTTCACTTTGCAGTTTGCATACACTTTCAGTTCATAGCACCTCACATGCAACCAAAATCATCAGAAATTGCAGACCTTTCCAAAATGCAATCAAATAGCAAAACGATCTCCTAAGTCAAGATCAAGGTAAATACTGCAATTTCCAAGTCTAAAACCAAGCTTTTAAACAATTGGCCTACAAGATGCTCCAATCCGCCAATCTCATTACCGTACAATAGAATCCACAACCAACATAGCAAGAACAAGGAGGTCCCTCTGGGAATTAAAGTCGATCTTACCAGAAGTATAGAAGAAAAGTCAACACAAACCCTATCCATTCAAATTAGGTGAAAGGGGAACGAAAATATGGAGGCATTTCAAAGAAAAACATTAAAAAAACCAAATTAGTTTAGCATAATAAATTTAAGAATTAAATTGCTCTAGAATTTGGAAATACAGACTACAGCAAACCAAAGCCTTTGACCTAATCCTCAAAACAAGCTCAAACTTATGGAACCCATGTCCTCTACTGAATTCCCGACCCAGACAAATGAGGCATCCAGACAAGCTATCCACATCTTTGAAAGTAGCAAAGATAAAAGGAAATTATAAGCCTGCCAAACTTGAAATAATGGTGGATCACGTTACTCCACTGGATTCCAACTCATCACCAATAAGAACGCACCGAGACAACTAATGCAGAAGAAAATAACTAATTTTCAGATCTTACCTCTGTCCCTGCTAAGACACCAACGCAAAAATTCTGAAGTAGAGAAGATAAGAATGAAAATCTGATGTCTTCCATTTCATAAAGAGCAACTTTGCACTACATCATAAAACATGCAATAAAGAAAACTCTAGAAATAAAACCTCTGAATCAAAAAATCTGGATGAGAAGAAAAAGAAACACTTAAGACAGAATCCCCTTCAAAAGTGCCAAAGGAAGTAGTCCAGCATATTGAGCTCACTTCCTCCTATATAGAATCAATTCAGACAGATAATAATAAGTTTTATTTATGGTCATTCCGTGAACTAGGGAATAGAAGAACCAAGGCTCACAAAAACCATTTGATATAGAAACACCCCCAACAGAACCAAACTTCAGACACCCAAATAAAAGGCAAGAGAGAAAACTAATGTTGCATAGAACCCAAAGTGGGTAAGAAAAAAATATTAAATTGGTAACTTAATATTAGAAAAGAAATGAAAGAACTATATACTATCAACCACACCTCCTATATTAAATCCCCTATTCAGATGCAACTTGGTGAATCTTTATAAGGTTTTAAAAGATAAGAATGAAATGGGGGGAAAAAGTCAAACAAAAAACAGGAAAAAGAAAAGTACAGCTTTAGGAATCAACCAGAGAATGCCAAAAAAGGACTATGTTGTCACAACCTATAACAATTAACAAGAAGCTATAAGCCTAAGAAAAGTCAGATGCACAACATGAAGACGATGAGCCTTTTGAAAACCAAAATGAGTAGAGGAACAATACTATGACAACATGATCAGTAAAAAATAATATGATTTGAGATTCGATCCACAAAAATAATATGATTAAGAAGTCTAATCAATTAATCTTGCATCATCCTTTCCTCTAGAAACCCAACACAAAAACCAACAAAAATAACCATTGAGGAGGTCTTAACAGGCTAAGAACAAACTTGCCATATTATATTGGACTGCAACAGAAGAGAACTCCAAATGGTTAAGAAGCAAATCAAGTGGCAACTTAGAAAGAAGATAGAAACAAATTCTAGTTTGGAAGAGGTCCAGAAGACAAATCCAACGCTACCCATTTGATAAATAGCAAAAAAGTTCCTTTCAGTTAAAATATTATAGATGTGACTGTGACAAATTAATTTAAATAAATAAATGGGTCAGAATCAAAAATTAAAAAATTAAAGAACTCCATAAAACAAACTCATGGTACTCACCTACTTCTCTACTATGTACCAAAGCAAGATACAAGCTAATATAAGCTCTAACCAACACCAGTACCATTTGGGCACTGCCCATTTAATAAAACTACAACAATAACCCCATTGTCTCTTATGATTACTACAGATGTGAACTGTGTCAAATATTTAAAAAAAAACTTCTTTAAAGCCCTATTGAGTCGGAATCAATTTTTAAAAGCTGGATAACTCCATAACAACAAACTCGCCTCCTCTATTATGTACCAATGCAAACTGCAAGCTAATAGAGACCTCCGGCAACACTTGTGCCGTTTGGACACTACCCACTTGATAAATTGCAAAAAAAAAAAGGAAAAAAACTTTCCCCTTAAAGAAGTTTCTTATGATTACTACAGATGTGAACTGTGTCAAATATTTAAAAAAAAACTTCTTTAAAGCCCTACAGAAGTTTCTTTCTCAAAATCTATAATAAAATTAATAATAACTAAACTGCTCTAAAATCCAGTGGGTCGGAATCAATTTCTAAAAGTTGAAAAACTCCATAAGATTCCAATGAATATTCCCTCAAAATACCACAGATGTGAACCACGTAGCGTCATGTCAGGACTCATATCGGACACAATAGAGACTTCAAAGTACACCAGGACGTGCTAAAATCAACATAGTGTCCGTGTCATTGCGTCTGTGCAACAAAGTAATATCATTTGGACACTGCCCTTGATAAATTGTTACAAAAGCCTACTTTTTCTTCCAAATAAAACAGATGCGAACTTGTGCCTATTTAAAAAAAGCTGCTTTAAAAACCCAAATGGGTCAGAATCGATATCTAAAGTTGAAGGGATCCATAAGCTTCCAATCAAACTTGTATTGGACACAACAAATGTTGGTGTTTTCCACTTAGCTTTGGGAGTTTTAGTCCCACATTGAAAAACCACCAATGTGTATATCTCAATATATAAAGTATTGCTTAGTATTGGTATATGCACATGGGGTGGTGGCCCATGTGGGTTGACTTTCCTAGAGGGATTAAGTGTGAACCCCATTATGACAATCTTTATTTTGTCACCACCTTTGGAAAGTTTTCCTTAGGAGCTAAGCGACTCGGACTCGGACTCAGGTCGGGCACGGGCTCGGGCTCAAGGGCGCAAAGTGGCGCTTTGTTGGTGGCGCATGCGGCACTGGCGACGCATGCGGCTCAGGCTACGCATGCGGCTCAGGCTACGCATGCGACTTGGAGTCTGGTCGGATGGCACATATGAGGCACGAGCTTTCTCATGCCGCATAGATGCTAATTTTCTCAAGAAATAGAGGAGCTTCTCTTTCATTTGAGTTGCTGGAAAAACCGAGAGAACCAGAGCGTATGCGGCCCTCAGGAAAAGACAGTTCCACTAAATCAAAAGCAGAAGGAATCAATATGTGCCAGTTCTCATCCAATGCGGCCCCGAGTGTACCCCTTCAACATATTGATTTTTCGAGTGATTCCGAAGGTGACCAAGAGCGTTCCAGAAGTTCTTTTGTGAACTTGCTGGATCCTGAAGACAGATCGTCGTGTAGGACGAATCTTGCCTTGAGCGTAAGGAGTTCATTTCTTTGTATTTTTCTTCTTGTGTCCGTTCTTTCTCATTGTAGCGTCTGCGAACGTAAATAGAAGAACGTTTTCTGATTTTTGTTGTATTTATTTTTTTCCTTTTCTCTTTAGTCAGTTTGTAACATGTTCTTGGTTTGGTGCTTCTAGGGAGTTGTGCTACCTGAGAGGAACTCTTGTGTGAACCTCAGTACACCAACTTCTCTTCTGGATTTTGTAGAGACGAACTCTTGTATGTCTCTACTTCTTAGACCTCTCCTTCGTGAGCTGCCTTCGGGACTAACAATCTCAAGGCAAGATCCGAGTTAGGATGGAGAACCGCTCAAACCTTCTCGATACTATCTTTCACAAGCTTGAGAAGTTTGATGGCGAACACTACAACATTTGGAAGAGGAAGATCTCCTTAAATCTTCTTGTCAAAGTTGCTTACGTGTAGGTTGATCCTGAACCAACCGTTCCCGAAGATGGAGGAGAGCTTGCAGTTGGTGTGGCGCAGAACTCACACTCCAAGTGGAAGGAGGACAACGACCTCTGCAGGCTGTTGATCCTGAATGCAATGGACGATTCTATGGCAGAGTCCTACAGCAAGAAAGAGAAGGCAAGAGATGTCTGAGAATCTCTAGAAAAACACTACAAAACTGATGAGAAAATGTCCAATATCCATCTCGTTGAGAAGTTCTTCACTTTGCAATTTGAAGACGAGAAGCTCATGCTACCACAAGTCAAAGAACTTATGAAGATGCAGTAGAAACTGGAGGAAGAGGGCATGAAGCAGGAAGACAAATTCATAGTTGGGGCTATCGTCACCAGGCTTCCTCCAGGCTGGATCAAGTTCAAGACTAACATGTACCGTAAGAAGATGGAGATCCAGCTCGAAGATCTTCTTCACTGGACACATTGAAGATGAAGCCAAGGAGCAACTAAAGTTGGACTCGTTGTCCAAGCAGTTGGCTAAAGCCAACATGGTACATGCTAGTGATTCTAAAGGGAAGCAGAAATTTTCCTACAAGAAGAAGAAGAAGGACTTCAACCAGCTGAAGGTGAAGTCAGCTCAATTCAAGCCAAAGCCGAAGACTGATGTGACGTGCTACAACTGTGGCAAGAAGGGTCACTACAAGAGCGACTACAGGTCAAAGCCTAAACTAAAAGAGCAAGATGAGCTTAACCTAGTTGCTATGATTGCGCAGGTTGAGTCACATGGCATAGACACTGACTGGTGGGTGGACACCGGTGCATCCTGCCACGTGTACTCTAAGAAGGAGTTGTTCACCAGGTACGAGCCCTCTTATGAAAAGGTCTCAATGGCGAACAAGTCTCAAGCTGATGTTCAGAGGATTGGTACAGTAGTTCTGAAGCTGACCTCGGGGAAGTCACTTACACTGGAGAATGTGAAGCACGTACCAATGATTGCCAAGAATCTAGTTTCTGGGAGTCTGTTGTGCAAGGCGAGCTTGAGGATGGACATCAATGTCGGTCAGATAGTGATGTCCTACAAGAGAACATACTTCGAAAAAGCTTTATGTACCGAAAGGATATTTAAACTGCAACTTGTAACTCCTTATGTTTGTATCAATGCAGTCTCTACTTCTGGTTATTCTCTTGAGTTGTAGCATAATAGACTAGGACATGTACATTGTAAACGCATTGACAAGATGACTAGTCTAGGCCTTATCTCCAAATGTGGGGGTAATGAGGTAGAGAAATGTAAAGTCTGTGCGTAGACGAAAATTGTCAGAAAGCCGTTCAGAAGGGTGAACTGAAGTACAGATCTTCTTGAGTTGGTACACTCAGATATCTGTTACTTCAAACAATTCTCTACGAAGGTCGGGATGAAGTACTTTATCACTTTCATCGACGATTTCTCTAAGTACGCGTTCATATATCTTCTCAAATCAAAAGACGAAGCGTTCAAGAAGTTCAAAGACATCAAAACTGAAGCAAAACGTCAAACCGGTCAACAACTCAAAAGACTCAGAAGCGATCGAGGCAGAAAGTATCGTTTCTTGAAATTCGCATAGTTCTGCAAAGAACGTGGAATTGTCAATGAAACGACTGTTCTGTATTCTCCCCAATCTAATAGAGTAGCAGAAGGAAAAAACAGGACGCTGACAGAGATGATGTACTCAATGTTGCTGACAGCAGGACTTCCAAAGTGCTTTTGGGGAGAAGTTGCGCTTACGGCTACGTTTATTCTGAATAGAGTGACGTTCGCGACATATGACATTACTGCTCATGAACTCTGGTTCAAGGTCAGACCCAACTTGAATGTCATTCGAGTATGGGGGTGTCTGGCATATGTGAAGCTTTCAGACCTCAAGATACAGAAGCTAGAAATGAGGACTACGAAGACTATATTTCTGGACTATGCTGATAAAAATAATGCTCGGAGGTTCTTTGATATCGAATCAAATCATATCATAGAATCCCGCGACGCGGAATTCTTTGTAGACAAATTTGCTAGGCACAAGAATATTGTTCTCGCGGATGTTCTGGAGAATGCTGCTAGCACAGACGAGGCAATACCTCTCAGAAAGAAGTAGTCCAAGAAGAAGTTGTCGTTGATGAGACAACATTTGAACCAGAACCCTTTGAGCCAAGAGCAAAGCGAGTGAGGAGGCCGAAGGACTTCGGAGAAGACTTTGTTACCTACCATGTGGAAGCCGATCCGCAACCTATGACGAAGCTATGAAGACCAGAGATGCTATTTTCTGGAATGAGACTGTCAATAACGAGTTTGACTTGATAACTTCTAATAATACTTGGAAGTTAGTCGATTTGCCTGAAGGATCTAAACTCATTGGATGCAAGTGGATCTTCAAGAAGAAGATGAAAGCAGACGGAACTGTTGACAAGTTCAAGGCTAGGCTAGTTGCCAAGGAGTTTTCTCATATGCAGGGGATTGATTACTTTGACACCTATACTCCCGTTGCACGGATGACTACTATCAGGATGTTGATTGCTCTATGTGCTATTCACAGATTGGTGATTCATCAGATGGACGTCAAGACATCATTTCTGAATGGTGAACTAACTAAGGAGATTTATATGCAGCAGCCAAAAGGGTTTGTCGTCAAAGGTCTTGAATACAAAGTGTACAAACTGGTGAAATCTTTGTATGGTCTGAAACAAGCTCTCAAATTGTGGTACGAGAAGTTTGACAAAGTTATCAAATCAAATGGCTACAAGATCAGCGAAACCGATAAGTGTGTGTACACGAAGTTCGCTGGTGATAGAGGTGTCATCGTTTGTTTGTCTCTCTGTGGATGACATGCTGATCCTAGGTACGGATATAGAATGTGTCGCTAGAACAAAGATGTTTCTCGTCCAAATTCAGTATGAAGGACATAGGAGATACATATGTCATCCTTGGAATTAAGATAATCCGGACGGAAGCAAGACTTGCTCTTTCACAAGCTTACTACGTGGAGAAGATGCTCACACGCTATGGATACCAGGATCTTCCATAAATCGATACTCCGTATAGATGTGACAAGAAACTGAAATCTAACCCCGAAAAAAGCGTCAGACAATTGGAGTACTCTAGTGTCACCGGAAGTTTGATGTATGCTACGAATGCCACTAGGTCTGACATAGCTTTTACTATGGGGATGCTAAGTCGATTCACTAGTAACCCACTGGAAAGCAGTGAAGAAGGTGATGAGATACCTCAAGAAGACTTAGAAGTTTGCTCTTTACTACAGCGGAGATCCAGCAGTGGTAGAAGGCTTCAGTGATGCTAGCTGGTGCTCAGAAGAAGAGAGCAAGAGATCCACATGAGGATATATTTTCTCAATGGGTGGAGCTGCTATATCGTAGAAGTCGAAGAAGCAGATTATGCTCTCACACTCATCAATGGAGTCTGAGTTCTATGCACTTGCAGCTGATGCAGATGAAGCATAGTGGCTTCGGTAGCTCATGTATAATCTTCCAATAATTGGTGTACAGATTCCGGCTGTACCGATATACTCCTACAACCAGACAGCAGCAGCAGTGGCATCAAACGATCTCTTCAATGGTAAGAAGAGGACTGTGCGGCTTCGGCACAGATCACTGAACAATCTCATCAAGGTCGATGTCATTGCAGTGGTGGATGTTCGGAGTCAGGAGAACCTGGCGGATCCGTTCACAAAAGGTCTCAAGCGCCAGCTAGTCGAAGACTGCTAGTAAAATGGGCTTGAAGGACCTCTGATATTGTATCTTTGCAATCCTACCATTAAGTTTTATGCTATTAGTTCAAAGAAAAATCTACTAGACATCTAGCTTTTGGTTCAAGGGAGGACCACTGATTGAAAAAATATCAGGTACAGTGGGTAGTCCCTTGGAACAATGTGGGATACGTACCCGGAACCACTGTAGTCTACTATTTGTTCTTTATAGAACACTTCATGTGTAAGGATGACTTCGACGCCTTAATGAGTTCTCGGACAGTGAATGTCCGACGTGCTTTACAGGAAGCATGTGTAGTTCAGCACTATAAGGGACTTGTATCCCATGCTACAGTGGTGTGACACCACGATGAGGTAAAAGATGTAAAGCCTCGGCTGCGAGCCATGTCACTGCGACAGTAGCACCGCAAATAGGCAAGTATTCTAATACTGAAAAGATAGAGAGTTGTAGCACAGCACTACTAAGAGGCTGGTGACCTCATACTACAGTGGGTGACACCACATGAGGTAGTTAACCTCGACTGCGAGCCATGTCACAGCGGCATAGCACTGCACGGAAGCGCAAGATTTTATGCTGGGATGTAGTACAGCACTACTAAGAGGCTAGTGACCTCATGCTACTGTGGATGACACCACAAGAGGTGGATAACCCGGCTGCGAGCCATGTCACAGTGGCGTAGCACAGCACGGAAGTGCAATGTTTCATGCTGGAAAAAATTAAACTCTCTTAAAAGGAACTCGCCTAAGTGTATGGACAGAGATATAGGCCGTCTCTTGAGGGTAAACTTGTAGACACCCAAAACACATACACCGAAACTAGGTCAGTACAGGACCTTTAATGTGCTATCAAAGGCACAGCTGATGTCATTGTACGAGTGGGAAGAACAGCAGCTATGGTTCAGAATTCAAGACGTAGTCCATTCTTGTATCGTACTATTGTTTGACCCATGCGGGAAGATTCAAGTCGTGAGTGACATCTATCCTAATGCATGATGGACAGTCACTGTGAGGAGCGCTCGACCATATATTGTGATATATGTGGAGAATTGTTAGTGTTTTCCACTTAGCTTTGGGAGTTTGTCCCACATTGGAAAACCACCAATGTGTATATCTCAATATATATAGCTTTGCTTAGTATTGATATATGCACATGGGATGGTGGCCCCATGTGGGTTGACTTTCCTAGAGGGATTAAGTGTGAACCCCATTATGACAATTTTATTTTGTCACCACCTTTGGGAAGTTTTCCTTAGGAGCTTAAACCCCCAAGGGGCTTAGTGATTCGGACTCGGACTCAAGGGCACAAAGTGAATCTTTATTGGCGCACTTTCCACTTAGCATGTAAGCATCGTCGCATGACACTCATGCGCTCATTTTATGCGCAAGTTGCATACACGATTGCTAGCTCGGACGCATGTTTCGTGGTGCTATGCGGCCAGGAGCTATGCGGCCAAGAGCTATGCGGCCAGGGACTACATGACCAGGGGCTATGCTGCCAACGAATTTTTATGAGCGAATCGTTTGTGGAAGGGACAGGGTCTGTTGTTGGCAGCGCATGCGGCATATGGTTATTCGTGCCTTCCAGAACATGCGGCGGATGTGGCGCGGGGATGTCTGTGCACAGCGGCTACTGTTTTCGGCGCTAGGAGCTATGCGGCCAAGAGTTATGCGGCCAAGGACTATACGGCCAGGGGCTATGCTGCCAACGAGTTTTTATGAGCGAGTCGTGTGTGGAGGGGACATGGTCTCTTGTTGGCAGCGCATGCGGCATATGGTTATTCGTGCCTTCCGGAACATGCGGCATATGCGGCGTGGGGGTGTGTGCACAGCGGCTACTGCTTTCGGGACTTGGCGGCGTTAGGCAGCGTTGTTTTGTGCAGCGTAACCGGCGGCTCAGGCTACGCATGCGGCTTGGTGTCTGGTCGGATGGCGCATATGCGGCACGAGCTTTCTCATGCCACATAGATGTTAATTTCCTCTAGATATAAAGGAGCTTCTCTTTCATTTGAGTTGCTGGAAAAACTGAGAGAACCAGAACGTATGCGGCCCCGAGTGTACCCCTTCCACATATTGATTTTTCGAGTGATTCCGAAGGTGACCAAGAGCGTTCCAGAAGTTCTTTTGTGAACTTGCTGGATCCTAAGGGCAGATAATCGTATAGGGCAAATCTTGCATTGAGCACCGGTGGTTTTGATCACCCCAGCAAGGAGTTCATTTCTTTGTATTTTTTTTCTTGTGCCCGTTCTTTCTCATTGTAGCGTCTGCGAACGTAAAGAGAAGAACGTTTTCTGATTTTTGTTGTATTTGCTTTTTTTCTTCTCTTTAGTTAGTTAGTAACATGTTCTTGGTTTGGTGCTTCTAGGGAGTTGTGTGCTACCTGAGAGGAACTCTTGTGTGAACCTCAGTACACCAACTTCTCTTCTGAATTTACGAACTCTTGTGTGAGTCTCTACTTCTTGGACCTCTCCTCCGTGAACTGATTTCGGGACTAACAACAAATACACTCCCAAATACATTAGGACACGTCAAAATTGGTGCCGTGTGTATCATCATGCCCGATTCTTGTCTGTGCAACATAGCTACTACCATTTGGGCACTGCCCATTTGATTGCAACAAAAAGACATCTCTTCCTTAAAATACTACAGATTTGGACTGTGCAACTAACTATAAAAATAAAAATAAACTGCTTTAAGCATCAAATGGGTCAGAACCAATCTTAAAAAACTGAAGAATTCCGTAACAACAATCTCACCTTCTCTATTAGCTTCCAGCACTCTGTCAAGCATAAAAAAGAACCCAACTTTCCTTCAAACCACTGTAGCTATAGACCGCATGCAGCAAATTTTCAAAGAAAAACTTGAAGAAACCCTAAATTATTTTGGATAAAAAACCCTAATTTTAATGACAGATCGCACTGCGCATGCCATAAATAGCAGCAGGAAAAAAAAAACTCCCCCCATCAGAAAAAAACAAAAAACAAAAAAAAAGTGACGTGGAGAGAGGGGGAAGGGGGAACGAACCTTTTTATTGGGTTCGGGTGCGGGGATCTGACTCCGCTTGGGGACTCTGATGAGTCTGATATCAGACTCTGGGTCCGACTCCGTGTCCGACTCGGGGCTGTCGGGGATGAGTACGGGTGGTGCGGGTCTGGGACGTCGGTGGAAGAAACGACGGACACCGTCGACGAGGGAGCTGCCGCCCATATAAAGAGGAGAGGGAAGGGGAGTGTGCTATCGGATTCGGGTCGGGATCCGCATCCGATAGGAGCGCATTGGGGGTCGGGATTAGGGGGATTTGTTTCCTAGGTTTGCGGGGGTAGAGAGAGGAAAGCTGGGGTTTTTTTATTGGATTCGTGGGGTTTGTGTCTTAATCGTGGGGCGAAGAAAGAAAGGATTTACACTGTTAAGTCTGACTTGCTTGTTGATTGCGTTTCCGAAATCTTAGAAGTTTGTTTTGCAAATCCTAGCCATTTTGGGTTTTGAAGGGTTTCAAAACATTAGAGCCTATTTGGTTAATATTTTTAACTCAGTTTTCTGAGTAAAAATGGAAGGGTGAAAAAAATTGTGTTTGGCAGCTTTTATTTATAAATGCTTTCAAAACTTTATTTTCCAAAACTGATATTATAGCTTAGCTTTTAGAAAGTAACTAAAACCTCTTTTCTGAAATCTCTTTTTCCAAATGTGTGGGCCCACTCCACCCCCCAACGCCCCCAAATCTCGATTGTCGCTCTCTCTTTCTCTCTCCTCATTTTCTCTAGGTGGAGAATTCCTCCCAAACCTACGGACCCCAGCCTCCCCATCGAGCCCAACACGATTGCCTGGACAAGTCGATGACCGCATGGACAAGTCGACGACCTCGACTGCCTCGTTGACTTAGGGTTAAGGTTTTGGGACAAGTCGACGACCGCCTCGTCGGTGGCGCCGGCTTCTCCGACGTCGGCGTCACCTGCTTCTTCTCCAAGGACCCCCACTTCCTCTACGCCGACGTCGGTGGTCGACTCGAGCTCGAGGACGCGGTGGGGTGGGGTGGTCGACTCGAGCTCGACTGGACGACGAAGGGCCAGCGCCTCCTCAATGAGGATTAGGGTTCCGTCGGCTCGACTGAGAGTCGTCTCGACCACGATGACGACGACAACCTCGATTTAGGATTAGGGTTCCGTCGGCTCGACTGGACGACGACTCGACCTCGATTTAGGGTTAGGGCTAGGGCTAGGGTTCCGTCGGCTGGACTGGAGGTGGAAGGGGTGGACGGGGTGGACAATGGTGGGGACGGACACAGGAACTCCGGACACATGGACACAGGGAAACACGAAAACTTTTGGAAAAATAATTTTATTTAAAAAAATTCTTAATTTTTTTGTCAAACAGAATTTTAATCTTTGTTTTCCAAAAACCAATTTTCAGATGAAAATAACCAACCGCAAACTTAAAATCTCTATACTCAGAAAACTACTTTATAACGTACTTTCAGAAAACTGTTTTTAGAAAGAAATTTCAGAAAGCATATCCAAACGGACCCTTAGTCTTTGATCGATTTCATCCTACTCACGTCTCCTAGACTCGCATGTTCGATTTAGTTATCTTAAATTTCATTGTTTTTTCATAACAGATCCTTCGAATAATAACTTGGTTTATGTATCTCTAACTTGGTGAGAGACGACTGGGTGTATCTCTAACTTTGAAGCTTAGATTACATTTTGGTAAGCGGGATAGTCTAAGTCAAAAAATTTATATTTTTAAAAATTAAATTTCAAGTAATTACATTTTTTTAAAATTTGTTTAAATATCCTTAAAAAAAACTTAAAAAGGATAAAAAAAATTAAAATAGAAATAGAAAAGGGATTAAAAACTGAGTAGAAAACAAAAAAAAAATTATGAAAAAAGAACTAAAAAATCTTAAAAAAGAAAAAGATATAAAAGAACAAAAAAACATCTTAAATAAATAGGGAAACAATAAAAACTGAAAAAAAGAAAAAGAAAAGATTTCTTACAATAATGAGCAAATTTAAAATTTTAAAAACTAAAAAAAAAATTAACGAATAGGACAAAAAACGAAAAGAAACAAGAAAAAAAAAATTGAAAAAAAAAGTAGAGAAAACACAACAAAAAAATAACAATTTTTTTGCCCTGACAAACAAAACAAATACCAATATATTCTTAATGGATAAGATTTCCATGTTTTTTGGGATAAAATGTTTATCCGGGTATTAAGAATTTATGAAAATATATTTTTGTAATATAAACCAAATGTGAGAATATATTTCCTACTCTAAATTTGTCCGGAAAAAAAAATTGTATACCAAATGCCCCTTTAGTGTTCAAACACAAGTTCAGATCGTTGGTCGAGATCATTTAGTGTAAAAAAATGTGGATCTAGCTTAGATTATTTTTACGGGTCGAGATGATGGTCAAAAAATGTAGGCATAATCTAAGGTGACAAAAGCGGGACATAAATTATAGAAACAATAAAAATCTACAAATGAATGACGTACCCTCTTTTGAGAGATAGAGGAGAGAGAACCACGTCCAAGAGCTCCACTATGAAATAAAGTCTTTAGACAGGACTCTTAAATATGACCTAAGCATCTGTGCCATAAGTCGGCAGCTGACGTGACGATAGCAGCATGACTAGAACTCAAATATTGAGTTGATGGAAGATGAAGAAACTCTAAATGGTACAATCGCCTCTTCCTATTAGCACATCCAATCGTTTGGCCTGTACGAGGACCCTTCACATAAGATATGAGGGAGTCAAAAGAAACAATAAATTCACTCTCACAAAGGCTACTGACTGATATGAGGTACAAAGTAAGATGAGGAACATGTAAGACAAAATGAAGACTCAAAGTGTCAAAAATAATGGAACCAAATTGAGTGATGACCAACTGAGAACCATCAGCCGTGTGTAAAGAGAAAAAGTGAGATGGTAAAGGTGTAATATTAGATAAGAGACTAAGGTCAGAAGTTATATGATGAGAAGTACTATAGTCTAATATCCGAGAAGTAGACGTACCAATAAAGAAAGATGTATATGGGCCAGCAAAGACGGGCTTGCGCTAGAGCCGGAGTTGGACGTAGAGCTCTAACTGAGTAAGGCGGTGCTGAATATCTGTTGATGTTTGTGTGCTATCAACAATGTGAGCCTGAGGTACCGGAGAATGAGTTGAGGAGGAGTCCCTTATTTGTATCCGCTTGAAGAATTGAGTTTCTAAATGTGGATGAAGCAGAAAATAATTATCCACTGGGTGTCTAGGCTTCTGACAATTAGAACAAACTAGACTCGATTGCTGACGAGTATAGCATGTGATAGCATAGTGACCATGCTTTATGCAATAAGTACATAGAGGACGCATTTTTTTCTTTCTTTTTTGATTTCTTCTTCTTCTTCTTTTGATTTTTTTTTTGATTTGATTTTTTTTGTCTTTTTGATTATTTTTTTGAACTTACATGACAATAATGGCTACAAGTATACTAATAGAGGCCAAAACTCTAACTAATGATTGTCTGTTGATCACTTACTCCACTAATGGCGGTTAACTAATGACGACCACAACTAGATGCAAAGCAGATGGTGAGGTTGTGGCACAAGGGCGACAGAGGATTGGTCTCGACTTGAGTAGTCAATCGCCACCAACTATTACTACTCAAGTCGACCATAACTCTAACTAATGATTAACTCTAACTAATGACGACCATAACTAGAGCAAATAAACAAAAGATTGGGCTCTTACTAATGGCGGTTACTAGTGGATGCCATGTGTGATGATCATTTCCTACCATCATGCCATGTCTGTTGATCACTTACTCCACTGATGGCAGCTACTAGTGGATGCTTGGCCTGGTGATCGATGCAAAGCAGATGGTGAGGTTGTGGCACAAGGGCGACAGAGGATTGGTCTCGACTTGAGTAGTCAATCGCCACCAACTATTACTACTCAAGTCGACCATAACTCTAACAAATGATTAACTCTAACTAATGACGACCATAACTAGAGCAAATAAACAAAAGATTGGGCTCTTACTAATGGCGGTTACTAGTGGATGCCATGTGTGATGATCATTTCCTACCATCATGCCATGTCTGTTGATCACTTACTCCACTGATGGCAGCTACTAGTGGATGCTTGGCCTGGTGATCGATGCAAAGCAGATGGTGAGGTTGTGGCACAAGGGCGACAGAGGATTGGTCTCGACTTGAGTAGTCAATCGCCACCAACTATTTTGTCTTTTTGATTATTTTTTTGAACTTACATGACAATAATGGCTACAAGTATACTAATAGAGGCCAAAACTCTAACTAATGATTAGAGCAAATAAAAAAAAATCATGCCATGTCTTTTTTGATTTGATTTTTTTTGTCTTTTTGATTATTTTTTTGAACTTACATGACAATAATGGCTACAAGTATACTAATAGAGGCCAAAACTCTAACTAATGATTAACTCTAACTAATGACGACCATAACTAGAGCAAATAAACAAAAGATTGGGCTCTTACTAATGGCGGTTACTAGTGGATGCCATGTGTGATGATCATTTCCTACCATCATGCCATGTCTGTTGATCACTTACTCCACTGATGGCAGCTACTAGTGGATGCTTGGCCTGGTGATCGATGCAAAGCAGATGGTGAGGTTGTGGCACAAGGGCGACAGAGGATTGGTCTCGACTTGAGTAGTCAATCGCCACCAACTATTTTGTCTTTTTGATTATTTTTTTGAACTTACATGACAATAATGGCTACAAGTATACTAATAGAGGCCAAAACTCTAACTAATGATTAGAGCAAATAAAAAAAAATCATGCCATGTCTTTTTTGATTTGATTTTTTTTGTCTTTTTGATTATTTTTTTGAACTTACATGACAATAATGGCTACAAGTATACTAATAGAGGCCAAAACTCTAACTAATGATTAACTCTAACTAATGACGACCATATCTAGAGCAAATAAACAAAAGATTGGGCTCTTACTAATGGCGGTTACTAGTGGATGCCATGTGTGATGATCATTTCCTACCATCATGCCATGTCTGTTGATCACTTACTCCACTGATGGCAGCTACTAGTGGATGCTTGGCCTGGTGATCGATGCAAAGCAGATGGTGAGGTTGTGGCACAAGAGCGACAGAGGATTGGTCTCGACTTGAGTAGTCAATCGCCAAAACTCTAACTAATGATTAACTCTAACTAATGACGACCACAACTAGAGCAAATAAACAAAAGATTGGGCTCTTACTAATGGCGGTTACTAGTGGATGCCATGTGTGATGATCATTTCCTACCATCATGCCATGTCTGTTGATCACTTACTCCACTGATGGCAGCTACTAGTGGATGCTTGGCCTGGTGATCGATGCAAAGCAGATGGTGAGGTTGTGGCACAAGGGCGACAGAGGATTGGTCTCGACTTGAGTAGTCAATCGCCACCAACTATTACTATTTTCCTTTCAGAGAGGGACTACAGAGGATTTAAGGGCGATAAAGGTTGTGGCAATTGCTCGCGGTCGCGACGGACACATCGGCAGTTGCGGCGAAGCGAGTGGCTATGGACCACGGTGGTGATCGCTAGGCTATGGCGAAGAACTTGACAATGATGTCTGGAGATAACGACCTAGAGTTTAGTCATTGAAGACGATGAAGTGGATAATTTTTTCTGAATAGCCCTAGTATTGAAAAATTCTAGGCTCTGATACCATGAAACAAATCAATATTGATTTTTATTAATGGAGGATGTAAAAAAAGTCATAAAACTACGAATATATATAGAAAGAGAAGGTATCCATATCCGAATAGGAGTAGAAGATGAGATATCCCGATAGGAGTATGGAAGGAGATATCTAGATAAGAGTAGGAGAGGAGACATGTATCCACATAGAAAAAATAATATAATCATAAATCTAATTCTTTGTAACATGATCGCTTCACCTCATCGCACTGATGTTATAAGGTTGTACATGACAACTACTATAAGGGTCTGCTTGGCAATTGTGGGAGTAGCGATTATGAGATATTTTTAGAGTACTGGTTTTGAACGGTTATGAGGGATCTAATTTTGAGTGGTTTTAAGTAGCGGCTTTTAAGTCAATCTAATCCATGCTTGGTAACATAAGATTTGAAAGCTTTTTACAAGAATAAAATAATAAAATCTCTTAAAATCTACCGATTTGGGATATTTATAAAACCACCCAAAATTATATTACACCAATTTTGGGGGATTTTTGAGTCGACCAAAACCAATGCCTCATAAAAATTACCAAACAGAGGTTTTCATAAACGGTCGGTTCAAAAATATCTCAAAACTGATCAAAACATCGTTACCAAGCAGACCCTAAGTCTCTATATTAATTTCCCTAAATTAGGCTTAGTAATAAAATTTCTACTGTCATATTATCACCATCAACCATCTCTCAAGTATCCTAATAAACATTTATAATTCGTCTGATGTCATTTGCGAGGTCCGTTCTGATCAAAATTGGAGATGCAACTTCGATCCGTTTCTTGCAACCCAATATATAACGATAATTTATTACAAGTCTACTACGTCGATGATACTTGTGTCACCCCCGATTGAGATCCTATGCACTTCCAATTTATTAAAGAACACAAATTTTCATGCCCCGATCTCCGGCAGGAATCGTCCGTGCCCGTCGGGCGCGAATCACCGCGCCAGCGCTCCTGCGGGACGATCGTTTTCCATCGGGACGTAATGTCGTATAAGCCTGGGGTTGCGTCCGCACAAGACAACATCGTTAAAGTTGTGGCTATCATCGAATCGATCGAGTACACAGCGGAGGGACAGTATTGCAAACAATAATCCATCTGAGTATACGGGGCAAATCACAAGGCACGAAGTTGTCACGCCCCAGTCCCAAAATACCGTGGGACCAGACTCGTGGCAATAGCCAGCAGTACGCACCGATGGACAAACCCAATTTAATGGATCCATCAGGGCATACTTAAGCTGTAAAATCAAGTCTACGACAATATGGCACAACTAATCTCATCCACACAAGATATAGAATATGATCCACAGAATAAATAAGGAATGTAAATCATCAGCTAGTCTCAACAAAGTACTTCGGGGAACAACCCGATAAATATTTAGTACAATGGTTCGACATACCAGAATATAAAAGACTGAAATAAATAAATAAATACTGAGCATGAAACATGGATGCTCAGGCAAAGTCTTCAGCTAACACCTCGTCCTCGGGTGTCGGTCCAGCTCCTGCTCCGGTCCCGTATATCTCGGGATAAACCTCGTCTGCAAAATCTGGGGAAAAATCTGGATCCAGGTCCTCAGGGGACATAGCAAGGTACAAGAAAGCTCATGCCAATAAATAAATAAGCAGTGCAGCAATAATAGATAAATAAAGCAATAGGGTAAATATGTAACCATCTAAGTGCAATGCAAGTGAGAGCATCACTAGTCTCAGGCTGAGCCACTACAAGCTCTGTGTCGGAGAGCCGGTAGCAGTAATAACCGGTAATATGTCTAGCTCTGCTCCGAGAGTCTACGACCTCACAATAGTAGAAGATATATATATAAACAGCCTGTAGCCTGTGTGTCTCTCCCCACCCAATGAAATCACACGTCTCATGTCCATGACACGCAGGATCAAAACTAATGCAGCAAGTCATAATAAGGTCTAAGATTATAATGTCCATGTCCAGTCCTGTATCCTATACAGAATTACCACGAATATCGCGGGAAGATCCTGTCTCATGAATGGTGTCAAGTGTCCTGGATCGTAGTGTACTTGATAAGACAAGTACGAGAATATATAGTGTCACGAATGTCCATCTCTAGATGACCGTACCCAACACCGCGTACAGCGTCGGCACCCGACTAATAATCGGACGCTAAGTACGTCACACGGTCCTAGGTTAAGCATGCACAGCAATATAATAAAGCAAAGAAAATATGTAACAATACTGCAGAGTTTGGCAAGGTACACTTGCCTGATGTCCGAATACCAACAGCTGTCCCGGTATCAATGAATCCTGTGGGTACTCCTCCAAAAGCTGTAATAGACATCACCAACCGTCTCAAAAGATGTCAAATAGCTAGAAATGCCTATCCTTACGTCCAATTTGGACACAGGGGCAAAAAGAACATTTTTGGGCCAAAGCGGGGTCCACATGTGGGCCACTTTTCACCGAAAAGCGTGCCAGGGTCAAAGGTCTCCAAATTAGTCAAACTCAATATCTACAAGTCAGGAACGATGATACGAACCCAACGGAACTTCCGGAATTGGATTCTGATGAGTCGATCACAAAATCGCCCGTCAAGTAGAGCCGGTGGGGCCCACGATACGCGATTTTATCAATGTTCTCAGAATCGGACCAAACTTGGGTCACAGGACCAGTGTATCGCTACGAGTCCAATGGCGCAAGTTTTGTCTCGATCCGACGTGTATACATAAAGTTACAACATGTTCCAGAAAGGACGGATACGGGATGTTGTTCGCGGATACTCGTTGATTCCGGGGTGCACGCACATCCGAATCGACTTCTGCAAAATCCCACATGACCGTATCAACGACGCGCACAGTTCGGTAAAGACCACGTGCGACCAAGTCGTCCCGTTTGGCGGGGCGCACTTAGTTCCGGGGTGAAACGGGGTATTATTTTTCCTATTTTTGGATCGCGGTGTGCGATCACCACAGGACGCGATGCACCGAGCGAGTTGCACGGGCACCGATAGGGTTATACAGCCTACACATAGCAACTGACAGAATCTAAAACGGAGTTGCGAGGTGAAAGAAAATGATACCTGAACAGGGCTCCATGAACGCTTAATTCTACGTGTCCGTGAGTACTGTTCGTGTCCTGGTTGAATTCTTGTGTCCTCACGTCCTGTGTCCGGTGTCTGCCGTGGAGTCCTGCTGCTCGCGTCTAGGTCGGGGGCTCCGTGAACGCTGCTAGGGCTGCGTTGACCGACGGAAAAGAACTCGCGGCGGCCGCAGCGAGGATCGAGGACGCATGCGGTCGAGCGGCTGCTAGGGCGGAGTCGTCGAAGAGGGTTTTGGTCGGGTTGGTCCAGGGGTCGTCGCTCGGCGGCATGGCGACATGGTGGGGGAAGTCAGGGACGGCTGCGTCGATCGGAGACGGAGTCGAGCAGTGGGGCGGCTGCTGTCGGGTCCGGTCGTCGACGAAAGCTGAGTCGAACTCGGCTAGGCGAAGGTGGGGTTTGGCGTGAGGGGAGTCGGCGTCTGAGGAGGAAGAGCGGGCTGTGGGATCTCGAGGTGGCGGCCGCCTAGGCACGAACGCCGAGGCACTATATAGGGTGAACAGCAACCCTCGGCTGCTAGGGTTCTACTCGGGTTTGGATTTCCGGACCCGACCCGATAACTGGTTTGGTTCAAGTTTAGCTCGGTTTGGGCAGGATTTGGTTCAGGTTTATACATCCAACAGTTCGTAGGCTTAAAACGCTACTCCGGAGTCCAATAAATTCACCGAAAAATACCCTGTGTCCGGTTTTTCATTTCACACAATAAAATCTTATTTCCATAATATTTTAACACCAATAAACTATATTTAAAAATACTTAACTCCCAATTACCTTGATTCGTCTTCCAGAAAATACTGAAAATTTATTAAAAATTATTCTGAAAAAAATAGGGTATTTACAATCTTCCCTCCTTAAAAGGATTACGTCCTCGCAATCAAAGAATAAGCTACTAAAGAAGGAATTATGGAATTACAAGGTTGCTTAGTTTACAACTGCCTCCTCAAACAGGTGGGGGTAACGCTGGCGCATACTATCTTCTCGCTCCCAAGTCGATTCTCCCGGAGAATGATGTTTCCAAGCTACACGGACCAGTCTGATTGTCTGTCCCCGCAATGTCTTCTCGCTGACGTCGAGGATGCCAACTGGTTGTTCTTCATATCTCAAGCTTGGGCCTACTGCGATCTCTGAATGATCGACTACGTGACTTGGGTCGGTCATGTATCTTCGCAACTGTGAGACGTGGAATACGTCATGCACTCCCTCTAAAGATGGAGGTAATGCAAGACGATAAGCCACCTCACCAACTCGCTCTAGAATGTCAAATGGCCCAATATACCTTGGGCTCAACTTGCCTCTGCTCCCGAATCTGATAGTACCTCGAGTGGAAGAAATCCTCAAGAACACGTGCTCTCCTTCTTTAAACTCTAGGGGACGTCTGTGCGTATCTGCCCAATGCTTCTGTCTGTCTTGAGCTGCTCGAAGATGATTCTGAATCTGCTTCACCTTTTCTACTGTTTGCGTTACCAATTCTGGACCTAGTATTTGACGTTCACCAACGTCACTCCAACATACAGGCGATCTGCACTTCCTTCCGTATAATGCCTTGAATGGTGCCATCTGAATGCTGGCCTGATAACTGTTATTGTAGGAGAACTCCACTAAGTGCAGATGATCTCCCCAAGATCCTCCAAAGTCTAGCATACATGATCGCAACATGTCCTCCAAGATCTGAATGGTGCGCTCCGATTGGCCATCTGTCTGTGGGTGGTAAGCCGTACTGAATTTGAGTCTGGTACCCAGACTCTCTTGCATGCTTCGCCAGAAATGAGATATAAATCTCGAATCTCGATCCGATACAATACTAACCGGCACTCCATGTAATTTGACGATTTGTCGCATATACATGTCGGCTAGTACCTCTGTGGACTGTCCAACTCTAAATGGCAAGAAGTGTGCCGATTTAGTGAGTCGATCCACGATAACCCATACTGCATCTCTTCCGCTGGGGCTCCTCGGAAATCCGGTGACAAAATCTATCGTGATATGCTCCCACTTCCATTCTGGTATAGGAAGCGGCTGTAACATACCTGATGTCCTCTGATGCTCGGCCTTTACTTGCTGGCAGACTAAGCATTTGGCCACAAATCTTGCAATCTCTCTTTTCATTCTGTGCCACCAGTAATACTGTCTCAAGTCTCTGTACATCTTGGTTCCTCCTGGGTGAACAGAGTACATAGAGCTATGTGCCTCAGTCATTAACTCTTGTCTCAATTCTCCATTTGGAACATACAAGCGATTTCCAAACCTCAATGTCCCATCTTCGTGTATGCGAAGTCCTGTCTGCATACCTGCTTCTGTCCTTTCTTTGAGTCTTCGGAATCTAGCATCGGTGGGCAATGCCTCTTTAATCTTCTCCACGAGTGATGACTTAACTTCAAGATTAGCCATCAAGCCACTCTGTCCTGGTAGAACAACCTCTATCTGAAGCTCCTGTAGATCTCTCAATAACTCGGGCTGTATCGTCAAGAAATAAGCCGTAGGCTTCCTGCTCAGTGCGTCTGCTACAACATTCGCCTTTCCCGGATGGTACTGCAGATCTATGTCAAAATCTACCATCAATTCAAGCCAACGTCTTTGCCTCATGTTAAGCTCCTTCTGAGTATATACATACTTCAGACTTTTGTGATCTGTAAAGATGTCTACTTTCTCACCATAAAGGTAGTGCCTCCAAATCTTCAATGCAAATATAACTGCTGCTAACTCCAGATCGTGTGTTGGATAGTTCTTCTTGTGGACCTTCAACTGTCTTGATGCATAAGCAATAACTTTGCCATGTTGCATCAAAATATAGCCTAGTCCACTACCTGATGCATCACTGTAAACAACAAAACCTCCTGACCCTGAAGGAAGAGTCAAGACAGGTGCTGTTGTTAATCTTCTCTTCAATTCTTCGAAGGCCTTCTGGCAGTCTTCTGTCCATATAAACTCCTGGTCTTTACGTGTCAGCTTCGTCATCGGTTCTGCAATCCTCGAGAAATTTTCTATAAACCTTCGGTAATATCCCGCGAGTCCGAGAAAACTTCTCACCTCTGCCACTGATGTGGGTGTAGGCCAAGTCTCTATTGCCGCAACTTTCTCTGGATCAACTGAAAGTCCTTCTCCTGAGATGATATGTCCCAAGAAAGGTACTTTGTCCATACAGAACTCGTAGTTACTAAGTTTGGCGTATAACTTCTCCTGCCTCAAGGTCTCTAACACGATTCTGAGATGCTCCTCGTGCTCTTCGTGGCTCTTGGAATATATGAGGATGTCATCAATGAACACAACCACAAATTTATCCAAGAACTGATGGAAGACTCTGTTCATTAAACTCATAAATACTGCTGGCGCGTTGGTTAAACCAAACGGCATCACCAAGAACTCATAATGTCCATACTTGGTCCTGAAAGCTGTCTTCGGGATGTCTTTCTTCCTTACTTTGATCTGATGATAGCCGGATCGAAGGTCAATCTTTGAGAATACCCTTGCACCACTCAATTGATCAAATAGATCATCAATGCGTGGTAAGGGATACCTGTTCTTGATAGTCACAGCATTCAGTGTCCTGTAGTCAATGTACAACCGTACTGTTCCATCCTTCTTCGGCACAAATAATATGGGTGCTCCCCAAGGTAAAACACTGGGCCGAATGAAACCCTTCTCCAGAAGGTCGTCGACCTGTTCTTTCAACTCCACTAACTCCTTAGGTGCTAGCCGATATATTGATGAAGTGATAGGCTCTGCTCCTGGAGTTAAGTCTATTGTGAATTCTATTTCCCGATCAGGTGGTAAACCTGGAAGATCATCAGGAAATACATCCACAAATTCTGATATGACTCTTGGGTAACCTGTCTCTCCTTCTACAGATAGTACCCTAAGAGTAGGCTGGACTCCTTGCTCTACTGCTCCTCGAAGAAACTCAAATTCTGGATATCCAGGCGGTCTAAATATAACCCGTCCAAGTCAGCAATCAAGAGGCGCATGATACTGACTTAACCAGTCCATACCAAGTACGACATCATAGTCAGGCATAGAAAAGATTAGGAATTGAGCTCCCATTTCTCGGCCACAAACTACTACAGAACATGATCTACAGACGTCACTAACCGGAATAATTCCACCTCCCGTAAGAATCCTCTTCATCTTCGGAAGGGGTGCGGTAGCTACTCTATGGGTGGCTACAAAGCTAGCTGCTATAAATGAATGCGATGCTCCAGAATCAAATAATGCTACAGCTGGTAATGAAGCTACTAAAATAGTACCTGCGATGACCTCGCCTGCAGTAGCTTCCTCCTCAACAGCTAATGTGAATGCCTGGCCTTGTCCCTGAGCTGGACCTCTCTGCTGCTGCTGAGCCTGCTGAAATAGAGCTGCCTGTGGTGCCAGGGGTGGTCTCTGCTGATTCCCTCCTGGGGCTGGTGGCCTGACGCCTCCAACTCCTGCCTGCTGGGCTCCTACTGCTGGATAAGCTGGTCGGGGTGCAGGTAAAGCTAGTCTCGGTGCTCCCTCTCTGCGCTCGGTGCAGTCCTTGAAAAAATGCTGGTTGGATCCGCAGCTCAAACATAGTCCCAACTTACGTCTGCATTCTCTCTCAATGTGTCCTACCTTGCCGCAGTGGTGACAAGTAGGGAGAGATATGGCCCTGTGTGCTGTCCTCTCGGGCATACTCCTCTGGGTCCGCTTTGTTGAATCCCCATGTGCTGTCCTGGATAGTGCTGATATGATTGGCCTCTTCAGATTCGACTCCCTTCTAGTGACGCGCTCTATGCATCGGGCTGCTGCAAGGACGTCGGTATAAGATGTAGGTGCGACCGAGCCAATCAATCGCTGGAGCTCGAATTTCAGTCCGTCAAAGAACTTCTCAGCTTTCTCTTCCTCTGTCGAGATCAAGGTTGGGGCAAAGCGACTTAGGCGAATAAATTCCGCATTGTATTCTTCCACTGTCATATTGCCTTGGATAAGGCGGTTGAACCTGTCTCTGAGCTCTGACCGTGCAACTGCTGGAATATACATCTCTTGGAATAGCCTAGAGAACTCTTCCCAAGTGACTCGGTCCTGTCCGAGCCTCCGCTCTTCTGCTAACCACCAATGGTGTGCATTTTTAGTTAACTGCATTCTGACTGCAGTCATCCACTTCTCTCTCGGAAGTTCAGCGGCTTCCAACTGATGCTGAATGTTAGTGAGCCATTCATGAACTTTTGTTGGCCCTTCTTTACCAGAAAATATACGAGGCTTGAGATGACGGAAGTCGGTGATAGATCCCGTCGCTGTTCGCCTCGTTGGTGGATTTGCCTGCTCCAATGCGGATACCAGGCTGGTCCTCAAATACTCTGCCTCCTGGCGGTGGGCCTCTTGCTGAATTTGCTGCTGGGCTTGCATCATGGCATACATCATCTGGAATATCTGTTGCCCGTCCATGGCTTGCCCTGGCGGGAAGACTGGCATCTGTGGAGTGAACTGTGGTGGAGGTGGGATGTCATCTCTCCGGAACCTTGGATTAGGCTGTCCGGTTTGATCGCTCTGCGATGCTTGTCCTCCATTTCCTGGAGTTACTCCGTCTCCATAAGTAACCACAGCATCATGTGGTGTATCCAAAGGAATCTCGTCTCCGTTCCTGGGATCCATTACTCTGCAATCAAAAGATAAACTGTAAGAACGCTCAGAGGAATCAATACAGGATGCAGTTCAAGTAACAATTTTGAGTTCGATATAGAGTTCAATAATAGTTTAGATCATGGATGAGATCCTATAACTTATCCTATCCTTAGGGCAGGCTGGTTCGGTCCCTAAGTTGAAACCGAACAATTTTTCGTAGACCTGCATGGGTCACCACAAAAACCATGTCACGCGCCAGTCCCAAAATACCGTGGGACCAGACTCGTGGCAATGGCCAGCAGTACGCACCGATGGACAAATCCAATTTAATGGATCCATCAGGGCATACTTAAGCTGTAAAATCAAGTCTACGACAATATGGCACAACTAATCTCATCCACACAAGATATAGAATATGATCCACAGAATAAATAAGGAATGTAAATTATCAGCTAGTCTCAACAAAGTACTTCGGGGAACAACCCGATAAATATCTAGTACAATAGTTCGACATACCAGAATATAAAAGACTGAAATAAATAAATAAATACTGAGCATGAAACATGGATGCTCAGGCAAAGTCTTCAGCTAACACCTCGTCCTCGGGTGTCGGTCCAGCTCCTGCTCCGGTCCCGTATATCTCGGGATAAACCTCGTCTGTAAAATCTGGGGAAAAATCCGGATCCAGGTCCTCAGGGGACATAGCAAGGTACAAGAAAGCTCATGCCAATAAATAAATAAGCAGTGCAGCAATAATAGATAAATAAAGCAATAGGGTAAATATGTAACCATCTAAGTGCAATGCAAGTGAGAGCATCACTAGTCTCAGGCTGAGCCACTACAAGCTCTGTGTCGGGGAGCCGGTAGCGGTAATAACCGGTAATGTGTCTAGCTCTGCTCTGAGAGTCTACGACCTCACAATAGTAGAAGATATATATATAAACAGCCTGTAGCCTGTGTGTCTCTCCCCACCCAATGAAATCACATGTCTTATGTCCATGACACGCAGGATCAAAACTAATGCAGCAAGTCATAATAAGGTCTAAGATTATAATGTCCATGTCCAGTCCTGTATCCTATACAGAATCACCACGAATATCTCGGGAAGATCCTGTCTCATGAATGGTGTCAAGTGTCCTGGGTCGTAGTGTACTTGATAAGACAAGTACGAGAATATATAGTGTCACGAATGTCCATCTCTAGATGACCGTACCCAACACCGCGTACAGTGTCGACACCCGACTAATAATCGGACGCTAAGTACGTCACACGGTCCTAGGTTAAGTATGCACAGCAATATAATGAAGCAAAGAAAATATGTAACAATACTGCAGAGTTTGGCAAGGTACACTTGCCTGATGTCCGAATACCAACAGCTGTCCCGGTATCAATGAATCCTGTGGGTACTCCTCCAAAAGCTGTAATAGACATCACCAACCGTCTCAAAAGATGTCAAATAGCTAGAAATATCTGTCCTTACGTCCAATTTGGACACAGGGGCAAAAAGGACATTTCTGGGCCAAAGCGGGGTCCATATGTGGGCCACTTTTTACCGAAAAGTGTGCCAGGGTCAAAGGTCTCCAAATTAGTCAAACTCAGTGTCTACAAGTCAGGAACGATGATACGAACCCAACGGAACTTCCGAAATTGGATTCCGATGAGTCGATCACAAAATTGCCCGTCAAGTAGAGCCGGTGGGGCCCACGATACGCGATTTTATCAACGTTCTCAAAATCGGACCAAACTTGGGTCACAGGACCAGCGTATCGTGTAATTCTCCTGATTTTCAAAATTTTGAATTTGGAAATTCTCACCATTTTCTGGAATTTTCTGTGAATTTTCTGTAATTTTTAGCAATTAAACTTAAGTGTTTTAATTATTCAATGATTTTTAAATAATAATAAATAATATTAAAATATTATAAAAATAATATTTTATGGTGTAAAATGAAAATCTAGACATAGGGTAATTTTCTGAGAATTTATTGGACCCCGAAAATATTTTTAAAAGCCAAAAACCTATTTTTAATTAATTATTAAATTAAACCGGGCTGAACCGGGTTCAAACCGGCCTGAATCGGCCTGAACCCGGTCCAGCTGAACCGGACCGGCCGAACCGCCTAGCGGGTCGGGCCGGGTCAGCCCGACCCGTCACTGTCCAACCCGCCCGACCCGTTAAACCTTTCCCCTTCCTTGTAACCTACCCCGGCCGCTGCCGCTCCGCCTCCGGCCGTTACGCCGCCGGCCGACCCTTCCCTCTTCCTCTCCGCGTAACAGCAGCCGCCTCCTCGCCTACCCCGTTCAACCGCCGACCGGTCCTCTCCCAATCCCCACTATATAAAGCCCTAGCCACCCGATTTTCTACCCTCCTCCGTCTTCTCCGGCGAGCCGCCCTGCCGCAGCTCCTCCAGCCCTCTCCCCGCCGCTGTCAGTCCCTAGCCTCCGCCCTCTCTCCCTCATCTCCGCCTCCGTCTCCTCGAGTCAGCCGCCTTCCCCTGGAACAGAACTCGCAGCCGACTTCGCCCGAGCGTCCCCGCTGACTCCGGCTGTCCTCGAGCCTCCGACACCGAGACCCGCAGCGGCCGCCTACCACCAGCACCAGCCGCAGACCCCTCTGATCCGACGAGCCCAGCCATCTCCGGCGGACACAGGAACCCTAACCCTAGTTTCAGTATCTCGTGTCGGACACGAGTCGGACACAAGATTTTCAGGTTTTCGGAACCCACTTCAGGTATTCATAACTTTTTGCTCGTAGCTCGGAATTCGATTCCGTAAATTGTATCGCGAAGCCTGTATGACCCTCTCGGTGCCGGACAAACCGTTCGGGGCATCGCGTCCTGTGGTGATCGCACACCGCGATCCAAAAACAGGAAAAACCAGACCCTGATTCACCCCGGAACTGAGTACGCCCCGCCAAACGGGACGACTTGGTCGCGTGCGGTCTTCACAGATACGTGCGCGTCGTTGATACGGACGTGCGGGATTTTGCAGAAGCTGATTCGGATGTGCGTGCACACCGAAATCAGTGCGTATCCGCGGACATCGTCCCGTATCCGACTTTTCTGAATCTTGCTGTAACTTAGTGTACACACGTCGGATCGAGACGAAACTTGCACCATCGGACTCGTAGCAATACGCTGGTCCTGTGGGTCAAGTTTGGTTCGATTCTGAGAACGTTGACAAAATCGCGTGTCGTGGGCCCCACGGGCTCCACTTGACGGGTGATTTTGAGAACGGCTCATCGGAATCCAATTCTGGAAGTTCCATTGGGTTCGTATCATCGTTTCTGACCTGTTGACACTAAGTTAGACTAATTTGGAGACCTTTGACCCTGACGCATTTTTCGGTGCAAGCGGGCCCACATGTGGACCCCGTTTTGACCCGAAACTGCCTTTTTGCCCTTGTCTTCAAATTGGACCCAAGGACAGGCGTTTCTAGCTGATTGATATTTTCTGGATCTGATGGTGATGTTTGTTTCAGCAGTCGGAGTACTGCCTGCAATCACAGCTGAAGCCCGAGCTACAATTGGAGCAGGAAACCCAGGCAAGTGTACCTTGCCAATATCTGCAGTTTTTGCTATTTATTTCCTTGACATATATACTTGTTGTACTTGCTTATACCTAGGGCCGTGTGGCATACTTAGCGTCCGATTACAGTCGGGTGCCAACCCCGTACGCGGAGTTGTGTATGTTATTAGAGATGGACATTTGAGACCCTTTACATTCTGGTACTTGTCTTATCAAGTACATTATACCCAGGACACTTGACACAGATCATGAACAGAATATTCCTGAAATATTCAAGGTGGTTCTGTGTAGGATATAGAATGGACATAGACATTATATTTTTAGATGTTATATTCATAGACATAGTATGACTAACTGCATTAGAAATGATTGTGCGTGACATGGACATGGTGCATCGTGGACATGAGACGTATGATTACATTGGGTGGGGAGAGACACACAGGCTACAGGCTGATTATATATATAAATAAAATCCATAGTAAACACATAGTAAAACACATAGTATAACTACTACCGGCTCCCCGACACAGAGCTTGTAGTGGTATCAGCCTTAGTTTTAGTGATGCTCTCAACTTGCATTTCACATAGATGGTTACTTATTCACCCTGTTTATTTTATTTACTATTTCACTGCATTATTTTGGCTTGTATTATCTGTACCTTGCTATGTCCCCTGAGGACCTGGATCCGGATTATGTCCCCAGGGTTAGCAGACGAGATCTACCCTGAGGTGTACGGAACAGGAGCACTTCTCGGAACAGTACCAGTACCAGAGGACGAGGTGATCGCTGAGGATTTCTCCTGAACATCTGCTTCCCTAAGCTCAGTTTAAAATATTTAATTAAACTCTTTTCATGTTTATGAGAATAATTGTACCAGACTTTATATCGGGTTGTTCCCCGAATACTTTGCTGAGACTGGATGTTTAATTTACTTTCCTTATTGCTGTTGATTTTATTATCTTTTCTGTGGATGAGATTAGTTCCGACTTGTTGTTATAGACCTTATATACAGCTTAAGTATGCCCTGATGGATACATTAAATTGGGTTGTCCATCGGTGCGTGCTGCTGGCCATTGCCACGTGTCCCGTCCCTCGATATTCTGGGACTGGGGCGTGACATGGTTTTTGTGGTGGCCCATGCAGGTCTACGACTAAAATTGTTCGGTTTCAACTTAGGGACCGAACAGGCCTGCAATAAGAATAGGATAAAGTTTTTAGGATCTCATCCACTTGCTTGAATCGTTTTTGATATCTGTATCGTATTCAAACTAATTTGTGACTTGCATCTTGCCTTGATTCCTGTGCGCCTCTTATAGTTTATTGTTGATGCAGAGAAATGGATTCACAAAAAAATGACGAAACTCTAGCAAGAACACCAATAGGTGCTGAAGCCACCTACAGAGAAGATGAAGTGACGCTATTGAGTGGAGATCTCTCTACTCACCGAAGTAGACAAGTAGATCCGCAATCTTCTAGATTTCGGCGTGATGATATTCCACCTCCGCCCCAGTTCACTCCTCAGATGCCTGTCTTTCCACCAGGGCAAGCAATGGACGGGCAGCAAATATTCCAGATGTTTTATGCTATGATGCAAGCTCAACAACAAGTTCAACAGGAGGCACATCGTCAGGAGGCAGAGTACCTAAGAACCAGCCTAGTAAACGTATTGGAGCAAGTGAACCCACAAGCTAGGCGACCAGCGATGGGATCTATCACTGATTTCCGTCAACTCAAGCCCCGTACCTTTTCGGGCAAAGAAGGACCAACCGAAGTTCATGAGTGGCTCACCAATATACAACACCAGTTGGAAGCAGCTGAACTACCGAGGGAACGTTGGATGACCGCCGTCAGAATGCAGTTGACGGACAATGCCCATCACTGGTGGATATCTGAAGAGACCAGGCTCGGACCAGACCGAGTCACTTGGGAAGAGTTCTCCAGACTCTTTCAAGAGATGTACATTCCGGCCATCGCTCGATCAGAACTGAGGGACAAGTTCAATCGCCTCACCCAGGAAGCTATGACGGTGGAAGAATACAATGCCGAGTTCATTCGTCTGAGTCGCTTCGCTCCTACTTTGATCCCGACAGAAGTAGAGAAGGCCGAGAAGTTTTTCGACGGACTCAACATCGAGCTACAAAAATTGATTGGATCTGTCGCACCCACTTCGTACTCGGACGTTCTCGCTGCAGCCCGACGCATGGAGCGCGTCACCAGGAGAGAAACCAGTCTAAAGCGGCCTACCCTATCAGTAACATCCAAAACACCATAAGAAGAAGCTGCAAAGAGGCCTCATATACACCAGCCACCCAGAGCCTCTCCGCAGACATTACCTACATGTCAATACTGTGGCAAGGTAGGCCATACTGAGAAGGACTGCAGACGTAAGTTGGGATTATGCTTGATTTGCGGGACCAATCAACACTTAGCCAAGGACTGTCCTTATCATCGAGGAGGAGCACCAAGAGCAAATCAACAAGCTCTACCAGCACCAGGAGGGAATCAACCAAGGCCACCATTGGCACCACAAGCAGCACTTTTCCAACAAGCCCAGCAGCAGCAGCAGCAACAGAGGAATCCACCAGGACGCGGACAAGCCTTCGCGATGACTTTGGAAGACGTACAGAACCAAGGAGTAGCTAGTGCGCGTAAGTTTTTATAGTTTTTTCGTTCCTAGTATTGTTATAATTCGTGCCTGCTGGTTCGTGACCCCAGACTTAACCTGATAACCCTGACCTGATAACTTTAAACTTGCTATTAATTGATAACCTAGGGTTAACTTTAAACCTGTTAATAATTGATAACCTAGTGTTAATTTTGAACTTGCCAATAAATCAGAATGTTTTATAAATGTTAACCTGATAAGTTTTAAAAGATAACCTGGTTTTATAAAAACAGTAATTTTCTGAATTTTCCATATTTGGGAAATTGCATAACTTCTACTTAGGGAAATAATTTTTTCTATGTGTTCAAACCCTGAACCTTGATTTTCTTTATTGTATTGTGATTCGAATAAAATTTGTAACCGTGTCATCCCTGTTGACCGGTTATTCTTTGATTGCGAGGACGCAATCCTCTTAAGGGGGGTAGATTGTAATCCTCCTGATTTTCAAAATTTTGAATTTGGAAATTCTCACCATTTTTTGGAATTTTCTGTGAATTTTCTGTAATTTTTAGCAATTAAACTTAAGTGTTTTAATTATTCAATGATTTTTAAATGATAATAAATAATATTAAAATATTATAAAAATAATATTTTATGGTATAAAATGAAAATCTAGACATAGGATAATTTTCTGAGAATTTATTGGACCCCGAAAATATTTTTAAAAGCCAAAAACCTATTTTTAATTAATTATTAAATTAAAACGGGCTGAACCGGGTTCAAACCGGCCTGAACCGGCCTGAACCCGGTCCAGCTGAACCAGACCGGCCGAACCGCCTAGCGGGTCGGGCCGGGTCAGCCCGACCCGTCACTGTCCAACCCGCCCGACCCGTTAAACCTTTCCCCTTCCCTGTAACCTACCCCGGCCGCTGCCGCTCCGCCTCCGGCCGTTACGCCGCCGGCCGACCCTTCCCTCTTCCTCTCCGCGTAACAGCAGCCGCCTCCTCGCCTACCCCGTTCAACCGCCGACCGGTCCTCTCCCAATCCCCACTATATAAAGCCCTAGCCACCCGATTTCCTACCCTCCTCCGTCTTCTCCGGCGAGCCGCCCTGCCGCAGCTCCTCCAGCCCTCTCCCCGCCGCTGTCAGTCCCTAGCCTCCGCTCTCTCTCCCTCATCTCCGCCTCCGTCTCCTCGAGTCAGCCGCCTTCCCCTGGAACAGAACTCGCAGCCGACTTCGCCCGAGCGTCCCCGCTGACTCCGGCTGTCCTCGAGCCTCCGACGCCGAGACCCGCAGCGGCCGCCTACCACCAGCACCAGCCGCAGACCCCTCTGATCCGACGAGCCCAGCCATCTCCGGCGGACACAGGAACCCTAAACCTAGTTTCAGTATCTCGTGTCGGACACGAGTCGGACACAAGATTTTCAGGTTTTCGGAACCCACTTCAGGTATTCATAACTTTTTGCTCGTAGCTCGGAATTTGATTCCGTAAATTGTATCGCGAAGCCTGTATGACCCTCTCGGTGCCGGACAAACCGTTCGGGGCATCGCGTCCTGTGGTGATCGCACACCGCGATCCAAAAATAGAAAAAACTAGACCCTGATTCACCCCGGAACTGAGTACGCCCCGCCAAACGGGATGACTTGGTCGCGTGCGGTCTTCACAGATACGTGCGCGTCGTTGATACGGACGTGCGGGATTTTGCAGAAGCTGATTCGGATGTACGTGCACACCGAAATCAGTACGTATCCGCGGACATCGTCCCGTATCCGACTTTTCTGAATCTTGCTGTAACTTAGTGTACACACGTCGGATCGAGATGAAACTTGCACCATCGGACTCGTAGTAATACGCTGGTCCTGTGGGTCAAGTTTGGTTCGATTCTGAGAACATTGACAAAATCGCGTGTCGTGGGCCCCACGGGCTCCACCTGACGGGCGATTTTGAGAACGGCTCATCGGAATCCAATTCTGGAAGTTCCGTTGGGTTCGTATCATCGTTCCTGACCTGTTGACACTAAGTTGGACTGATTTGGAGACCTTTGACCCTGACGCGTTTTTTGGTGCAAGCGGGCCCACATGTGGACCCCGTTTTGACCCGAAACTGCCTTTTTGCCCTTGTCTCCAAATTGGACCCAAGGACAGACGTTTCTAGCTGATTGATATTTTTTGGATCTGATGGTGATGTTTGTTTCAGCAGCCGGAGTACTGCCTGCAATCCCAGCTGAAGCCCGAGCTACAATTGGAGCAGGAAACCCAGGCAAGTGTACCTTGCCAATATCTGCAGTTTTTGCTATTTATTTCCTTGACATATATACTTGTTGTACTTGCTTATACCTAGGGCCGTGTGGCATACTTAGCGTCCGATTACAGTCGGGTGCCAACCCCGTACGCGAAGTTGTGTATGTTATTAGAGATGGACATTTGAGACCCTTTACATTCTGGTACTTGTCTTATCAAGTACATTATACCCAGGACACTTGACACAGATCATGAACAGAATATTCCTAAAATATTCAAGGTGGTTCTGTGTAGGATATAGAATGGACATAGACATTATATTTTTAGATGTTATATTCATAGACATAGTATGACTAACTGCATTAGAAATGATTGTGCGTGACATGGACATGGTGCATCGTGGACATGAGACGTATGATTACATTGGGTGGGGAGAGACACACAGGCTACAGGCTGATTATATATATAAATAAAATCCATAGTAAACACATAGTAAAACACATAGTATAACTGCTACCGGCTCACCGACACAGAGCTTGTAGTGGTATCAGCCTTAGTTTTAGTGATGCTCTCAACTTGCATTTCACATAGATGGTTACTTATTCACCCTGTTTATTTTATTTACTATTTTACTGCATTATTTTGGCTTGTATTATCTGTACCTTGCTATGTCCCCTAAGGACCTGGATCCGAATTATGTCCCCAGGGTTAGCAGACGAGATCTACCCTGAGGTGTACGGAATAGGAGCACTTCTCGGAACAGTACCAGTACCAGAGGACGAGGTGATCGCTGAGGATTTCTCCTGAACATCTGCTTCCCTAAGCTCAGTTTAAAATATTTAATTAAACTCTTTTCATGTTTATGAGAACAATTGTACCAGACTTTATATCGGGTTGTTCCCCGAATACTTTGCTGAGACTGGATGTTTAATTTACTTTCCTTATTGCTGTTGATTTTATTATCTTTTTTGTGGATGAGATTAGTTCCGACTTGTTGTTATAGACCTTATATACAGCTTAAGTATGCCCTGATGGATCCATTAAATTGGGTTGTCCATCGGTGCGTGCTGCTGGCCATTGCCACGTGTCCTGTCCCTCGATATTCTGGGACTGGGGCGTGACATATCGCTACGAGTCCAATGGCGCAAGTTTCGTCTCGATCCGACGTGTGTATACAAAGTTACAGCGTGTTCCAAAAAGGACGGATACGGGGTGTTGTTCGCGAATACTCGTTGATTTCGGGGTGCACGCACATCCGAATCGACTTCTGTAAAATTCTACACGACCGTATCAACGACGCGCATAGTTCGGTAAAGATCGCGTGCGACCAAGTCATCCCGTTTGGCGGAGCACACTCAGTTCTGGGGTAAAACGGGGTATTGTTTTTCCTGTTTTTGGATCGCGGTGTGCGATCACCACAGGACGCGATGCACCGAGCGAGTTGCACGGGCACCGAGAGGGTTATACAGCCTACACATAGCAACTGACGGAATCTAAAATGGAGTTGCGAGGCGAGAGAAAACGATACCTGAACAGGGCTCCGTGAACGCTTAATTTCACGTGTCCGTGAGTACTGTTCGTGTCCTGGTTGAATTCTTGTGTCCTCACGTCCTGTGTCCGGTGTCTGCCGTGGAGTCCAGCTGCTCGCGTCTAGGTCGGGGGCTCCGTGAACGCTGCTAGGGCTGCGTTGACCGACGGAGAGGAACTCGCGGCGGCCGCAGCGAGGATCGAGGACGCGTGCGGTCGAGCGGCTGCTAGGGCAGAGTCGTCGAAGAGGGTTCTGGTCGGGTTGGTCCAGGGGTCGTCGCTCGGCGGCCTGGAGACGTGGTGGGGGAAGTCAGGGACGGCTGCGTCGATCGGAGACGGAGTCGAGCAGTGGGGCGGCTGCTGTCGGGTCCGGTCGTCGACGGAAGCTGAGTCTAACTCGGCTAGTCGAAGGTGGGGTTCGGCGTGAGGGGAGTCGGCGTCTGAGGAGGAAGAGCGGGCTGTGGGATCTCGAGGTGGCAGCCGCCTAGGCACGAACGCCGAGGCACTATATAAGGTGAACAGCAACCCTCGGCTGCTAGGGTTCTACTCGGGTTTGGGTTTCCGGACCCGACCCGATAACTGGTTTGGTTCAAGTTTAGCTCGGTTTGGTCAGGATTTGGTTCAGGTTTATACATCCATCAGTTCGTAGGCTTAAAACGCTACTCCGAAGTCCAATAAATTTACCGAAAAATACCCTGTGTCTGGTTTTCCATTTCGCACAATAAAATCTTATTTCCATAATATTTTAACACCAATAAATTGTATTTAAAAATACTTAACTCCCAATTACCTTGATTTGTCTTCCAAAAAATACCAAAAATTTATTAAAAATTATTTTGAAAAAAATAGGGTGTTTACAGAAGTTCTCTTAATACAATAACATTGTTCCATACATTATGTTCCTCTATACAAAATTAGCTCAAAACATCGATACGGCTCAAGGCATCAAAACCAGATATTTGGGTCCTGGGGATGAGGCACGGCTATCGCTTCCTCGGATGATCCAGCACCTGTGAACAAGCAAACTGTTGGTGGGTCAGCACTTTAGAGAAGTACTGGTGAGTAAAAAATCAACGAACAGAAGCAACATTCACTAAAACCAACACTAAGTAATTATGTTATAAAACATTACATTACTAATGATCTTTCTAGTTTTACCTAAGTTTGTTACATGCAGTACAAGAACGGAGTCATATTACTTCTTTTGGAAACATCTTTGAAATCAGAGTTCATGTTCGATATACAAGCAAGCATACAAGAAGTTCATGTACGATAAGCAACTTCAATTACTAACTCTAGTACGCAGCATGTCTTATGAGTCATATCCATTCTCTAAAGACTCTAGCATGCATCTAGTGGACTATCTTCTTAGCATCTCTCTCTTTCTCTTATCAACAAAATATCTTATCGTGTGAACGAGATAGAAGCATATACGAAAATAAGACTTCTCTATGAAAGCATTCAATATAAGAGAGCATGTTTGATAGCATGAATATCACTTATTCAATGATTCTTACCATTTCTCCAAACGATTATCCCTGCAACAGACATACAAGTTAGCAATATTTGTATATATATGAATAAGGTTCTCTTTTCATGTCTCTGCATCAAACAGTTAGGTAAGTAAGAAGGTTGAATCCTAGTATGCTACCTAACTATATGATGGTCCATGAGTTTACTTTCTCATGATTAGTAGCGGTGTTATCACGGTCCAACACTGCACTAATATACTTGTTCATATACTAGCTACTTTGACTTGTGAACCAACTATCTAATAGACATGAATACCCCCCTGATCGCGAGGACTTCATTGTCTCAGGGTATTCCTCTGATCCCCCCTAGGGCGAACGATCCCCAGTGCCCTGGGAACCGGTCGTGGGATTATCCTTGTGCACAAGTTGTCTAAAGACCAATGAATGAATGCAACTCTATCAGATAAACTCTATATGGATGCAGCAATTCAATAACAAGCACATAGTCAATCTTTTCTCTCTATCTCTGTCTCTGTACGGATAGACCGCCATCTCTATCTCTATACAGACTGACCGCCATCTCTCTGATATCGTTCAAGCATTTCAATAACTTCTATGGAAACATGTAACAATCTCTATTTAAGCAAACAAGCATGAAAACAGTTCTCTATCTCTTTTAACTAAACATACAGTTCTACTCTTTCTTTCTTTAGCATACGATGGAAATATATGAACATTCTTTTACTCTTGTTTATTAGCATGTCAGCGGTTCGTTCGATTGCGGTGTCCGTATAACTAAGCATACAATATTCAATTCTTTAACTTAGCATGGCAATGATTCTATCTCATTTTGACAAGCAAAGAAGTTCTCTAGTTAAGCCAATAGGTTCTCGTTCTATCATTGTAAACCCCCTCACCCAAAATATGTATTTTATGTATATTTTATATTATTATATTTATTATAGACTATTTTAAATATTGAATTTCTTTAGAGTATTCTCTTAGTTAATTATAAAATAAATTTTTTGATATATTTACTTATATAAATATTTATTTAGAATCATTTTTAGGCTATTTTAGATTTTTGGAGATTTTTTTAGATTTTTTGGATAATTAAAACATAGAAAACATAAATTTCTAGAACTTCTATGATTTACTATGAGACCATACTTGTATGTTGTTCCTACCAAATATTTATTTTAGGTTAAAATATTTAATTATATTTTTCTGTAATTTATTTAGAATTTTAAGAAATTTATTTGAAAATTTGAAATTATTTAGGATTTATTTGGTTATTTATAGTCTTAATATTAGATAAATGCTAATTTAGTGTATATAGATATTAATAAGATTATATATAAATTATTTGTATTATCTTTAATTCTATTTAAGATTATAAATTATTGAGATAAATCAAACTCTATTTTAAATTAATTCAAATCCCGAGCCTACTAGGAAAGCAACTTCATGCATATCATATTCTTATTTAAACTCATCCTAATCATATCCAAATTAGCAAATCCTAGTCGTATTCAATTAAGTAGTCTCCACAATTATAAATATATATTAGACTTATGGAATAAACTCATCCTTCATACTTTTATTCCCCAAATTCCCCTCTTTTTCGTCCAAAAAGAGTCAAAATTTGTCATAAATTCAGTCTCATTTTCTAGTAGTTATGACGACTTAAAAAGACGATATCTCCTAGCTCCGGACTTCAAACGCGCTCCAGTTTTTTTTTAGAACCATATCAAGGTTAGTTTTCTGAATATATAAATTATTTTAATAATTTATGAACCTATTTTTCTATAAAATTCTAAAAGTGTCAGTTGTCCAAAATCAGACGTGTTTTCGTGTTTTCGAGATTTTGGGAGATCCCGAACTCGGAATTATGAGTCGTTTGAAGTTTCAAAAATCTGACATGATGAAATTCTATAAAATTAATTTTTCAGAATTTAACATATAAGTTTAATCTACTGTAAAATTCGCACAACGTAGACGTAAATAAGAAACCATTAAAAACTGTCATTCGGGCGCCCTTATGGACATAATCTTTATCGACTTGACTTGTGATTTTATGAAACCGTTGATTCTGGTGTTCATGTAGCATTAAAATATATAGAATTCCATATACAAATCCAGGATTTGAGTCAGTTGACTTTTTGGTCAACGGATTGCCTCGATTTGCGTGCCACGGATCACAAATTCGTAAAGTTAACTTTCTTTGGACCAAAATTAGGGTTTAACAATAAAATCATATTATAATAAGATTAAAATATTATTTTAGGTTATTTTATTTAGAGTTAAAATAGATTAAAATGGCAGAAACTATTTACCCACTTTTGTAACATAACTTGTTTAATTTATGTGACGGGTAGATCGGACGACGCCTTGAGTTGAGACTTCATCATTTTCAGACCAGACAAGATACCTTGCCTAATTGCTTACAGTACTTTGCATGCTTATTATATTTTTATATATTCATTGCCTGTGTGTTTTCTTTCAGTCATAATTATATACTATATATATGTTGACACACACTTGACACATAGTATCATGGGAGGGAAGGACAATCAGTAGGCTTATGGGCTATAACCACTCTAGTAAACAGTATTAACTAGCACGCACTACGGTAGTTGTGTCGCGCTGGTCGCTACCCTCGAGGTATGTCGATTTCTGGTGTCGCGCTGGTCGCTACCCTCGAGATATGTCGATTTCTGAAGTTCCTGACGTGTGTGTGAGTTGTGAGATTAGATAGAGTAGCCTACCCATGCCCATACGTCGAAAAGTTGTCCTCATTGTACATATTCATATAGATTGTCTTGTACAGCATACTTATATATTTTCTGTCTATTATGTATGTTTACTGTATTCAATTGGCATGCTTCGATGTATCTTGTTACGTCCCTCTGAGGACCTGGTCCCTTTTCAGGTGTAGACGATCATGACTATTTGCAGAAGCACGGATCAGGACTTGCTACTCCATTCTCTTTCGAGAAGGTTTCTCTTCGAGTCTCATTGTTCATTAGATATACTTATTTTTGTTCCTCTTATATTCTAGTTGGTAGTGGATTTGTCTCCGCCCAACTACTTGTTCTTATCAAGCATTTTATACTTGATTCAGTTATATAGTTGATTAGTTATTGATTTTGTGGATGAGATCTAGTTATGCCCTGTGACTTATGACAATATATATACCACATGTGAGTTAATATTCATAATACAACGTACGTGTGTATTATGGTATCCATATATTGGAGTTGCCATATACATACGGTTGGCATGCTTATGTATTCCTAGTCCTACGTATTTTGGGACTGGGACGTGACATATTTTTGTGGTGGCCCATGCAGGTCGAGAGCATATTGTCTCGGTTACGTTACTGTACCGAGCAAGCCTGCACATATAATTAGAATATAGGATCTAATCCACTTATTTAATCACCTTCCTTGATTTTATTTCGCATTCTTATTTGATTGCTTGCATTGCATTTTGCTTGATCCTTTCACAACGCCAATCTTATCTTTTCTTTCGTGCTTGATAGGGGTTAGGAAGATGACTGGTAATAGGTATATACGCTCTATTATTCAATAACAATATTAGTTAAATTCTTGTAAGTTTGGTGGCATGCCTCATAACCTAGTATCACATAGTCCTTTTGACCCATTAATGAAGTGTAATTGAATGACACCAACTATAGGCTTGCATAAGAAGATAGTGTTTATCCAGACTGTAGAACTAAGAGGCCCATACCCCTATTTGGTCGACTAGAGACTTAGACAAGAAGTTAGTATGGCAACTGTAGAGGCACAACACCGGTCTTCTTGGTGAACTTGAATTATTTTGTACCTTTTTTCATCATAATCCAGCGTACTTATAATTTCTGGACTACCTCCGCTTATGTTGCTATTTTATAGCCTAGTTTTGCAAGCTTATTCTTTTATCGAGCTTGTTCATAACATATGTGTTATTGGGGACGCCTACTAATACATTGTCTAAAATCAGAATCAGTATATTACGGTCTGATCAACCTTAATGCATTTAGTTTGCTTTTCGCATGACTACTTTACGTGGATTGAGATATAGTTGACTCAGCATGTTAGACGAATATACTTGCCCTTTAGACATGTCCGAGCATATCTTATCGGTTACATAACTGTACTGATATGAGCATGTGAATAAAATTTACCAAAATAAGATCTCATCCGCAACTGCCCTTATAACTCTCTTTTTGAATTCTTTAATCGCCTTGAACCTCGTACTTGTATTCTATCACCTCCTCCTTGAATTCTTTATTATTGTTTTTCGTCTTCCCCTATTTTGAAAAGACGAACGCTTGTGCTTAATATAAGTTCGATACACGGATAATACTATATATACCCCATAGGTCAATCACATTACTTGGTGACTATCTTTTGTAATTAAGGGCATAAAACAAGTGAGATATTTTATGGATTGAATAACACGATTAAATAATTTGGGAAATTTTTTCTTAAATGTATAGCCTATGTAATAGATCGGTAAATTCTAAGTTGGGTAGAAGCTGCATTGTCAACTTGAGGTAAAAAAAATTAGATTGTAATCAAGTAAGATTAGATTGAGAGATTTAAGTCATTTAAATTTTAAAATTTTTTAGAAGAATGATTTAGATTATGATGATTTAACTTTAAAGATAAGAATGCCTTATAGAATAAAATTTAAAATTTTGATATTGCGGACCAAATATTTATAATTTGAGCACATGATTTAAATTTTGAATATTGGAGATTGAATTAACAATTTAAATTTTGAGGAAAATAAAAATAAATAATAGAACTCTAAACATGAACATTAATGGATTGAATTCAAAATTTTACAATTTGATGATTTGAATTAAAAATTAAATTTTTATTTTTGGATCACTTATTTTCTTTGGATCGAAATTAGGGTTTAACAAAAAAATCAGATTATAATAAGATTAAAATATTATTTTAGGTTATTTTATTCAGAGTTAAAATAGATTAAAATGGCAGAAACTATTCACCCAGTTTTGTAACCTAACTTGTTTAATTTATGTGACGGGTAGATCGGATGACGCCTTGAGTTAGGACTTCATCATTTTCAGACCAGGCAAGATACCTTGCCAAATTACTTATAGTACTTTGCATGCTTATTATATTTTATATATTTATTGCATGTGTGTTTTCTTTTAGTCATAATTATATACTATATATATGTTGACACACACTTGACATATTATATTTTCCCTTCTATAACACACCAAACATGGATTCTATCCACATCCAATCCAATTCTCTTTTTTGTGCAAATCCTAAACTATTAGGGACTCATGTGTAAATAATTAGCTAAGTGTCCACCTCCTATTTGTGAGACCCGTCTTACTATTTTAGTATTATTGTATTTTATCTGTTTTATGTGTGTTATAGTTGTATATTACTTTTCGTGTAATTTATGGATTTTTCTAGTTGCTTTCATGTAATTTCTAGAATTATGAATAGTGCTAGTCACCCTTTGATATATATATATATATATATATATATATATATATATAGCCTCCCCTTTCTCTCTCCTCCTTATTCTTCTTTATTTCCTTCTCTTTCTTCATTTTCTTCTCCCTTTCCTCTCCTTGGCCGAACCCTAGCCCTAGCCGTGAGCTTGCCTTGGGTAGTAGTGGTAGTAGTTTAGTAGTGGATTTAAGCAAGTACATCTTGCCAATGAGGAAGAACTTGCGATATTACACTTATTTAGCTTTCTTGCATTTTTATTGCTCTATATTGTTCTCTATGAGTTTCTCTACATGTTTAATTCTTGGTATTTTCGGTTTTGATTTCTTGGTTGGATTAGATCTAAGTTTTCAGTTTGTAGTTTCCATGAGTTTACTTGGTTTTGATATCTTAAAACTTGATATTTTCTATGACTAGTAGTTCCATGTTGATGAGCACTTGATTTTATGCGATTTTGAACTTTGCCTTGCTGGATTCAGACTGGAAAAGAGGATTTCATGGAGAAAATAAGTTTTTAGACTTGAAGCTTTTCCATAGCTGAAACTTGTTGTTCTGGGACGAAAAAGTTTCTTGTGCCCCACTTGGTATGAGGCCTGACTTCTCGCTCCAAGTCAGCATGCGGCCATCTTATTGGATGCATGACTGAATCTGCACATGCGTCAATTGGCCAAATATATGGAACTTGAATGAATGAAAGTTCTCTAAAGTTTAAAAGATTCAATGCAGCCCAATTGTGTATGCGACCAAGAGGAGCATGCGACTGAGTCCTCCATGCGGCCCGGAGCTATGCGTTCCTCTTTCCTTTGAACGTATGACTCAGCACCGCCTTGACACGACTTTCTATAATTTTATCTTTTTCTTCTGACACCATGTCTTGACCAGTCACATCAGTCACTTCTCTGATACGGCCAGTCACATTAGTCACTTTTCTGACATTGCATTTATTACCTGTCACTCACCTTGTCCCGAGGAGTGGACTTTGTATCTTTCATACGGCCAGTGTGCTGCATGCGGCCAACTCTTGCATGTAGCCAGTTCTCACATGCGGCTAGTGTGCTGCATGCGGCCATCTCTTGCATGCAGTCAGCTCTCCCATGCAACCAATGTGCTTGTGAGACTCGTCTCACTGTTATAGTATTCGTACCTGGTATACGCGTATTATAAATGTATAGCTTATTTATTGTTTATTTGCTTACATCTTGCTTTATGTCATTCATGCATCATTTATGTTATTTTTGTAAGTTTTCCTTAGTTGCATAATTTGGACCGTTGGTCCCTTGCTTTTCTTGGTGGGTGGCTATGATAAACCCGGGTGAGAGGTATTGATTATGATCCAATGGCCTACAATCAATCCCTTGGCTATATAAGCAATCTCATTATCTTTCCTCCACTTTTCTTTTCCTTTTATTTCTCTCTCCTTCTTCATTTCTTTTCTAGCAGAGAGCAGTAGCTGAGCTTGGCCTTGGTCGTGGGTGACCTTGGTAGTGTTGGTATTAGACTAAAACTTGACCGTAGATAAGTACATCTTGCCAACCGAAGGAACAACCTTGGATCTTGCTTTGATTCTTAGTATAGCTTGTTTTATCATTTGATCGATTTTATTTTTGGGTAATACTTAGAACTTGTCTCATTGATGATTTTATTTTCCTTGAATTGGATTGCTCATGGAGCCCGAGAACAGCAAGTCATGGAATGCAAAGTTGGCCTGAGAATGCATACAAAAAGTATGCAGGGAACCCTTGTCGCATAAGCGAAGTTATAGTGAGCGCACTTGTGTGTGTTTCATAAATTTCTTAGAAAGTGTGCCAAGATATGTTGAGTATTCTGGGTATACTTCTCTACTCCTATATACGTTTTGTACTAAGGCAATTCCTTCAAAAGTACTCCAATCCTACTTGGCGCACTTTTGAATGGGTCTGCAAGTCATCAAGAATGTACGCCACTGCTTAAAAATCCAAGTCGGCACACTTTGCAAATATTATAGAGTTGGCGCACTTTGATGAACTTTCCTTATCGGCGCACTTTATCCCTTCTGGAGAATGGTGCACTTTGCTGTGTGGCGCACTATGTGGCATTCTCCAGAGACGACGCACTTTGTAGCCTTTCTTATTACTAAATGACTAAGCAAAGACTTCTGACCATTCTCGAGAATTGTATTCTCGACTGCGGGGTCATCTCGACTGCTATGTCATGTCTTAGAACTTGTGTTTTGTCTTTTAGTAGACCTTCATACGCTTGTCTGTGCGCCAAATTCACTACTGCTATACTTGATGAAAGTGCGCCAAAGTCGTAGCTTGGGTACTTTCATTGTGCGCCAATGATAGATTTATGCGGCAAGTTTCTGGCTCGCACACTTCTATTGTCACGTCCCAGTCCCAAAATACGTAGGACTAGGAATATGTAAGCATGCCAGCCGTATGTATATGCAACTCCAATATATGGAAACCATAACACATACGCAGGCTGTATTATGAACAATAATTCACAAGTGGTATATAATTATCACAAGTCACAGGGCATAACTAAATCTCATCCACAAAAATCATAAAGAAATAAATAATCCAATATGTCAATAACCCAATTATGAACTAGTCGAGAAGAACTAATAGTTGGATGGAGAGAAATCCACTACCAACTAGAATATAAAAGAAACAAAATAAGTACATCTAATGAATAATGAGGCTCAAAGAGAAGACCTCCTCGAAAGATAAGTAGCAAGTCCTGATCCGCTCTCCTGCGAATAATCATGATCGACTACACTTGGAAAGGGACCATGTCCTCAGAGGGACATAACAAGATACATAGAAGCATGCCAATAAAGTACTAAAAATAAACATCCAATGGGTCGCCTAACCGTCTAAGTGAATGCACTTTGAGAACAACTTTCCAACACGTGGGCTATCTGGCCAAAATGGGATTGGCATGATTCTCTCGGAGATTCAGGGGCCTAAAAAGCATGACGTCTTTTGAACCTCAGAGGCCGCCTGATAATAATAATATATATAGTGGTCATCATGACCGCGCATCTCCGGCGGAGCGTACAGGTTACACAAGGAAAGTGCGAAGGAGCCCAAACACCTTAGTCGTTGTCCTTCCCACCCCATGCTCTAAGCATGTCATATCAATGACACTATGTTACCTCTAATAACGGCTAAGTCTTCTAGCATGCAAATCCTATCAGCAGTTATTCCTAATCGCATGTCCCACACGTACTGATGATCAGTCAATACGTAAGTCGGTGATCTATATGAGACTTACAACTCGTGTAAGAAATGTGTCACTGCCAAATGAAACATAAGAATGTCTTATGATCATGTGGAGGTCTCGTAAAACTAGGTCGACATGCATAATATATAATAAAGACAAAATACGACGCCACCGTCGTTGCACCCAAGTTATTCTTGGATGCGCAGTTTATATAATAGTTAAAATATATGAACTAAATGACAGAAATAAAATGCATGCACCATATGGAATATAAATCATAGTACAATGGCAAGGTATACTTGCCTGGCAAGAAAGCTGCGTAATATAAACGTCCAGGTGTCAAGTACGCATGATCGGAAACTATGGCCTCCGAATAAACGTCTCCGGATGCTAAAATAAATATCACCAACGTTCCCAGAATAAGAGAGATAGCTAGAAAACACTATCCTTTCGTCCAATTTGGACACAGGGGCAAAACGGTAATTTTGGGTCAAAGTGGGTCCACATGTGGGCCACTTTGCACCGAAAAGTGTGTCAGAGGTAAAGGTCTCTAAATAGACCAAATTATAGGTCAAATTTTTTTTTTAAACGATGATACGAACTCAACGGTATATCCAATTTTGGATTTCGGTGAGCCGAAAACAAATTCGCCCTTAAAGTCAACCGTGGGGCCCGCAAATAGGCGGCTTGGTCAACTATCTCGGAATCGTGTGAAACTTGGATCACAGGACCAGCGTGATACCACAAATCTAATGGCGTAAGTTTTTTCGCATTCCGATGAGCGTACACAAAATGGCGCGATATTTTATAAAAGTCGCGATATGGAGACTTTTTACGGATACGGGTTGATTCCGACGCGCACACACGTCCAAATCAGTTTCCGCAAAAGCCTACACGTCAGGACATACCATACGCACCTTTCGGTACAATTGGTACGCGACAGGATGGTCCTGTTTGGTGGGGTGCACTCCATATCACAAAATTTTAGTTTTTAAAGTATCAAGTTTTTGGTCGTTTTGGAGGTCGAATAATTATACACATAGAACAAATTAATAAAAACTAAAAGAACAGAAAAATTCTTGGTTATATGGAGAAGAAAAACCCTTTAATTAGTTTTTGAAAATATTAAACAGGTTGGTGGCAAATTGGGTGTGAACTTGGGGGTTTGGGTTGAAGTTTCTGGACTATTTTTGTTAGTTTTTTGGTCATTTTTCAGTCGATTTTTTGACCAATCCGGGACACGAACCCGCTTGAATGAAAATCCTAGAGGGTTAGGTTGTGAACGTACACGAATAAGCCGCTCGAGAAAAGGACGAGAGATGAGAGAGATATCATACCGTGAAAAGGGGCTCAGAACTATGTTGTACACGCGCGCGGCGTGCGCGGGGACGGACGGCGGCGGTCCGGGCGGAGGTCAGCGCGGGGGCGACGGCCGGAGGTTCGGGCATGGTCGCCGACTTCGGGGCTAGGGTTAGGGTTAGAGTTTATATATATATATATATATATATATATATATATATAGAGAGAGAGAGAGAGAGAGAGAGAGAGAGAGAGAGAACGGGGGAAAGTTCTGGGAATGGGTAGGTTAGTTTATAGGAATAGGAATTAGGGTTTGTGGTTTTGTTAGTATTTTTATTATGGTTAATTAGTTTAGGTTTAGTATTAGGTTTTTGTTTTGTTTTTTTTTGTTTTTGTTTTTGTTTTGTTTTTCTTTTGTTATTTTATTACTATCATTAATATTATCATTATTAAAATTATTATTATTATTATTATTATTATTAACTATATATTCTAGCATATATATTTATATATTTATATGAGGTTTAAAAATCCAAAAATGATATTTACACACCAAATAAATTCTAAAAAAATTACTTTATGAAGCTTTAATAAAATACTACACTCAAAGTATTTTATGAAAATATTTTATAATTAATAGTTAGATATTTATTTAGTTATAAATCAAATAATTGTATTATCTAATTAACTAGTAACTAATAAATGGTTATCCACGAAATAGGATAATAGTAAATAATGTGCACATCTATGAAAAGGAAAATGCCTAACTTGGCACGGGAAATTATGGTGTGCTAATTTTAGGAAGTTGGGATTAAAAAATACCCATAATTAAATTAGATATATAAAATATCTAAATACTTAATAATTAATCTATGGTCATTACACTAATGTCATACTAACACCAAGGGATTGAATTTCTGTGCCACGAAAAGATCCTACAAGTAGTGTCTCCTATGTAGACTACTTCCTATGATGGACGATACAGATTCTGGGGCCATCCTATATCATTAATGTCCAAACCACGGTGAAGTATCCTAATAAAAGTATTGGATTTTATTTGATTTAAAAAATAATCTAAAACAAATACAAAAAATATAAAATACACACAAAATACCTATTTTTGTGTGAGGGGGTATACAATCTACCCAACTTAAAAGAATTTCGTACTCAAAATTAAAAATAAGGCATGATTTGCTAAATCCTTCACAATCGTATATAAGGCAAGTCAATCGCAATCTCTTCCAAAATTTTAAATAATAAAATCTTTTTAAATCCATCGTAATTACTTCAAATTTAAATTAACCATTGTTTAAATCCAAATTCAACATATCGTAATATCTTCTCATTTTTTAATAATCAACATCCAAATTTAATTCAAATCTATATGACATTCCACATCCAAAATTTACATCACAATTTCCAACTATCATAATCTCCTCTAGATTTTGAATAATAAGCAATTCTAATCAAATCTTATTCCTATTCTCAACTTAAGAATTTTGTACTCTTCAAATTTTGAATTCAACTTCCATCCTCAACATTTCAAATAGGTGATCCAACAATCAAATTTTAACTTTTAATTCAAATCATCAAATTATAAAATTTTAAATCTAATTCACCAATTGTTCAAGTTTAAGATTCTATATTTATCCTCAAAATTTAAATCAATGATTCAACCTTCAATATTCAAAATTTAAATCATGTGCTCAAATTATAAATATTTGGTTCACAATATTGAGATATCAAAATTCATTAAATTCTCATCGTCTTAATCATTCTTCTAAAAATTTCTAAAATTAAAATGACTTAAATCTCTTAATCTAATCTTACTTGATCATAATCTAAAAAAATTTATCTCAAGTTGACAATGCAACTTCTACCCAACTTAGAATTTACCCATCTATCACATAAGCCTATACATTTAAGAAAATTTCCTCAAATTATTTAATCGTGTTATTCAATCCTCAAAAATTTTAACACACAAAATATCTCATATGTGATGTGGCCTTAATTACGAAAGATAGTCACCAAGTAATGTGATTGGCCTATGGGGTATGTCGAGTACTTTTCGTGTATCAAACTTGTACCAAGCACGAGCGTTCATCTTTCCGAAATAGGGGAAGACGGAAAATAACAATAAAGAATTCAAGGAGGAGGTAATAGAATACAAGTACGAGATTTAAGGTGATTTTAAGAATTCAAAAGAGAGTTGTCAAGGCAGTTGTGGATGAGATTCTATTTTGGTAAATTTTTATTCGCATGTTCATATCGGAACAGTTATGTAACCGATAAGATATGTTCGAACATATCTAAAGGGCAAGTATATTCGTCTACTAGTCAACCATAATACACCGATTCTAAATAGACAATTGTATTAGTGTGTCGACCCAATAATACATATGTCATGAACAAGCTCGATAAAAGAATAAGCTTGCAAAACTAGGCTATAATAGCAGCATAAGTCAAGGTAGTACAGAAAATATAAGTACGCTGGATTATGAAGAAAGAAAGTACAAAATAATTCAAGTTCACTAAGACGATAAGACTCGTCCGGTGTTATGCCTCTAAAGTTGCCATACTAACTCCTTGTCTAAGTCTCTAGTCGACCAAATGGGGGTATGGGCCTCTAAGTTCTACAGTCTGGATAAACACTATCTTCTTATGCAAGTCTATAGTTGGTGTCATTCAATTACACTTCATTAATGGGTCAAAAAGACTATGTGATACTATGTTAGGAGGCATACTACCCAACTTAAAAGAATTAATTAATAGTATAACTGCCTTGAGGAAAATCTACAAAATAACCTTGTCCTTGTAAATAAAGTAGAACTCTTATTGGGGTATACGAGGAAAGATCTTGGTACCTATTAGGGTATCCTATTGCATTATATAGGTAATGGTCATCTTAAGTCTCAATCATAGTGCTTATAGAAAAAAGTGTTAATATTAAGAATAGAAATGTTACTGGCTCTCAAGTGAAAGAGGATATAATCCTGTATTGAGATATGTTAATAAATATTATATGATTTGGAACTAAGGATAATTACAAAGTCATATTCTAAACTAAATAAACAACCCAACCTGCTAAGTTCTAACTACTAAGCACAAAAATTTAAGATTAACAAACTATAATCCTACCAACCTATGTATCATAACATAAAAGAAATCACTTAGTCTACAATCAGAAGGGTTAGGTGGCACAAATTGAAAGATGAAGAAAAAAAAAAAATTTAGTCGTCGCACAAATAGCGAGCGTTATGGTTTTGGAGGAACAAGATATAAAATTAAAATGAGAGACTCTTGATAATATCATAATTTTCTAGGGGGGTGGTATGCTAGTCTCTATGTTCGAGGTATGATCAAGAAAAATGTTATATTCATTCATCTTGGCTTCCTAAGGTACTGTTCTGCTAATATCAAGACAATAAGTTAAATTTATAGTTCTCTAATGCTATCTCACTATGAAAGTTAGGTTTAGTCCTAATATTAAACCTTGGATTTCTATTGGTACCTCAATGTTAGGGTCAAACGATATGGTCAAATTTATAACTAACCCTAATAGTGTCTATACTACTCTCAAGTCCTTCATAAATATATCAAGGGATAATGGTCAATTAATCTACAAGTAAGGGATGCTAGGGTTCATTAGGTATTCTAAACTTAGTAATGTGCCAATGTTCTAGTTATATTCTTAGTAGGAATATTATACTAATTATCATCCTAACAACAAGGATTCCTATATTCTAGCAGAAGGCTATAATCAAGGAACTATTAAGGAAACACATGAATCAAGCATGATACAATTATTCAAATAGAACGGATTAGAATAATGATGAGTCATAGTCAATTGTGGATGAGATCCTATATTCTAATCCTATTTGCAGGCTTGCTCGGTACAGTAACGTAACGAAGACAATATACTCTCGACCTGCATGGGCCACCACTAAAAACATGCCATGCCCCAGTCCCAAAATACGTAGCACTAGGAATACGTAAGCATGCCAGCCATATGTATATGGCAACTCCAATATATGAAAAGCATAACACATACGTACGCTGTATTATGAATAATAATTCATAAGTGGTATATAATTATCACAAGTCACAGGGCATAACTAAATCTCATCCACAAAAATCATAAAGAAATAAATAATCCAATATGTTAATAACCCAAATATGAACTAGTCGAGAAGAACTAATAGTTGGATGGAGACAAATCCACTACCAACTAGAATATAAAAGAAACAAAATAAGTACATCTAATGAATAATGAGGCTCGAAGAGAAGACCTCCTCGAAAGATAAGTAACAAGTCTCCGCGCTTCTGCGAATAATTATGATCGTCTACACCTGGAAAGGGACCAGGTCCTCAAAGGGACATAACAAGATACATAGAAGCATGCCAATAAAGTACTGAAAATAAACATCCAATGGGTCGCCTAACCGTCTAAGTGAATGCACTTTAAGAACAATTTTCTAACACGTGGGCTATCTGGCCAAAATAGGATTGGCATGATTCTCTCAGAGATTCAGGGGCCTAAAAAGCATGACGTCTTTTGAACCTCAGAGGCCGCCTGCTAATAATAATATATATAGTGGTCATCATGACCGCGCATCTCCGGCGGAGCGTACGGGTTACACAAGGAAAGTGCAAAGGAGCCCAAATGTCTTACTCGTTGTCCTCCCCACCCTATGCTCTAAGCATGTCATATCCATGACACGATGTTACCTCTAATAACTGTTAAGTCTTCTAGCATGCAAATTCTATCAGCAGTTTTTCCCTATCGTACGTCCCACACATACTGATGATCAGTCATTACGTAAGTTCGTGATCTATATGAGGCTCACAACTCGTGTAAGAAATGTGTCACCACCAAATGAAACATAGGAATGCCTCATGATCATGTGGTGGTCTCATAAAACTAGGTCGACATGCATAATATATAATAAAGACAAAATATGACGCCACCGTCGTTGCACCCAAGTTATTCTTGGACACGCAGTTTATATAATAGTTAAAATATATGAACTAAATGACAGAAATAAAATGCATGCACCATATGGAATGTAAATCATAGTACAATGGCAAGGTATACTTGCTTGGCAAGAAAGCTGCGTAATATAAACGTCCAGGTGTAAAGTACGCATGATCGAAAACTATGGCCTCCGAATAAACATCTCCAGATGCTGAAATAAATATCACCAACATTCCCAGAATAAGCGAGATAGCTAGAAAATACTACCCTTTCGTCCAATTTGGACACAGGGAAAAAACGTTAATTTTGGGTCAAAATAGGTCCGCGTGTGGGCCACTTTGCACCGAAAAGCGTGCCAGAGGTAAAGGTCTTTAAATGGGAGAAATTATAGGTCAAAAAAATTCTAAACGATGATACAAACTCAACGGTATGTCCAATTTTGAATTTCGGTGAGCCGAACACAAATTCTCCTTTAAAGTCAACCGTGGGGCCCGCAAATAGGCGGCTTGGTCAACTGTCTCAGAATCGTATGAAACTTGGGTCACAGGACCATCGTGATACCATGAATCCAATGACGTAAGTTTCGTCGTATTCCGAAGAGCGTACACAAAATGGCGCTGTGTTTTGCCAAAGTCGTGATACATGGACTTTTTACGGATATGGGTTGATTCCGACGCGCACACACGTCCAAATCAATTTTTGTGAAAGTTCACACGTCATGACATAGCATATGCGCCTTTTGGTGCAATTGGTACAATACAGGACGGTCCAGTTTGGCGGGACATACTCTGTATCACAAAATTTTAGTTTTTAAAGTATCAAGTTTTTGGTCGTTTTGGAGGTCGAATAATTTTACACATAGAACGAATTAATAAAAACTAAAAGGGCAAAAAAAATTTCGGTTATATGGAGAAGGAAACTCTTCTATTAATGTTTGAAAATATTAAACAGGTTGGTGGTAAATTGGGTGTGAACATGGGGGTTTGGGTTGAAGTTTATGGACTGTTTTTGGTCAGTTTTTTGGTCATTTTTCGGTCGATTTTTCGACCAATCCAGGACACAAAAACTCGTCCTGCTTGAATGAAAATCCTAGAGGGTTAGGTTGTGAACATACACGAACAAACCGCTCGAGAAAAGGATGAGAGATGAGAGAGATATCATACCACGAAGAGGGGCTCGGAACTGCGTTGTACAAGCGCGCGACGCGTGCGCGGGGACGGACGACGGCGGTCCCGGCGGTTGCGGTGGCAGCGCCGGCGGCCGGGGTTCAACGCGGGGGCAGCGGTCGGAGGTTCGGGCATGGTCGCCGGCGTCGGGGCTAGGGTTAGGGTTAGGGTTAGGGTTAGAGTTTATTTATATATATATATATATATATATATATATATATATATATATATATATATATATATAGAGAGAGAGAGAGAGAGAGAGAGAGAGAGAGAGAGATATGAAGAGAGCGGGGGAAGGTTCTGGGAATGGGTAGGTTAGTTTATAGGAATAGGAATTAGGGTTTGTGGTTTTGTTGGTGTTTTTATTAGGGTTAATTAGTTTAGGTTTAGTATTAGGTTTTTGTTTTCTTTTTTTGTTTTCTTTTTTTTTGTTTTTTTTGTTTTGTTTTTGTTTTGTTATTTTGTTATAATATTATCATTATTACTAATATTATTATCATTATTATTATTATTAACTATATATTTTAACATATATATTTATATGAGGTTTAAAAATCCAAAAATGATACTTACACACCAAATAAATTCTAAAAAAATTACTTTATGAAGCTTTAATAAAATACTACACTCAAAATATTTTATAAAAATATTTTATAATTAATAGTTAGATATTTATTTAGTTATAAATCAAATAATTGTATTATCTAATTAACTAGTAATTAATAAATAATTATCCACGAAATATAATAATAGTAAATAATGTGCACATCTATAAAAAAAGGAAAATGCCTAACTTGGTACGGGAAATTATGGGGTGCTAATTATAGGAAGATGGGATTAAAAAATACCCACAATTAAATTAGATATATAAATATCTAAATACTTAATAATTAATCTATGGTCATTGCACTAATGTCATACTAACATCAAGGGATTCAATTTCTGTGTCACAAAAAGATCCTACAAGTAGTGTCTCCTATGTAGACTACTTCCTATGATGGACGATATAGATTTTGGGGCATCCTATATCATTAATGTCCAAACCATGGTGAAGTATCCTAAAGAAAGTATTGGATTTTATTTGATTCGAAAAATAATCTAAAACAAATACAAGAAATACAAATACACACATAATATCTATTTTTTTGGTGAGGGAGTTTCTTTAATATGTATCCTAATGCGTCAACCCTGAATTATTAATTTATGCGCATGTATGTCAGTATTTTCTTTAATATGCTTAAATCTTGATGATTCTTTAGTTCTCTTTTTTCCCGTTATTTTAGTTAATCCTGGTTATTTCCTGAACATGAAATTCTTGATATTGATCCTGATTTTCTGACATGATCTAGTGATTGTACATTTTAAATAAACTCCTGAATCTTGATATAGAATTGATAATATTGATAATCTTGATCATGTACTGATAATTTTGATCATGTACTGATAATCATGATCTTGTACTGATAACCCTGATACCCCTGATCCTGATACTCCTGATAGTGGCTCAATGTAGCGCACCATCCTGATACTCCTGATCCTGATAATCCTGAGAGTGGCTCGACGTAGCGCACTCCTGACTTGAGAATTCCTGTAACTGTCCTGATCAAGGCTATTAGTAGCACCTGTATTGCATGACATATATCCCCGTGGTTGTTCTTGATCCTATGGGTAGCTCTAAGCCAAGGGATGATTCCTAATGGTTAAATGCATGAATTAGAGTCTAATTTAAGGGTTGGATTCAGAATTTACCTATTGGAAGATAGATTTCTAATAAAATATTCAATGGACTCAATTAGGACACGATCTCCTTGCCAATTCCTCTTCTTCAAGTGCTTCTTGCAAATCCAAGCTATAATGCTCTTCAATTGATGGGAATGAGAGAGAATGGTATAAATTGGGTTAAATTTGGTGGATGAATGAGTCAATTTGGGGATAAACTAAATTGGAAATTTAGAATTAAAATAAAATAAAGTGAAAATAGAGAGAGAGAGAGAGAGAGAGAGAGAGAGAACCCCCCTCTTATAGTGGCTGGTCGCCCCCTTTCCTCCTCCTCAAGCAACACACAATGCCAAGTATACCCCTAATAGTTAGTCATGAGTTATTTATTAGTGAGGGATATATTAGGAACCTTCTAAACTAATGCAAATTAGTTCTGATCCTCCTTAATTAACTAATAAAGATGGTCTAATGGGCTTTGTCTCATATTGGGCTCAAAATATTGTCATGACTAACTAATGGGTCCACTAGTGTCAAGTCTAAATAAACATAGGCTAGCCCACTAACAAATAATAAATAGCACAAGCACAATTTAAATATATAGCACAATATGAATAAATATTAATTCACCAAAATTAAATATATGCAAAATTACTAAATTACCCTCATCTAGAAATATGGGGGTGACAAGTCCCGCATCGCATGATGGATGTAACGATGGTAGTGGAAGTACTTCAGATTATTCACCTAGGCTGCCTCAATAGGCGTTTGACGTCGGGGAGCCGAAGCTTATTTTCCTGTATCAGTACGTCAAAGATTGCCATGATGTTATCGTCTTCGAAGGAATATGTTTCCTTCAGTTTTGGAGCCTCTATAGGCTTTTGCTCGGGCTTCTTGGTTATATTAACAACCAGAGCCTACTTTCCCTTGCCATCTCGGGCGTTATTGCCGCTGTTGTTATTGATGTTGTAAGGGCGCTTCCCATATCATCAGTGACATGGATCTATATTCCCAAAAGGCGGACGTCATTCACCTTTTTCTTGGCACTTACAATATTTATGATGAACGCCGTCCAGTCTTTAAACTGAGAGTCGCCCATCCAGAGCCTGACTGTGGAAAGAAGATTCCTCCAGCAGGTGTCCATCAGTGTGGACCCAGGATTGCTGGGGGTAACTTCATCGCCGCTTGCATGTACCGCTCTATGTATTCTCATACATACTCTTTCTTCCTTTGTGTGATGTCCATTAACGAGGATATCATTATGTCATTTTTCCCGTCATAGAATCGAGCAAGGAAAATTCCTTTGAGGCCGTCGAACGACGAAATACAGTTGTCCTGGAAGCTGTAGAACCAATCGAAGGCTATTCCAGATAATGCTCTGATAAAGAGCTTGGTTAAGAGGGCGTCATTGTGAGGTAGATGCCCCATTGCCGTCTCGAAGTAACTCATGAATTGACGGAGATATGTTTTCCCATCAAATGGAGTCAAGTTGAAGGTCTTGTACTTGGGAGGATGCGGTACATCTCTCCACTCGAAGGAATACGGTTGTCGGATTCCAACCTCGCGCAGTGAGTCCCGATTGCCCATAGAGTCTAGGTAGGCCCGGAGTTCTCATACCTCCTATATTGCTTCTCGAGCTTCATCAAATGCGAAAGGAGAAGAGGATTCGGGTAGGGGATGGTTATCGCCAGCGGGTGGAGCGGTTGTATTGGAATCCCCGTTGGTCCCGGGGTCCAGGCTTGCTTGACCAGATGCCCTCGCTAGTTGTGGAGCCATATTTGCCTTGATTTCTAGTATTTTTTGGGTCAAGGCTTGTATTGATGCACTCATGGTATATATCATAGCCTCGAGGGTTTCAAGGCATTGTCGATTATTAGGGCCCTTTTGATCATCCCCTGCCATGTAAGTTGTTCTCACATGGGAAAAATGGATGGGATGGTAGACGTCGTACTTTCTGCCTCAGACTCTTACCGTGAATAGTCATCCAAAAAAGTTGGTATTACCGCATCCTCTTTGGACTCGGAGGGAACACTATACCCAGCATAGGAAGCTACGTCCACTTGACGAGGGTGGCTACCCCCAGGGACCTCAATATCTGTTCCTTGAGAATCATTGTCTTCAAGGAACACCAGATTGTCATAGAAGTCCAGGGGATTATAACCCCCAGCTTGCGTAGCCACCTGGGATCCTGAGGAAGAGCTACCCCCATTGGCTGACAACTTCTTCTTTGAGCGGGCGCCCAAGAAAATACCTTTCGCGGGTTCCGATGCCTGTCCCTCTTGGAGCCGTATCCTTGACCTGCTGGTCGAGAGCGACGGACTGGAGGTGCTGGACCTCTGACTTTTCCTTATGGAGGAGGCCTTCCGAGCAGCATAGAAGGAGGTAAAGGGCAGCTCCTCTTCCTCTGGTGCTTGTACCTATTCTTCAGGTTGCAGCCGGGTGGGTGCCCTTGGTTGCAGCCGCTGGAATGTCGACTGCCTTTTTGTCGGTACTGCTATTTTGTTACAGTAGTAGTTGATAATAATGTTGGCACATTGATGCCCTGGGTAGGATACTTCGTATATCGTAGTTGTTTTCCTTGCTTTGCACTTTTAATTGATCATGTTGCGCAAGTCAAGCTAGGACTGACTCACCTTTGTGCCCTTCTTATGGGACCAGATAGACCGAGCACATGGGCGTGCAGGTGTTGATTTTGCTTTCTGACCTTAGGTTCATACAAGAACTTGCCCCAAGTTGCCAACGGGAGACTCTTTAGACCGACCATGTCCGATTGCCACTACGGGCTGGACGCATGGGCCCGTTTTGTATGACTTTTCGTCAGGGCATACATAGTAAGCGGCTCCTGCTGATGGTCAGTCGAATGACCAATTGCTTGAGCTTGGCGAGCTTGTATTGCCCTATACTTCTTCATCCTAGCACGCGCTGGTGCGTAGTATGAAGAGTCCAAGTTCACATCTTCTTCTTTTTTAGCAAAGCGCATGGAGTCAGCGCTGCATGAAATTCGGTCGAAGACGGAACTTCTGTGGCTGTCCTGGCCGTATGTAGCCATTTTCCTGCTGCCACCGACCGGTGTCACATGTTAACTTTTTTTTGCGGCTGCCGACTTATGCGGATTCTGTTGTGGTCGCATAGAATATGCCTCATCATCCGAACTTTTGGCATCGTAGTATTTTCCTTTCTAGAGTTTGGGCATTGAGAATATTTCTTCACAAACCTGACTACCGCATGGACATGGCCAGCCTGGGTGGACACATGGTGTGCGCCTTCAACAATAGAGAGAGAAGCGGGGAGCGCATGCTTCGCAGTTGGGCAAGACGCAGCGGCCTTTGCTACCCATTTCCTGTGGGTCTTTTTAGGATTTGCTAGCCTTAGAGAAGGACTCGTGCTGTCCCCAGAGAGAATTTTCTCGAATGCTTGTTAGTCGAAGCGCACCACTAGCATCCTCTGGGTGGATCCCAGTTTGGCCGTGTCAGACTGCGCCACTATCTTCTCATCAGAGAAGAAGGATGTCCCCAGCAGAGTCGACATTTTGTTCGCCATTACAAGTGAGTTTGGGTAAACTTTTGTTTAATAACAAACAAACGTACAAAGAAATCCTAAGCAGAAGATCTAAGTACAATATTTAATCTGGGTAGTGTGACGATAGAGATCGAGCACTGCAGTGGCTCCTTTACTCCGTTGACGGTCTAACGAGGGAATGATGATGCTTTCTTTGTTTCTATCTTCTGAGCTTGTGTGCACTTACGTAGATCTGTCCTTTCTTTTGGATATACTACCATTGTATTTATAGTCGTCGTGCTGACGGACTATTGATGTCGCATATGCCTCTGTTTGGTGGCCGTATAGGGCTCCTTCAATAAAATACGGTTATAACTGTAGTCGCATGCCACGGGCAGGTTGCCACATGGTCTTGGTTAAGATATGTTGTTGATGAGATCTTGGGATTATTTTTAACCCGTTGTGTGCGTGACTTGGTCAGCTGGACACGTAGTCAGCACTGATCGTGCGAGACATCTTCTTCGGTTATAACAAAAAGATTCTGTAAGTCGAGAGCCGCGTAACATCATGGCCATATAGCGTTATGGCCGTAGATATGCCCTCGCTTGGCCTTGGTCGGATGGACACTCTGGCCGCATGGAATTATAGCCTCATATGTGCTCTCGTTAGGCCTTGGTCGGATGGACACTCTAGCCGTATGGCATTATGGCCATATACGTGCTCTCTTCTTGCCTTGGTCTAACGGAAACTCTGGCCGCATAATGACGAGGCCGTATGGGTAAGTAGACGCATATGAGTGAACATGTGGTATCGCACATCTGACGAGGCCATCAATAAGTTGATGTGACTTTTCATCTTTTTTGAGCCATCGTCTTCACGAGTTTTGAAGCATCTCAGTGTGATGAGTGATGTTTCAGAGAGTCTGACAGACATCGAATACTGTGTTAGGGGGGGTCTTATGCGGCTCCATACTCTATGGTCGTTCAGGCCGCATGTGATTCCTCTACGGATAGGTTGATCAGGCCACATGTGGCTCCTCTGCGGCTAGGTTGATCAGGCCGCATGTAGCTCCTCTACGGCCTGTTGAGGGGGCATGAACTTTATATGGCATGCATAATTTTTCATGCTTCTACAAAGTCGCTAAGGGTGGAGGTCAGAAGAGAAATTTTGAATTATGATCATCCTTTTCAAAGAATCAATAGTAAGGGCAGGCCAAGCAACCAATGATGACAACAACAAAAGGTGTACTTATATGCAATTACTGTAAGAAGCCGGGCCATTTGTAAAATCAATGTAGAAAATATAATGGATGGTGTTTGAGACGTGGATGAGCAGATCATCAGATTACTCAATGTCCACTAATGACCATGCCAAGGCCTATGACACTGTATCAACAATTTATACCAAGACCTATGAATATAGGGTTTAACCCAAGGCAAGCAGTTCAAGGGAATATACCAAGGCCTATGTTAGGTGCACCAAGGCCGGTACATCAGGCAGCACCAGTAATGCAGACTATGGTACCAACAGGAAATCAGTATAGACCCCCACTACCACCTCAGGTGAAACAGTTCCACCAAGCTCAAAGGGCACAACAAACTTATATTAGAAAGAAGAAGAAGCATGGCCAGGATTTCTTGATGAATACTATTGAGGCAGACTTTTAGTTTTTCCAATGACCAATTATGATATAGTCTTCGGAATGGAATTGTTGACATTAACAGTAGCTAATATAGATTGTGGTTAAGAAAGGGTTACCTTTCAACTTCCAGGAAGAGAAGTACGTAAATTTACTCATGATCATAAGAAGTTCAAACTAAAAAGATTGAAGAATTTAGGCTGCCAAGTCGAGGAATATTACAAAATATTGAAGAAGAAGAATTTTCGAGGATAGTATCTGAATTTAAGGATGTATTTTCTGATGAGTTACCAGGACTACTATCAGATAGGGCCGTAGAATTTAACATAGACTAGTTCCTGGAGCAGCCCCAGTAGTAAAAAAAATGTATCCTATGAACAAGGAAGAATTAGCAGGGTTGAATAAATAAATAAAAGATTTATTGAGTAAGAAATTTATCCAACCAAGTGTCTCACCTTGGGGAGAACCAATCTTGTTTTTGAAAAAGAAAGATGGAACATTACGACTGGTCATTGATTATAGATCATTGAATGAGGTGATAATCAAGAACAAATATTCATTATCAAGAATTGATTAGTTATTTGATCAACTTGGAGGAGCGCGGTGTTCTCAAAAATTGATCTAAGATCGGATTATCATCAAGTAAAAGTGAAAAAAGAAGATGTATCAAAAACTGCTTTTCTAACCTAATATGGGCATTATGAATTCTTAGTAATGCCATTCAGTTTGACCAATGCTCCTACAGTTTTTATGGATCTTATGAATCGTATATTCTATCAATACTTGGATACGTTTTTTATTGTATTTATTGATGATATTTTGGTATATTCCAAGAATGAGAAAGAACATGAGGAACATTTACGAAAGTACTTTAAACATTGAGACAAGAACAATTATACGAGAAGCTTAACAAATGTGAGTTCTGGCTGGACCGTATGTCTTTTCTAGGCCATATCATTAGTGGAGAAGGAATTTCAGTTGATCCAAGAAAGGTAGAAGCGGTGAAGTCATGGCTTGTACCAAAATCTATAGTCGAGATTCTAAGTTTTCTGGGATTAACAGGATATTACAGAAGATTTGTAGAAAATTTCTCAAGGATCGTTGAACCTATAACTCATCTAACAAAGAAGAATAAAAAATTTAACTGGACGGAGAAATGTCAGGCAAATGAAAATTTTAACTGGACAGAGAAATGTCAGGCAACATTTGAAGAATTAAAAGAAGACTTATCACATCACCTGTTCTGGCTTTACCAAATGGATCTGGGGGTTATAAAATTTATAATGATGCTTCTAGTAAAGGACTGGGTTGTGTCTTGATGCAACATGGAAGGGTTATAGCATATGTCTCTCGCGAGTTAAAGCAACATGAAACAAAATATCCAACCCATGACCTAGAGCTAGCCGCAGTAGTCTTCACACTTAAACTATGGAGACATTACCTATATGGTGAAAGAGTCAAAATCTATATTGACTACAAAAGTTTAAAGTATGTATTCACCCAGAAAGAGTTGAATATGAGACATAGAAGGTGGTTAAAACTTTGATATGGAGATACAATACCATCCTGGCAAGGTTAACACAGTAGCAGATGCATTAAGTAGAAGACCTACAACATTCTTCATGAATACACCAAATTTTTTTTTTGATGATTTAAGAAAATTGGGGATTAAAGTCATATACCCAATAAAAGAAGGATCATGGGCAAATTTGCAAGTTCAGTCATCTTTGGTAGAAAGAATCAAAGCGAATCAACAAACAAATGTAAAATTAAAAAGAATTGTGGAAGAAAACTGAAGCATGACTTGAGACTGGGATAAGTAAATAACCGGATGGAACATTGAGGTTTGAAAATAGATTATGTATACCAAAAGGAAACCTAAGAATAGAGGTTATGAATGAGGCACATAATTTTTAGTATTCTATTCATCCAGGAAGTACAAAAATGTATAAGGAACTCAAACAATACTTTTGGTGGCATGGAATGAAAAAAGAAATTGCGAGATTTGTATCAAGATGTCTAGTATGCCAACAGGTAAAGGCAGAGCACAAAAGGACCGCAGGACTTCTTCAACCTCTACCAGTACCATAATAAAAGTGAGATCATATCACCATGGACTTCGTATCAGGGCTTCCGAGGACTCAGAAGGCTAACAATGTTATTTGGGTTATTGTTGATAGGCTTACAAAATCTGCTCGATTTCTACCATTTCGAGTGGGTCAATCAACATAAGTCTTAGCTGATATGTATATGAGGTAGATTCTTAGTAAACATGGAGTGCCTATAAGCATAGTTTCAGATATAGACTCATGTTTTACTTTAAAATTTTGTAAGAGTTTAATGTTGGCGGATAAGCATAGAAGATTTTTGGAATTTTAACCTGGCGATCATGTATTCTTAAAAAAATTGTCATCTCGAGAAAAAATCATATTTGGAACTTGAGGAAAATTAAGCTGTCACGCTCTAGTCCCAAAATACTGAAGGGACTAGCCACGTGGCAATGGCCAGCAGCACAACTCCAATGGACAAACCCAATTTAATAGACCCGTTAGAGTGCACTTAAGCTATAAAAAAATATAAATACAGTCTACACCATCTATCACAGAATAATTCTAACTCATCCACAGAAAGAAACATAACTAAATATGATAGACTAATCAAGATAATAGATAAAGAAAATAGTCTATCATTAAGTCAACATATGTAGTGTCTTGGGGAACAACCCGATAAAATAAGAAAAGAGAATAAGTCAATACATAAGTCCATGAGTCAAGATATGAAATAACTGGAAGCATAAATAACTGAGTATGTCACAGAATACTCAAGAGAAATTCTCTGACACAACCTCGTCCTCTGGTACCAGTATTGCTCCAGCGTCAGCTTATGTCCCGTATATCTCGGGGTATTCCTCCTCTGTTGTACCTGGGGACATAATCCGGATCCAGGTCCTTAGGGGACATAGCAAAGTAAAAAAATAACTCAAGCAAAATAAAAGAGTAAATAAAATAGATCCTTAGGACAAGCTATGTAACCAGCTATGTAAAATGGAAATAAGAGCATCACTAGTACTCAGGCTGAGACCACTACAAGCTCTATGTCAGGGAGCCCGTAGCAGCAAGAATACCACGTAATGGGCCAAGCTCTGGAATAGAGACCAAAGCACCTCAATAATAAAATATATATGTATATAATCAGCTTGTAGCCTATGTGTCTCTCCCCACCCAATGTAATCTCACGTCTCATGCCCACAACGTCTCATGTCCATAACATGCAAGATCATGACCTCTAGCTAATACAGTGAGTCATAAGGATATTTATGTATATGCAAGTCTCATGTCACGAATCCTGTAAGCCTATACAGAATCACCATGAATAACTCAGGAAAGATTCTGTCACATGAATAGTTTCAAGTGTCCTATGATATGACGTACTTGGTAAAGAAAGCATGTAAAGATAGGATCATGAAATCAATTCTCTAAATGACGTTATACGAATCTGCGTACGGTATCGACACCTGAATCTTGTTCGAACGTTAAGCAACGTCTCACGGTCCTAGGTTAAACATGTACATCACATAAGTATATAGAAAGAATACAAGCAAATAATATCACAGGATCTACTGCAAGTTGGCAAGGTACACTTGCCTGTATTCTGAGCTCCGTCAATTGCTCCGATATAAGTGGAATCTCCAGGTACGCCTCCGGATACTGAAAAAATATTACCATTATTCTTATAAAACTTGAAATAGTTAGGATTGACTACTCATAAGTCCAATTTGGACACAAGGACATAATTGACAGTTTCTGGTCAAAGCGGGGTCCACATGTGGCCCACATCGCACCAAAAAATGTGCCAGAGATAAAGTTCTCCAAATTCGTCAAACTTAGTGTCTACGAGTCCAAAACAATGATATGAACCTAACAGAATATCCAAAATTGGATTCTGATGAGCCGGTCACGAAATTGCCCGTCAAGTGGAACCGTAGGGCCCGCGAAATAGTATTTCGTCAGCGTTCTCAGAATCGAACCAAACTTGGGTCATAGGACCGTTGTAACATTGTGAATCTGATGGCATAAGTTTTTTTGCAAAATGACAGGCACACACAAAATTATGATGAGTGCTAGAACATGTCGATACGGTATTTTTCGACGGATACGCGTTGATTCTGGTGTGCACGCACCTCCAAATCAACTTTCGCAAAATCTCACACGTCTGTGTTGACGATACGTACCTTTTGGTATAATTCGCACATGACGAAGTTGCCTCGTTTAGCGGGACGCACCCTATTTCAAAAAAAAATGGGTTTAGAAAACCAAGTTTTTGGCAGATTTTAACAGAAATTAAAATACATCATACATCAAATTAAAATAAACTAATTGAAGAGATTAAATTTTGTTTATATTGTCTAAATTACTGTTCAAGTGGAATTTATAAATATTAACTAGATTGGAAAAAAATTAGACATGAGCATGGATGGTTGGAACAGTTTCTGAACTACAAACTGGGTCATTTTTTTCCTATTTTGTGTCACAAATTGTGACCAACATAGGACACGATATACCGAACTAATTACACAGGGTTCAAGGGGGTCATGTGGTCTTCGCATAGGATTCGACGGGTCAATATTTAGTTAACTATACAGGGAGATACAAGGGCAAGAAGATGGGTACATTATTGTGTGATGTGCTCGAGATTCTGGCGGCTGTGGGGAGGCATCTTGCGGCGTGCGGCAGCGACTGTTCAGTGTGTAGGGTCCCGTCCCGCATAGGCACTATGTACAAGTGATATCGCTTTGCTTGCTCGAGTAGAAGTCTTCTCGGAGAGTTCCCGACCGAACCACAAGACGATTGATTAATGTAAGTGGGCAGAACTTCGTTCTATGATTCTTGCATGCCTTAATAATGAATCTGAGTTTTTGAATGCTTGTTGTTTGCGAGATTTAAACAAAGAGGTTTATACGAAACCTTTGCTTGCAAACTTTCAAAAAAAGAGTACAATTAATCCTATACGAGGATGTTAAGTACAATAAAATAATTCTGGGGAAGTATTGCTATAGGAGTCTGATTTATGGTCGATCACTTTGTCCCTTGGACCACACGATGATGAATAAGTGTTGTAGAAGAAGAAGAAGCTTCAAAGGTTGCAAGTGGGATTGAATTCTCGTTGCCGAAGTTGTCAACCAACACTCTCTGTCTGTGCTCTCTCTCTCTGATCTCTGATTAAGCCCTCTCTGGTCTCTGTCTGTGTGTCTGTCTTCCTGTGACCAGGGGTCTCTATTTATAGAGATCAATGAAATAACTGTCTAGGTTGGCATAAAAGGCCAAACTGTGAAGAGAGTTGCATCTTTTACGCTGCGGTTATGACAACTGCTACCCACGTTCCCTACAGTCCTCTGAATCTGCGTATGACACGTGTCCCATTACAAGGTAACGTATATAACTGCTTCTCGAAGATCATGGCATGTAAGCCACGTAGGTAACTGGCCCTGCGTAAAGATGGTTGGCGTAAAAGCCAAATAACTATCTTGTTGGCGTAAAAGCCAAGCTGTGACGAAGAAGACTTCTTTTACGCTGCGGTTATGATAACTGCTACCCCACGTTCCAATTATCTTCTAAATATGCGTATGACACATGTCCCTTCATGAGATAATGCGTATAACTGTTTCTCGAAGATTATGGCATTCAAGCCACGTAGGTAACTGCCCCTGTGTAAAGATGGTTGGCGTAAAAGCCAAATAATCGTCTTGTTGGCGTAAAAGCCAAACTCTCCGTAAAACTTGATGATGCATGAATAATAGATAACCAGCGTAAAATAGCCAATTATCCATCACAACTAAGGTCTTGAGCGTATTCTGGGCTAAATAGCCTTATCACGTACCTTTGCAAATATAGCCGAGTTGGCATATTTTGAGGAGATATCATACGGCGTACTCCTTGTAGTTAAAAATAGCCTGGTTGGCGTAAAATGTAAGGATGGTGATGTGAGCGTATTAGTCCCAGTCTTAGCTTTCCCAGTCATGACAAGTGTTTTAAAAATAGAATAAAATCTCGTGCATTAAATGCAGAGATATGCCTCGATCTCGTGTATTAAATGCCGAGATTTGCCTCGAGCTCTGTAAGAGAAACAGCTTTTGATGTGGCGTCTGATTTCGTCTTATCTTGAGCGTAAAAACTTATTTCTGTCCATGTAGAATAGGCAACGTATTCTTTGAATGCGTAAAAATGACTTGTATCAAGAATATGTCACTAAACGACAGCCTGGGTCTCTGTGCAAAATTATCATTACAGCCGTCCTCTCGATCATCGTGCAGTACTTTTGTCAGGAGTCAGGTTCACTGTTTTGTCTGACAAATTCATCTGAGGAATACGAAGAGTTCCTCGTACAACTTTACGCTGCATTAAAAACAAAAGTATTTTAAACTTTACACAGGGAGGTATAATAACCTTTTTACGCCAAAACAGCCTTGAAGTGCTGCTTTACGCGGGCAGCTCTGAAGCTCTACTTTACGCCAAATAGCTCTGAAGCCCTGTTTTACGCGGACAGCTCTGAAGCTCTACTTTACGCAAAACAGCTCTGAAGCCCTATTTTACGTGATCTTCATGTATGTTGGGGGTTTTTACTGTATAATACGCGTACAATTCCCCAGCGTATTTTATGCTTCTATAAGACCCCCTTCAAAGTTTTCAAATTCCTCATAATTTGAAATACTTTGAATGAAGCATGAAATTGTCAAATTTAACTCGTTCTCCGAGGCTATTTTTTCGGTAATTTTTGAGGAGTGGTTGGGATTTCGTATGTTCTCTTCTGCCTATATAAGGGCAAGCAAGTGAACTTGTTTTTCCATACTCCCTTCACCATAAAGATGGCTGCTGAGATTCATTTGGCTGAACTGAGAAAGAAGAAGATTATGCCCTTTCGGCATGTAAGAAGCCATAAAAAGAGACATTTTCGAGTAAATGTTCTCTGCAACGATGGACCATGGAAGGGTATCATAGCCTCCTTTGCTCGAGATGATAAGCGATTTTATATGGCGATTCGTCAAGGAGAGAGGAAGGGTCGCATTGGACCACACAGCTTGCTAGCTGTATTTTCCCTTATTATGAAGCTGGACCCTGGTGGGCAGCTTGACCGTGTCTTCCAGTATTATGTTGGGTCTGAATCCCTAACACAAATCTGAGCATGGCCGCCGATGACGTATGGAGGGGGGCTTGAATAATTTAAATAAGCCCAGTTCTGTATCCTCCCCCATTCACCATTTTCTTGGCCCCTGGCATATAGGAGCCGAAGAAGTGCCATAGAAGAAGAAATGAAGATCTCCATCAGATGAGAACTTAGCGTAATAGATTCCCATTATGATCTCGAATATTTAATAAAAAATCCTTTATAAAAATGGATTTCCATCAATGTAATCATGATCTTGAATATTAATGAAAAATCCTTTGTAAAAATGGATTTCCATCATATGTAATCATGATTAATAAACTTGTCTTCTTTTACGCACTATTGATTTGCCATATTGCTGCGAGGAAGTCTGATAATATGCAGCTTCAATACGCTTGAGTAATCTTTACGCTGACTCTGACAAATATGCCTCCAGTCACGTTTCGACTTTTACGCATAGAGAAAGATGCGTAAAAAAACTCTTCAGCATTAAATTGTCTTAAAAATCCAATCGTCATGCTGTTTTGACGAGGAGTCACATAGAATTCTGAACTGTTATTTCTCTAATATGAAGAATATCTGTTTAGAACATCATCTTCAAGAATGGCTTCCCGAAAGTTTCTCGGGACAGGGTAAGAAATGTCCGCCGAGCAGGCCATCCTTGAACTAGATGTAAAGGATTCTGGCTAGACTTCGAATGAACTTCCAATGACCCAAGAAGAAGAGTCATCTCCAATGAAGACAGACATTTTTAGGGAACTCCTTGGCCCTTCGTCAGATGAAGTCCTCTCGACTGAAAAAGGAAGAGAAAACGCTGACAAGAGGAGCATTTCCTGCGCAAACTCTTGTGACTGGCTTTTTTCAAGCATAAAATATGAATTATCAAGATATACACGTATTCTGCTAACTGATCTGTCCCACGTAATTTAAGATGCACGTAAAATCATAGATTCGTAGCATCTGAGCTTAAAATCGTAGATCTGTAGCTTCTGAGCGTAAAACCGTACATCTGTAGCTTATGAGCGTAAAATCGTAGATCTGTAGCTTCTGAGCGTAAAAGCTTCTGAGCATAAAATCATAGATATGTAGCTTCTGAGCGTAAAATCGTAGATCTGTAGCTTCTGAGCGTAAAAGCTTCTGAGCATAAAATCATAGATCCATAGCTATGCGCGTAAAATAGTAGATCTGTAGCTCTGTGCGTAAAATCTGAGCGTAAAATTAGGGATCTATTACGCAGCATGACTATCTGTCTTCCTTTTTAAATGATCGGCTGACGTGGTCCCAAATCATAACTGATTATGATAAGATCGAATTTGGTTAAGAATTCGAAGAGTTATTTGAACTCTATAAATAGACCTAGGTCGTGAGAGAGAAAAACCCTTCGTCTCTTTCTGAAAACTCTTCGTCTCCTTCTGAGAACTCTTCGTCTCCTTCTGAGAACTCTTCGTCTCTTTCTGAGAACTCATATTCACCATGGCACCAAAACAGACCTCCGCTGCTAAGGGAAAGAAAACCGCTTCATCATCTCGCTCCTCTGCTCAAGCACGAGCGACTCCTACTAGGCTAAGCGAGCCTCGTTCTGAACGAAGTGCTCCGCTGTTTAGCTGTGCACCGGGCATCACAGGTAAAGCTTCGAGAGAAATAGAAAACCCTCCGCACATGTTGTACGTGTATGCGCAAATACGCCCACATTCTTAATGTGTCAGCGTAAAACTCTATATTTTTGCAGTCTGGAGTAAAAACTTAAACTGTCAAATTTTTGGCGTATACTGCAAACCTTGCATTTTACGCACTGGAAGTAGATTTCAGCGTAAAAGTCAAATTTTTGCAGTCTGGCGTAAAAACTCAGACTGTTAGGTTTTGGCGTATACAGCAAACCTTGAGTTTTACGTACTGGAAGTAAATTACAGCGTAAAAATCAAATTTTTGCAGGCTGGCGTAAAAACACAGACTGTCAAGTTTTGGCGTATACTGCAAAAGTGTAGCACCTTACGTTTTATGCGTTGAAAGTAATTTCCAGCGTAAAATTGACTTATTCTCTTATTTTTTGTAGTGGACCTACATATCCCTCCTCTGGCTGAAGTGATGGGCTCTGCTGCTGGAATGCTGAATTCCAACTACTTGGAGGACTTGTCCCATGTAACTTTTTCCATCTCTGGAAACGAGTATCCTCAAGAAAGGGGAACTCTGATCTCAGCCCAAGGAGAAAGAATGTTGCTGAGTATGATCAGTGGGGAACCCTTGACGTACATAGACGGTACTGAGTATAAGAAACCGGCTTTCTTATTTGGGGATGTCATTGATAAGCAATCTCAGACCAAGCCCAAGAAGGAAGATTGGGTATTTTCTGCTGAGGGCACGGTTATGTTCCTACCAAAGATGTCCAGAGATTACCCTATTTCTGCATTCTTCTATGCCACACATCCCAGAAGGATGTCATGGACTCTGACTCCTGATCTTCATGGCCAGTCAGGAAAGATCTTTTATAAGAAATGATTAGACCAAGGATCCTTTGTAAGTAGTCCCTCAGGCCCTGTTATGCCATTCAGAGGACTACTACCAGACAGCGTCCCTAGTGAAGACTCTTCACTGATCCAGCCATTTTAAATGGCAACTTTCTGCAATGAATTTATGGGGCTGGGAGGAGTATATCCCAGGGTTAACCCTCGCACCAGTGGATGGCTTAACCCCCAGAATTTTCGATGGGCCAGTTTAACTGCATGGGCCCTGAAGCACTTTCAGATGGAGCTGGAAAGTATTAACTTGTTTGAGGCTGTGAGTGCTACTAGTGTTGGGCTGCCTGTCAACCCCAACTTGTTCTTAGCTTTGATGGAGCGATATAACTCGCTAACTGGGACTTTCGCCACTCCGATAGGTGAGTTGGGCCTGGCACTTCATGAGATGGCAGACATCTCAAAGCTGCCAATGGGAGACACTCCTTATGAAGAGTACGTTCCCACAAATAGGGAGCTGAAGGATACCAACGCTCGGGCAGTGGCAGTGTACCAAGAGTTGATGAGCTACTATCTTGCATGCACCACCTTCTACAAAGAGGCCTCTGATTTAGCCCATATTAATAAATGGGTATCCTACCTCTTCTTCCATCAGGCTAGAAATGCCAAGCAGGACAAGGTTGTAGATAGCAAAGATAAACCTTTGAATCCCCTGAGCATTCTCAATGCCAACACAATCGATGACCTTATTGAAGATGAATAGGCTCCAGATTGTGTTCTGAATGAATACATAGAGGGTTATCCTGCAGGGACCAAAGCCTACAGTTATATGAGGTATTGCCGGAAGCCTCTATCAAAAGACGCTCAACTGGCTGGCTTCCTTTCTATTTGGCTACGTCGATGGGTGGTGCCTGGTATTGCGTCGGCAGATTGTATTCATCGCAATACCCTATGGACCGCAGTGCGTTTGGTGTTTGGGGCAAGATTGGGCCTACTTTCTGCCATGGTATGCAGGATACAAGCTGGCCTGAGGGCTATTACTGATGGGCTGCTGGCCGATACTACACAGCGCGAAGGATATCCCAGAGTGGAATTACCATTCTGATATCTGATAGGATGGTTAATCTTTCACAACACCAGAGTGATGTCTCCCGGATCTACCAGTAGTTCGGGTAATAACTTCCTGTTGAATTACAGGAATTCTTCTTGGAATGTGACTAGCGTCATAGATTGTCGACTAGCACTAAATTTTGCCCACATTTGAAAATTCTTCTGCACCGTCCCCACCGTACATATTAATCAACATGGGACTAAACTTCAGGATGCAGGTCAGGGGAAGACTATTCTTTTTCCTGAAGCCTTTTACTGGTTGGTCTACATTAGACCTTCCCATCTGCTGTACAGAAGTGAGGACCACTGCTACTTGGAGCCTTATCTGCCTAGCCATTTCGCCAGGCAATTTGGGTATGATCAGTTGCACGTAGGAAATCCCATCACCAGCTTTAAATTTAAAGGTGGACTTATTGATGGAGCTAGAGGATGGTGGTACTTCATCATGGGTTGTACTGGAGCAACCTTTTCTGTGCCCGCAACTTCTCTCTCCATGGAGTTGCGCATTCTTCATTCATACGCACAATTTTATGTGTCCATCAATACCTTCCATCGTGATTTTGACGTATATGGAAGTTTCGCAATGCCCTCCCATAAGTCTACTGGAAGAGAGAAGATACCATCTGTCTCCTCTGATGAAGGTGATGAAACTACTGGTGCAGATAATTATTTGTTGATTTTACCGAGAGGCGTAATAGCTCCGCCAGCAGAGCCTCTCATTATTTCCAATAAACGAAAGGCTTCTACTCAGAAAGAGCTTTCCCCCCGCAAGAAGAAGCAGACTACCAGAGGTCCTAAAAAGACTTCCACCAAGGGGGCCTCTTCCAGGAGTGAGCCTATTGTTTCCCCGGTTGGGGATGATTCTTTGATTAGGGGTCTTTCGCCTTTTAAAGAAGGAGCCTCCACAGTCCCAGCTGAAAGTGCTGGAGATTCTTTGCCCGTGACTGCTGCCGCTACCACCGTTACTGGTGATGCTTCCATATCGCCTTCAAGGCCGAACTCAATAATGATCAGTATACCTTTACCCAGACAAATAATGGGGCTAGCACCTCCTTCATCTATAAGTATTTCAAGCGAGATTCCACCCGATGAACCTCGAGTAGATATGGGTGATGACTGGGATGACTACCTACAAGCGTCAATTGGTGTACCCTCCTCACCAGGTATGATAGCTTGTTTAGCATCATTAAGAAATGATTTAGCTATACAGGCTACAGACGCAATATACATACCATCGGCCATGGGTAAATGTTGTCTTCACGCTTTTTTCAGGAAAAATTAACATCAAATTGATATTAACTTCCTCTTATCTTAGTTTCAGGCGAAGACATTTCTGGGGAGGGCGGAGCTAAAACAATCTTTGATTTTGTTGCGGATCCAGCTGATGAAACGGAGGTGACCACCGTCGAAGAAGCATAATTTGAAGCCGTTGATCTTTCATCCGTAACATTCTCAGATACAATCCCGACAGCAGCAGCTCAAATAATATTAGAGGTGGATGAACCCACCATCTCGACTGTGCCTCCTTCGTCGAGCGTGGCCAGCAACTTCAACTGTTGTTGGTGTCTCTTCTTTTGTCGCGCCATCTGTTGAAGCAACGACTGTGGCAACATCCTCTGCAGTCATTCCAGGAGGGAGATTTACTGATGTTGCGGCCACTCCCAGCGTCTATTCGATTTTTTTCATGCTAGTTGAACAATATACTAGCATATTCTACCTCACTTTGAAAGAATTGATATCCATGGCACTGGAGAAGAATCTAGGCTTTGATGCTCTGAAGATGTCCTCCAATCTCACTATAGCGCAGATTAGAAATTCCAATAACACTGGAAGAGCTGAAACGCTAGAGCAAATGGTTAATGGTTTAGAACAACCCATTAACGAATATTTGCAACTATCCCGAGTCAGCATCAATGACTTGGTTCAGGCTGAGTATGACTCACTAACTGCAGACTTTGCTCAGAAGACAAACTTTAAACAAATCCATCCGGGAACATCAACAAGAGATGGAGAAAGAGCAAGCAGTATTGGTGGAGAGTATTCCTTATCTAGCCCAGTGCCATACCGAATATGAGGGATATGAAGTGAGGGTTCGAGAATTGGAAGCTAAACTTGCTCAAACAAGGGAGAGGCTTCTCAAAGCATCGCTATTTCGTGATGTATTGGAGGGCCAAGTGAAGACAGCTCAACAGAACATGACACATGTGGGTGTCATCCACGCAAGTTTTGTTGATTCTCTGTCCGAACTATCTCTCTTGAGCAATGACGAAGCAAGGCTGGAACTGGCTCGCACCAACATTTTAAACTCCAAGAATGAGAGGATGACTGCTTTGGCGCAACAGATCCGCGATTTAACTGCTCCTCCCCAATGATGTACTTTTTTGCTCCTTTTGTAATTTGCTATTCCTAGAGATAATAAAGATACATTTTCTAATTTTATGGACCCATCACTTTAGAATATAAATGATAGGCTAAGATGAAAGTGATATCAGAGGTAATATGGACATGATATACTTTCGGTAAGGTTTAGCTGAATATGTCTATTCAGAGGTAATATGAACATGATAGAATATGATCCAACTAAATTTGTATACAAAACACTATCAGAGGTAATATGGACGTGATAGGTTTTGACATTTCAAATTAGTTAAACATATCTATTCAGAGGTCATAAGAACATGATAGAATATGATTCAGCTAATCTTTGTATGTAGTATCGTCAGAATAAAATCTTTACCATACCCCATTAAGCAGAGGAGATCAAGCATAATACTTCTTCAGGAATTTGCCGTTGATAGGAGCCATTATCAAATCTCCATTAGGCTTGGCTAATCTGTAAGCGCCATTTAAAAATGTGGTTTCAATCACATAAGGGCCCTCCCATTTGGGCTAGAATTTCCCCTTACTTTTGTGCGTAATGATTATTGGCCTCTTCACAGCTAATACTAGCTCACCAACTTTGAACACTCTTTCCTTCACTTTTTGATTAAAAGCTCTGGAGATGCGTGCTTGATAGAACTCGATGCGCTATTGAGCTTGAAGGCATTTCTCGTCTAACCCTTCTAGCTCTTGAAGTCTTAAACGATCATTATTTTTCTCAGTCAGCTCATTAGCTACTACTATTCTGAGCGATGGAATTTGAATTTCAATAGGGAGAACGGCTTCACACCCATAAACTAATGAAAATAGAGTACAACCCGTTGGTGTTCGTACCATTGTGCGGTATGCCCACAGACATTCCCCCAATTTCTCGTTCCAATCTCTTTTGTTCGAAGAGACAAACTTCTTCAAGAGTCTGATGATGGTTTTGTTGAAGGCTTCTGCCAAACCATTAGCAGCAGGATTATATGTCGTTGAGGCCATATTTTGTATCCGATTCTTATCGCAAAATCGGTGAAACGCTTGACTGATGAATTGAGGCACATTGTCATGAATTATCCTTCGGGGTATCCCGAAACGATAAATTACATGATGCTTGATAAAGCTGATCATATTGGATGTCTTTACCTCAGCAAGAGGAATTGCCTCCGCCCATTTGGGGAAATAGTCAGTGATAGCCAATATAAACCGATGTCCTCTAGAAGATGAAGGATGAATAAGACCAATGATATCTATACCCTAAGCTTCAAAGGGCCATGATCCAATAGTAGGATGTAAATATTCAGAAGGTTGATGTATGAAATCTGCATGAACCTGACAGGCTTTGCATTGTCTTGCATATTTTACGGCGTCTGCAATCATAGTAGGCTTGTAGTAGCCCATCCTCCTGATACGATCCTATAACTTAGGACCGGGTTGATGTGCTCCACATACTCCATCATGAGCTTCTCGGATAACCCGCCTTGCATCATCATCAGAGAGACATCGTAACAGTAGTCCTTCATATGCTCGGCGATACAAACTTTGTGAAGAAGCATCAAAATAGAAATGTAGCGATCGTCTTTTGATAGATGTTGCTTCTTTAGGGTCCTTTGGTAAGATTTCATATGATACGAAGTCTATAAAGAGACTTCTCCAATCTCTCTTAGGAGGAATCATGTTTCTAACATAGCTGCGTTCTATGTGAAAATTATTTTTACGTAAAACAAATCTCTGTTAAGAAGGATCACCGAATTCTGCCTTCTTATAGGAATAGCTAGATCTGCAGCTAGACTGGCCAGAACATCCGCTTCCAAATTTTGAGATCGAGAAACATGTTCTAAGAAGAATCCTTTAAAGGACATTGCTATCTCGATCGTTGTTCGGTGATAAGGAATGAGGTCTGGATTGAGGACTTCATATATTTCTCTGACCTGATTGACGATCAGCTGAGAATCACCAAAAGATTCTAAGTATTCAACATCCAATTCTTTAGCAACTTGAAGCCCAATCAATAGAGCATTATACTCTGCCACATTATTAGAGCATGGTTCACTAAGAGAATATGCTCGATAGATAACGAGTTTATCAGGAGTCACCAGAACAATCCCTACTCCTGAAAACACGTTTCCTTTGGGACCATTTCTGGAAACACCATCAAAGAATAGCTGCCATGTATCACTTTCCATTGCCGAATTATATTCTGCAACTTTGTCGGGAATGTCCTCATATAGTTTAGAGGTTTCTGGAATTGGATGGGTAGCTAAAAAATCAGCCAGGGCTTGACCTTTCATGGACTTCTGAGGGACGTACACCATATCATACGGTGTCAATAATATTGCCCAAGTCGCGAGTCAGAAATTAAGAATACTTGGCTTATTCATCAATACCCGAAGTGGATTGACTCTGGATATGATATGAATAGTTTGGCCCGTCATGTAATGTCGCGTCTTCTGAATGGCAAACATTAGGGCCGAGCATTCTTTTTCCACTGGGTTATACTTGTGTTCTGCTCCAACCATCATCCTGCTTAGATATTAGATAGCCTGTTCATGACCCTCATCGTTCTCTTGTGCGAGAAGAGCCCCTAAAGAATGATCCATTGCTCAAACATACAGCAAAAATGGTTTTCCTATGACAAGAGGCACCAGAACTGGAGGATTAGTAAGATACTGTTTGATATCATTAAACGCTTGCTGACAGGCTTCGTCCCATACGAATGACACACCTTTCTTCATTAGACGAGAAAAAGGTTGACATCTCCCAGAGAGGTTGGATATGAATCTCCTGATATAAGCTAGACGACCTTGAAATCCCCTAAGTTCTCTCAGATTACGGGGCGGTCGCATTTCTAGGATAGCTTTTACTTTATCAGGGTCAACTTGAATGCCTTTAGCAGTAATAACAAATCCCAAAAATTTGCCACTGGATATACCAAGAAAGGACTTTGCAGGATTCATTTTGAGTTGATGTTGGCGCATCAAACCAAATATTGTCTTCAAGTCTTGAATATGATTATTCTTGAGGCGGCTTTTGACAGCAATATCATCTACGTAACATTCTACCATTTTGCGTAGATGCTCATAGAATATGTTACTCATAGCTCGTTGATATGTAGCTCCGGCATTCTTCAATCCAAACGGCATGACTGTATAGTAATATACACCTAATGGTGTACGAAAAGCAGCATGCTTCTCATCTTCAGGATTCATCTTAATTTGATTGTATCCTGAAAATATGTCCATGAAAGACATGCGCTCAAAATCGCACGTATTATCGATCATGACGTCTGTAATGGGAAGAGGGAACTCATCTTTAGGACAGGCCGTATTTAGGTCTCGGAAGTCGATGCAAACACGCACTTCCCCATTTTTTTATAACTGGGACAACATTAGCGACCAAATCAGGATGTTGTTCTTCCCGGATGAACCCACAGGCTATTAGTTTCCTGACTTCAGTTTCAATGGCATCTATCATATCCGGGCGGAACCAGCGTTGGTGTTGCTTTACAGGCTTTGAATTGGACAATATGTTGAGTTTATAGGTAGCCACTTTTGAATCAAGACCTGGCATATCCTCATAATTCCAAGCAAAGACATCGATATATTTTTTTATCAGCTGGATCATTTCTTCTCTTTCTTCTTCAGAAAGATTATTACTGATAAATATCGACTTTGGTAAAAATTTATCCCCAACATTGACTTGGATAACCTTATCTTCAATGGGCGGTTCTTTTTGTTCGAACCGAAGTTTCCATTGTGTATCCATTTGCTGTGTCCATGATTCATTTTTAAATGGTTCAGATTCTTGTTCCTCTGCTTCGAGGGAATCTGTCAACACCATATTTACTGATAATGCCAGTTCGAACTCATCATCTGAATCGGAGGATAAAAAATCATCTTGAGAAGAGGAAATAGTCTCATCACTTGACTCAGAGTTGTTTGAAGTTGTAAGAGATGTGGTATACCCTAACCCGAAACGAGTTCGTTGACAGTAGTGATCACTATGCAACGGCAATCGTCTGCCTTTTTCATAGTTGATGCCTGGCTCCAACTTCAAATCATAACCCATGTTTTGCATAATCTTCAAAACCTGTGGGCTATATCTGTGGATTTGCATTTTCCCAACATCAGACTCGGGAGAATCCTCTTGTATAATCGGTCTATTCCGTATTCGACCAAAGACTATTGGATGTTGATCGTTGCGAGTAGGTGGAACAACAAAGATAGAATCTTCATGTGGCCCATATGTCATGACGACATTAGATGTTGATGCTACTTCCCACACATATGGATGATAGAAGTCTATAGCTTCCAAGAATTTTTGTGCTATGGGTCCTATATCTTTATGAGGAGAAGATTCCTGATTACAAAATTGGGCGTCAGTATACTGAAAAAGAGAATCTTTATTATCATCAGCAAATGCATCCCTATTTACATCCGATAGCTGCTTGTTGCGCCTAAGGTTGATAACCAAAGGTGGAGGTTTCTTGTTCAGATCGATCACTAAAGGATCATTTCCTCCTTCCGACTTTGTTTTGCCCAAGTGAATAGTCATAAGTTCCGAGACTTTTGGACGGGTAACCCGCCCTTTCACTTGGATCGATAAAGGTTGCTCAGTAGATGGTTCTCCTGGCTCCTGGTGGGATTCTTCTTCCATTTTGCCTGACACCTCTTTCATGTAGTCTTGGGTGTACAATATGGCATCAGAATAGTAGGACTCAACTCCTTTGAACGGATTGAGATCAACGAATTCTGTCTTCACTGTTCCTTAACCATCTACATATTTGAAACATTGATGTAGAGTTGAAGGAACAATATTATGATCATGGATCCATGGTCTACCCAAAAAAATATTGTAAGATACCTCCGAATCAATGACGTAGCATGTAGCCAATGATCTAAGGTCACCAATCTGGATTCGCAGATGAATCTTCCCCAACGGTCTGCTTTTCCTGGCATTGAAGCCCACTATTGTAGTGGTAGTGTAAGCCAGTTCACTTGTAGGAATTTTTAAAGGTTTTAGCAGACTAGGAGGGATAATGCTGATCGACGATCCCGGATCGATGTGAATCCGGTCTACCTCAATGGAGCCGACGTATCCTGTGTAATAAAGGGGTCGGTCGTAATTGTTTTGTTTCAACAACATGTCCTCTTGAGTGAAAGAAGAAGATTATGCCCTTTCGGCATGTAAGGAGCCGTAAAAAGAGACATTTTTGAGTAAATATTCTCTGCAACGATGGACCATGGAAGGGTATCATAGCCTCCTTTGCTCGAGATGATCAGCAATTTTATATGGCGATTCGTCAAGGAGAGAGGAAGGGTCGCATTGGACCACACAGCTTGCTAGCTGTATTTTCCCTTATTATGAAGCTGGACCCTGGTGGGCAGCTTGGCCGTGTCTTCCAGTATTATGTTGGGTCTGAATCCCTAACACAAATCTGAGCATGGCCGCCGATGACGTATGGAGGGGGGCTTGAATAATTTAAATAAGCCCAGTTCTGTATCCTCCCCCATTCACCATTTTCTTGGCCCCTGGCATATAGGAGCCGAAGAAGTGCCATAGAAGAAGAAATAAAGATCTCCATCAGATGAGAACCTAGCGTAATAGATTTCCATTATGATCTCGAATATTTAATAAAAAATCCTTTGTAAAAATGGATTTTCATCAATGTAATCATGATCTTGAATATTAATGAAAAATCCTTTGTAAAAATGGATTTCCATCATTTGTAATCATGATTAATAAACTTGTCTTTTTTTACGCACTATTGATTTGCCATATTGGTTCGAGGAAGTCTGATAATATGCAGCTTCAATACGCTTGAGTAATCTTTACGCTGACTCTGACAAATATGCCTCCAGTCACGTTTCGACTTTTACGCATAGAGGAAGATGCGTAAAAAAACTCTTCAGCATTAAATTGTCTTAAAAATCCAATCGTCATGCTGTTTTGACGAGGAGTCACATAGAATTCTGAACTGTCATTTCTCTAATACGAAGAATATCTGTTTAGAACATCATCTTCAAGAATGGCTTCCTAAAAGTTTCTCGGGACAGGGTAAGAAATGTCCGCCGAGCAGGCCATTCTTGAACTAGATGTAAAGGATTCTGGCTAGACTTCGAATGAACTTCCAATGACCCAAGAAGAAGAGTCATCTCCAATGAAGACAGACATTTTCAGGGAACTCCTTGGCCCTTCATCAGATGAAGTCCTCTCGACTGAAAAAGGAAGAGAAAACGCTGACAAGAGGAGCATTTCCTGCGCAAACTCTTGTGACTGGCTTTTTTCAAGCATAAAATCTGAATTATCAAGATATACACGTATTCTGCTGACTGATCTGTCCCGCGTAATTTAAGATGCGCGTAAAATCATAGATTCGTAGCATCTGAGCTTAAAATCGTAGATCTGTAGCTTCTGAGCGTAAAAGCTTCTGAGCGTAAAACCGTACATCTGTAGCTTATGAGCATAAAATCGTAGATCTGTAGCTTCTGAGCGTAAAAGCTTCCGAGCATAAAATCATAGATATGTAGCTTCTGAGCGTAAAATCGTAGATCTGTAGCTTCTAAGCGTAAAAGCTTCTGAGCATAAAATCATAGATCCATAGCTATGCGCGTAAAATAGTAGATCTGTAGCTCTGTGCGTAAAATCTGAGCGTAAAATTAGGGATCTATTACGCAGCATGACTATCTGTCTTCCTTTTTAAATGATCGGCTGACGTGGTCCCAAATCATAACTGATTATGATAAGATCAAATTTGGTTAAGAATTCGAAGAGTTATTTGAACTCTATAAATAGACCTAGGTCGTGTGAGAGAAAAACCCTTCGTCTCTTTCTGAAAACTCTTCGTCTCCTTCTGAGAACTCTTCGTCTCCTTCTGAGAAATCTTCGTCTCTTTCTGAGAACTCAGATTCGCCATGGCACCAAAACAGACCTCCGCTGCTAAGGGAAAGAAAACCGCTTCATCATCTCGCTCCTCTGCTCAAGCACGAGCGACTCCTACTAGGCTAAGCGAGCCTCGTTCTGAACGAAGTGCTCCGCTGTTTAGCTGTGCACCGGGCATCACAGGTAAAGCTTCGAGAGAAATAGAAAACCCTCCGCATACGTTGTACGTGTATGCGCAAATACGCCCACATTCTTAATGTGTCAGCGTAAAACTCTATATTTTTGCAGTCTGGCATAAAAACTTAAACTGTCAAATTTTTGGCGTATACTGCAAACCTTGCGTTTTACGCACTGGAAGTAGATTTCAGCGTAAAAGTCAAATTTTTGCAGTCTGGCGTAAAAACTCAGACTGTTAGGTTTTGGCGTATACTGCAAACCTTGAGTTTTACGTACTGGAAGTAAATTACAGCGTAAAAATCAATTTTTTGCAGGCTGGCGTAAAAACACAGACTGTCAAGTTTTGGCGTATACTGCAAAAGTGTAGCACCTTACGTTTTATGCGTTGAAAGTAATTTCCAGCGTAAAACTGACTTATTCTCTTATTTTTTGTAGTGGACCTATATATCCCTCCTCTGGCTGAAGTGATGGGCTCTGCTGCTGGAATGCTGAATTCTAACTACTTGGAGGACTTGTCCCATGTGACTTTTTCCATCTCTGGAAACGAGTATCCTCAAGAAAGGGGAACTCTGATCTCAGCCCAAGGAGAAAGAATATTGCTGAGTATGATCAGTGGGGAACCCTTGACGTACATAGACGGTACTGAGTATAAGAAACCAGCTTTCTTATTTGGGGATGTCATTGATAAGCAATCTCAGACCAAGCCCAAGAAGGAAGATTGGGTATTTTCTGCTGAGGGCACGGTTATGTACCTACCAAAGATGTCCAGAGATTACCCTATTTCTGCATTCTTCCATGCCACACATCCCAGAAGGATGTCATGGACTCTGACTCCTGATCTTCATGGCCAGCCAGGAAAGATCTTTTATAAGAAATGATTAGACCAAGGATCCTTTGTAAGTAGTCCCTCAGGCCCTGTTATGCCCTTCAGAGGACTACTACCAGGCAGCGTCCCTAGTGAAGACTCTTCACTGATCCAGCCATTTCAAATGGCAACTTTCTGTAATAAATTTATGGGGCTGGGAGGAGTATATCCCAGGGTTAACCCTCGCACCAGTGGATAGCTTAACCCCCAGAATTTTTGATGGGCCAGTTTAACTGTATGGGCCCTGAAGCACTTTCAGATGGAGCTGGAAAGTATTAACTTGTTTGAGGCTATGAGTGCTACTAGTGTTGGGCTGCCTGTCAACCCCAACTTGTTCTTAGCTTTGATGGAGCGATATAACTCGCTAATTGGGACTTTCGCCACTCCGATAGGTGAGTTGGGCCTGGCACTTCATGAGATGGCAGACATCTTAAAGCTGCCAATGGGAGACACTCCTTATGAAGAGTACGTTCCCACAAATAGGGAGCTGAAGGATACCAATGCTCGGGCAGTGGCAGTGTACCAAGAGTTGATGAGCTACTATCTTGCATGCACCACCTTCTACAAAGAGGCCTCTGATTTAGCCCATATTAATAAATGGGTATCCTACCTCTTCTTCCATTAGGCTAGAAATGCCAAGCAGGACAAGGTTGTAGATAGCAAAGATAAACCTTCGAATCCCCTGAGCATTCTCAATGCCAACACAATCAATGACCTTATTGAAGATGTAGAGGCTCCAGATTGTGTTCTGAATAAATACATGGAGGGTTATCCTGCAGGGACCAAAGCCTACAGTTATATGAGGCATTGCCGGAAGCCTCTGTCAAAAGACGCTCAACTGGCTGGCTTCCTTTCTATTTGGCTACGCCGATGGGTGGTGCCTGGTATTGCGTCGGCAGATCGTATTCATCGCAATACCCTATGGCCCGCAGTGTGTTTGGTGTTTGGGGCAAGATTGGGCCTACTTTCTGCCATGGTATGCAGGATACAAGCTGGCCTGAGGGCTATTACTGATGGGCTGCTGGCCGATACTACACAGCGCGAAGGATATCCCAGAGTGAAATTACCATTCTTATATCTGATGGGATGGTTAATCTTTCACAATACCAGAGTGATGTCTCCCGGATCTACCAGTAGTTCGGGCAATAACTTCCTATTGAATTACAGGAAATCTTCTTGGAATGTGACTAGCGTCATAGATTGTCGACTAGCACTAAATTTTGCCCACAGTTGGAAATTCTTCTGCACCGTCCCCTCCGTACATATTAATCAACAGGGGACTAAACTTCAGGATGCAGGTCAGGGGAAGACTATTCTTTCTCCTGAAGCCTTTTACTGGTTGGTCTATATTAGACCTTCCCATCTGCTGTACAGAAGTGAGGACCACTGCTACTTGGAGCCTTATCTGCCTAGCCATTTCGCCAGGCAATTTGGGTATGATCAGTTGCACGTAGGAAATCCCATCACCAGCTTTAAATTCAAAGGTGGACTTATTGATGGAGCTAGAGGATGGTGGTACTTCATCATGGGTTGTACTGGAGCAACCTTTTCTGTGCCCGCAACTTCTCTCTCCATGGAGTTGCGCATTCTTCATTCATACGCACAATTTTATGTGTCCATCAATACCTTCCATCGTGATTTTGACGTATATGGAAGTTTCGGAATGCCCTCCCATAAGTCTACTGGAAGAGAGAAGATACCATCTGTCTCCTCTGATGAAGGTGATGAAACTACTGGTGCAGATGATTATTTGTTGATTTTATCGAGAGGCGTAATAGCTCCGCCAGCAGAGCCTCTCATTATTTCCAATAAACGAAAGACTTCTACTCAGAAAGAGCTTTCCCCCTGCAAGAAGAAGCAGACTACCAGAGGTCCTAAAAAGACTTCCACCAAGGGGGCCTCTTCCAGGAGTGAGCCTATTGTTTCCCCGGTTGGGGATGATTCTTTGATTAGGGGTCCTTCGCCTTTTAAAGAAGGAGCCTCCACAGTCCCAGCTGAAAGTGCTGGAGATTCTTTGCCCGCGACTGCTGCCGCTACCACTGTTACTGGTGATGCTTCCATATCGCCTTCAAGGCCGAACTCAATAATGATCAGTATACCTTTACCTAGACAAATAATGGGGCTAGCACCTCCTTCATCTGTAAGTATTTCAAGCGAGATTCCACCCGATGAACCTCGAGTAGATATGGGTGATGACTGGGATGACTACCTACAAGCGTCAGTTGGTGTACCCTCCTCACCAGGTATGATAGCTTGTTTAGCATCATTAAGAAATGATTTAGCTATACAGGCTACAGACGCAATATACATACCATTGGCCATGGGTAAATGTTGTTTTCACGCTTTTTTCAGGAAAAATTAACATCAAATTGATATTAACTTCCTCTTATCTTAGTTTCAGGCGAAGACATTTCTGGGGAGGGCGGAGCTGAAACAATCTTTGATTTTGTTGTGGATCCAGCTGATGAAACGGAGGTGACCACCGTCGAAGAGGCATACTTTGAAGCCGTTGATTTTTCATCCGCAACATTCTCAGATACAATCTCGACAACAGCAGCTCAAATAATATTAGAGTTGGATGAACCCACCATCTCGACTGTGCCTCCTTCGTCGAGCGTGGCCAGCAACTTCAACTGTTGTTGGTGTCTCTTCTTTTGTCGCACCATCTGTTGAAGCAACGACTGTGGCAACATCCTCTGCAGTCATTCCAGGAGGGAGATTTACTGATGTTGCGGCCACTCCCAGCGTCTATTCGAGTTTTTCCATGCTAGTTGAACAATATACAAGCATATTCTATCTCACTTTGAAAGAATTGATATCCATGGTGCTGGAGAAGAATCTAGGCTTTGATGCTCTGAAGATGTCCTCCAATCTCACTATAGCGCAGATTAGAAATTTCAATAACACTGGAAGAGCTGATACGCTAGAGAAAATGGTTAATGGTTTAGAATAACCCATTAACGAATATTTGCAACTATCCCGAGGCAGCATCAATGACTTGGTTCAGGCTGAGTATGACTCACTAACTGCAGACTTTGCTCAGAAGACAGAAACTTTAAACAAATCCATCCGGGAACATCAACAAGAGATGGAGAAAGAGCAAGCAGTATTGGTGGAGAGTATTCCTTATCTAGCCCAGTGCCGTACCGAATATGAGGGATATGAAGTGAGGGTTCGAGAATTGGAAGCTAAACTTGCTCAAACAAGGGAGAGGCTTCTCAAAGCATCGCTAGTTCGTGATGTATTGGAGGGCCAAGTGAAGACAGCTCAACAGAACTTGACACATGTGGGTGTCATCCACGCAAGTTTTGTTGATTCTCTGTCCGAACTATCTCTCTTGAGCAATGACGAAGCAAGGCTGGAACTGGCTCGCACCAACATTTTAAACTCCAAGAATGAGAGGATGACTGCTTTGGCGCAACAGATCTGTGATTTAACTGCTCTTCCCCAATGATGTACTTTTTTGCTCCTTTTGTAATTTGCTATTCCTAGAGATAATAAAGATACATTTTCTAATTTTGTGGACCCATCACTTTAGAATATAAATGATAGGCTAAGATGAAAGTGATATCAGAGGTAATATGGACATGATATACTTTCGGTAAGGTTTAGCTGAATATGTCTATTCAGAGGTAATATGAACATGATAGAATATGATCCAACTAAATTTGTATACAAAACACTATCAGAGGTAATATGGACGTGATAGGTTTTGACATTTCAAATTAGTTAATTATATCTATTCAGAGGTCATAAGAACATGATAGAATATGATTCAGCTAATCTTTGTATGTAGTATCGTCAGAATAAAATCTTTACCATACCCCATTAAGCAGAGGAGATCAAGCATAATACTTCTTCAGGAATTTGCCGTTGATAGGAGCCATTATCAAATCTCCATTAGGCTTGGCTAATCTGTAAGCGCCATTTAAAAATGTGGTTTCAATCACATAAGGGCCTTCCCATTTGGGCTAGAATTTCCCCTTACTTTTGTGCGTAATGATTATTGGCCTCTTCACAGCTAATACTAGCTCACCAACTTTGAACACTCTTTCCTTCACTTTTTGATTAAAAGCTCTGGAGATGCGTGCTTGGTAGAACTCGATGCGCTATTGAGCTTGAAGGTATTTCTCGTCTAACCCTTCTAGCTCTTGAAGTCTTAAACGATCATTATTTTCTCAGTCAGCTCATTAGCTACTACTATTTTGAGCGATGGAATTTGAATTTCAATAGGGAGAACAGCTTCACACCCATAAACTAATGAAAATAGAGTACAACCCGTTGGTGTTCGTACTGTTGTGCGGTATGCCCACAGACATTCCCCCAATTTCTCGTTCCAATCTCTTTTGTTCGAAGAGACCAACTTCTTCAAGAGTCTGATGATGGTTTTGTTGAAGGCTTCTGCCAAACCATTAGCAGCAGGATTATATGTCGTTGAGGCCATATTTTGTATCCGATTCTTATCGCAAAACCGGTAAAATGCTTGACTGATGAATTGAGGCACATTGTCATGAATTATCCTTCGGGGTATCCCGAAACGATAAATTACATGATGCTTGATAAAGCTGATCACATTGGATGTCTTTACCTCAGCAAAAGGAATTGCCTCCGCCCATTTGGGGAAATAGTCAGTGATAGCCAATATAAACCGATGTCCTCTAGAAGATGAAGGATGAATAAGACCAATGATATCCATATCCCAAGCTTCAAAGGGCCATGATCCAATAGTAGGATGTAAATATTCAGAAGGTTGATGTATGAAATCTGCATGAACCTGACAGGCTTTGCATTGTCTTGCATATTTTACAGCGTCTGCAATCATAGTAGGCTTGTAGTAGCCCATCCTCCTGATACGATCCTGTAACTTAGGACCGGGTTGATGTGCTCCACATACTCTATCATGAGCTTCTCGGATAACCCGCCTTGCATCATCATCAGAGAGACATCGTAACAGTAGTCCTTCATATGCTCGGTGATACAAACTTTGTGAAGAAGCATCAAAATAGAAATATAGCGATCGTCTTTTGATAGATGTTGCTTCTTTAGGGTCCTTTGGTAAGATTCCATATGATACGAAGTCTATAAAGAGACTTCTCCAATCTCTCTTAGGAGGAATCATGTTTCTAACATAGCTGCGTTCTATGTGAAAATTATTTTTACGTAAAACAAATCTCTGTTAAGAAGGATCACCGAATTCTACCTTCTTATAGGAATAGCTAGATCTGCAGCTAGACTGGCCAGAGCATCAGCTTCCAAATTTTGAGATCGAGAAACATGTTCTAAGAAGAATCCTTTAAAGGACATTGCTATCTCGATCGTTGTTCGGTGATAAGAAATGAGGTCTGGATTGAGGACTTCATATATTTCTCTGACCTGATTGACGATCAGCTGAGAATCACCAAAAGCTTCCAAGTATTCAACATCAAATTCTTTAACAACTTGAAGTCCAATCAATAGAGCATTATACTCTGCCACATTATTAGAGCATGGTTCACTAAGAGAATATGCTCGATAGATAACGAGTTTATCAGGAGTCACCAGAACAATCCCTACTCCTGAAAACACGTTTTCCTTGGGACCATTTCTGGAAACACCATCAAAGAATAGCTGCCATGTATCACTTTCCATTGCCGAATTACATTCTGCAACTTCGTCGAAAATGTTCTCATATAGTTTAGAGGTTTCTGGAATTGGATGGGCAGCTAAGAAATCAGCCAGGGCTTGACCTTTCATGGACTTCTGAGGGACGTACACCATATCATACGGTGTCAATAACATTGCCCAAGTCGCGAGTCGGGAATTAAGAATACTTGGCTTATTCATCAATACCCGAAGTGGATTGACTCTGGATATGATATGAATAGTTTGGCCCGTCACGTAATGTCGCGTCTTCTGAATGGCAAACATTAGGGCCAAGCATTCTTTTTCTACTGGGTTATACCTGTGTTCTGCTCCAACCATCATCTTGCTTAGATATTAGATAGCCTGTTCATGACCCTCATCGTTCTCTTGTGCGAGAAGAGCCCCTAAAGAATGATCCATTGCTCAAACATACAGCAAAAATGGTTTTCCTATGACAAGAGGCACCAGAACTGGAGGATTAGTAAGATACTGTTTGATATCATTAAACGCTTGCTGACAGGCTTCGTCCCATACGAATGACACACCTTTCTTCATTAGACGAGAAAAAGGTTGACATCTCCCAGAGAGGTTGGATATGAATCTCCTGATATAAGCTAGACGACCTTGAAATCCCCTAAGTTCTCTCAGATTACAGGGCGGTCGCATTTCTAGGATAGCTTTTACTTTATCAGGGTCAACTTGAATGCCTTTAGCAGTAATAACAAATTCCAAAAATTTGCCACTGGATATACCAAGAAAGGACTTTGCAGGATTCATTTTGAGTTGATGTTGGCGCATCAAACCAAATATTGTCTTCAAGTCTTGAATGTGATTATTCTTAAGGCGGCTTTTGACAGCAATATCATCTACGTAACATTCCACCATTTTGCGTAGATGCTCATAGAATATGTTACTCATAGCTCGTTGATATGTAGCTCCGGCATTCTTTAATCCAAACGGCATGACTGTATAGCAATATACACCTAATGGTGTACGAAAAGCAGCATGCTTCTCATCTTCAGGATTCATCTTAATTTGATTGTATCCTGAAAATCTGTCCATGAAAGACATGCGCTCAAAATTGCACGTATTATCGATCATGACGTCTGTAATGGGAAGAGGGAACTCATCTTTAGGACAGGCCGTATTTAGGTCTCGGAAGTCGATGCAAACACGTACTTCCCTATTTTTTTTTTATAACTGGGACAACATTAGCGACCCAATCAGAATGTTGTTCTTTCCGGATGAACCCACAGGCTATTAGTTTCCTGACTTCAGTTTCAATGGCATCTATCATATCCGGGCGGAACCAGCGTTGGTGTTGCTTTACAGGCTTTGAATTGGACAATATGTTGAGTTTATGGGTAGCCACTTTTGAATCAAGACCTGGCATATCCTCATAATTCTAAGCAAAGACATCGATATATTCTTTTATCAGCTGGATCATTTCTTCTCTTTCTTCTTCAGAAAGATTATTACTGATAAATATCGGCTTTGGTAAAAATTTATCCCCAACATTGACTTAGATAACCTTATCTTCAATGGGCGGTTCTTTTTGTTCGAACCGAAGTTCCCATTGTGTATCCATTTGCTGTGCCCATGATTCATTTTTAAATGGTTCAGATTCTTGTTCCTCTGCTTCGAGGGAATCTGTCAACACCATATTTACTGATAATGCCAGTTCGAACTCATCATCTGAATCGGAGGATGAAAAATCATCTTGAGAAGAGGAAATAGTCTCATCACTTGACTCAGAGTTGTTTGAAGTTGTAAGAGATGTGGTATACCCTAACCCGAAACGAGTTCATTGACAGTAGTGATCACTATGCAACGGCAATCGTCTGCCTTTTTCATAGTTGATGCCTGGCTCTAACTTCAAATCATAACCCATGTTTTGCATAATCTTCAAAGCCTGTGGGCTATATCTGTGGATTTGCATTTTCCCAACATCAGACTCGGAAGACTCCTCTTGTACAATCGGTCTATTTCGTATTCGACCAAAGACTATTGGATGTTGATCGTTGCGAGTAGGTAGAACAACAAAGATAGAATCTTCATGTGGCCCATATGTCATGACGACATTAGATGTTGATGCTACTTCCCACACATATGGATGATAGAAGTCTATAGCTTCCAAGAATTTTTGTGCTATGGGTCCTATATCTTTATGAGGAGAAGATTCCTGATTACGAAATTGGGCGTCAATATACTGAAAAAGAGAATCTTTATTATCATCAGCAAACGCATCCCTATTTACATTCGATAGCTGCTTGTTGCGCCTAAGGTTGATAACCAAAGGTGGAGGTTTCTTGTTCAGATCGATCACTAAAGGATCATTTCCTCCTTCCGACTTTGTTTTGCCCAAGTGAATAGTCATAAGTTCCGAGACTTTTGGACGGGTAACCCGCCCTTTCACTTGGATCGATAAAGGTTGCTCAGCAGATGGTTCTCCTGGCTCTTGGTAGGATTCTTCTTCCATTTTGCCTGATACCTCTTTCATGTAGTCTTGGGTGTACAATATGGCATCAGAATAGTAGGACTCAACTCCTTTAAACGGATTTAGATCAACGAATTCTGTCTTCACTGTTCCTTAAGCATCTACATATTTGAAATATTAATGTAGAGTTGAAGGAACAATATTGTGATCATGGATCCATGGTCTACCCAAAAAAATATTGTAAGATACCTCTGAATCAATGACGTAGCATGTAGCCAATGATCTAAGGTCACCAATCTGGATTCGCAGATGAATCTTCCCCAACGGTCTGCTTTTCCTGGCATTGAATCCCACTATTGTAGTGGTAGTGTAAGCCAGTTCACTTGTAGGAATTTTTAATGGTTTTAGCAGACTAGGAGGGATAATGCTGATCGACGATCCCGGATCGATGTGAATCCGGTCTACCTTAATGGAGCCGACGTATCCTGTGTAATAAAGGGGTCGGTCGTGTTTGTTATGTTTCAACAACATATCCTCTTGAGTGAAAGTGATGTTAGGGACCACTTCCATCACACTATGACATTGAGGACATGCCACAGGCTCTTTATCATGGGAATTAAGATAAGTCAAGCATACATCTGCTTGCATTAATGCTTCACTCAAGGCTTGACGAGTGTCTTTGGATAGCCGAAGTAGCTCAAAATTGGACAATCTGGCTGGAGTATTAGTCAACTGAGCCAAGATGTCGAAGTTATAAGGTTTCTCTAAACCTTTGTTTTGAATATTCTTCAAAGGTTTATCGAAATGAACTTCTTTCTGTTTTCCTTTGTCCACATAAGTTGATTTGGAAGGACCTGTCTCTGGTATAACAGGTTCAGGTTCTGGAGGTTTGGTAGCTGAAGTGTCTGCCGTTGCTTCCTCCTGGTTCCCCCCATATTCTTTGAGGTAGGCTTTCCCTGACCGTATTCCGGTTGCTAAAGCCTCTTTTTTCGATGCTGGGGATATTCCAACCATATGGCATGGTTTACATCTTGAGTTCTTCTTAGACTTAGCTTTAGCAGCTTTAGTCTCTTTCTCAAGTTCTGATACTAGATCAGGGTGAACCCATATGATCTCTCCACGCTTGGTAGTTAGGGGCACTAAATTTTGATTTTGACACTTGGCAGGAGGGAGATTAACAATATCCATCATTGCCCGCGGAATAGGTACCACACCATCAGGTACTTCTTGAGAAGGAAAAATTGCCGAATTGGAGTGAGATCATATTTGCAGTGACCGTCTTCTCGTTATTACGCAAAGTGATGACTTTGGCGTCGATCAACTCCTGGATTTTTTTTTTAGTACATAGCACGTCTTTGTGGGGTGATGTATGTATCTGTGGAAAATACAGTACATAGGATTATTTGTACTGCCGACTTATTTGGACGCTTTATCTCTGGTAGAGTAATCTTGCCACTTTTGACTAGACAATCAAAAATGCTTGGAATATCGTCGTCGTCAAAAGAATATTCTTCTTTAGGTCTGGAAGTCCCAGGATTCGTCTGCGTAGTTATCGGAGTATTTTGCCTGGACGTGTTGATTGCCAGGGCCTCCTTTCCTTTTGAACTACGAGTATGGTCATTATTGGAGGATGACCGCTTCCCTCTATCAGAGGTAGAGATCATGATTCCGTTGTCATGAGCCTTTCGACTGTTGTCTTCAGCGGCTATTGCCGATATAATAAATGAGGGCCAATCATGGAACTGATATGGTCCCATGAATACTGAGATCAGTGGGAGAAGGTTCTTTCTGCAAATATCCACCAAGGCAGAATCGGGAACTCCAGGAGGCATCTGTAAAGTAGCTTGACGAAAGCGTTCAATGAATGTACGAACGTTTTCTTTTTTCTTTTGCTTTACTTCAATGAGTGATGACATAGACATGTCCATTCCCCCCTCGTAGAATCAAGCGAAGAATAGAGTCTTGAAATCTTCAAAAGAAGTAATGTAGTTGTCAGATAGACTACGATACCATTGATAAGCTACTCCAGACAGACAGCCTTTAAATACTCGAGTGAGAAGGGCATCATTTTCCTGCAACAATACCGTCATCATGCTGAAGTAGTTCATATACTGGCTTGGTGACGTCTTTCCCTCAAACAAAACCATAGCCTGTGTTTTATATTTTTGGGGGAAAGGGATCTCATCCCAGACAGCTGGATATGGCTGGTTAATTCCCAACTTCTTGAGCTGATCTTTATACTTTAATGCATCAAATTGGGCTTTTAATTCCCGAACTGCATGTATCGGATCTTCAGTTAGGAAAGGGACAGCAGAGAGGTGAGAGATCGAATGTATTGTAACTCCAACATGAGGTAATATATTCTCCGGGTTAAGAGGTTGAGGAGCAGCTGATTCTTGATTTTGAACAGGCTTCTGGCTTGCATTGGATGGTAGTATATCCAGCCCCACACATAGTTGAGTCGGAGGAACAGGTGTTTGAGATATTGCAGCTATATGTTGAGTCACCATCATTTGGCGCATACTCTCCATCATGGTATACATCTCTTTAAGTGATGCCTCCAATACAGTGATGCGTTATTCAGTACTTCCTGATGGGGAAGCTTCTTCATGTTCGTCTCCAACAGTATAAACTCCTATTTCTCTAGATGCCACTGAGGGATTAGTATAGATCTCTGTAGAGATTGAATCTATACTTTCAGCATCAAATTCAAAAAACTAGCGGCCCCAGTGTCGGAATCTAAAGAATATGAAGCTGATTGTCGTGACCTCGAGCGAGTATTTCAAAAAATACCTTCTTCAAAAGTCTCAATCATTCTGTCAACTCTCCTTTGGCTTGGAGTTCTAGAGGGATGACGTCTTGAACTTGACCTTCCTCTAGGAATATGCGAAGCCATGTTTACTGACGCAAATATTGGTTCTTCTTCCTGTAAGGACAACGAGTAGTTCAACCGGTCGAAAATTGACCGTTTTGCTTTAGAACATCAATAGTTGATTACAACCTTATGACTATTACAACAGTGTTCTCTAGGGGGTGTAATAGACATATTAGGAGATCCCCTGTCTTTGCGTTTCTGGATCAAGAAATCACGCAAATCAGGGGTATTAACAGAAGAAGAAGAAGGCTTATTCTGCCTTTTTACATCAGTAGGAGCGTGGAGATTAGGAACCATAACCCTTTCTCTGCTATAGGAATACAGCAGTTCTCCTATGTGAGTAGCATACGATCCATCATCTGTCTGAGAAGCATATTTTCCCGTAAAACGGGTCTTCTTTACGCGGACAGACTTATCCTGGCGTAATTTGGAGTTTTGTACAGGTTCGCATAAAACAGGGAAAGTCCTCAAACGAACTTTAGCGTCCCGTGTAATCTGTAAAGTGGGAATTCTCTTCTCTTTTGGGCGTAAAAGCCTAGAGGTTGGAAGAGTCGCCACTTATTTTCCTTTGATGTGATACAAGGGCCCATCTGCCTCAACATAGATGGGAGATGTATTTTTACGCACAGGGCGCATTTGAAATTTCTGCATTGGCACTGAGGCCTTGCCAGAAATTTTGTCTACCACGTCATAGACGGGAGACGAAAGTTTATGCCGATGGCGCGTCTTAGACTTCTGGATTGGCACTGGGGCATTGCCAGAAGTCTTGTCTACCACGTTACAAATGGGAGACAAAGTTTTACGCACAGGACGTGTTCGAGACTTCTGGATTGGCACTGGGGCATTGCCAAAAGTCTTGTCTGTCACGCCCCGGACCCGCCCGGGCCGCCGCTGTCACGACCCGATTCCGTAGAATCGTTGGGGCGTCCCCCGAATCGTGATACCGTGCGGGCCTGGGGTTGCGCCCGCACAAGGCTAAAGTATTTTGCATAGCAAGCACATATTCAGAGTACGCAGATAAATTGAAACACATATTTGAAACATGGAAAAGTTCTCTTTATTGATAATGAACATCTATTACAAACTCTTGAACGAGTCAGCTAATATGCCGCACGGGCTTACAAAAGAGATGACTCAAAATGAGATAGCAGTCCTGTACATTATATCCCTTTACTAAACTTCAAAAGATATAGACCTCCAGGCTGGAGGATAGCTTTGCCACGGAGCTGCATTTGTGTATGAAGAGTTGCAAGCTCCTGTCTTCAAAATGCTTCAAGGGGCGCGGTGAAGATGCGCCAATAGCTGGACTGGATCAGGAAGACGACTTCGGCTCCTCGCTCGGTTCGCCTTGGTGCGGAGAACCTATTTCAACGAGGGTCAGCATGTCGAAACATACTGGTGAAGGCGAGCTAACCGAACTATACCAATCAACACGTTGTTTTAATGAAGCATGCATATTTGTGGGTTTCTATCTTGCCTTAGTTTATTTACAAGTAAACAGTATATAGAATTTACTAAAATAAACGTGCCATCGTTCGGTGGATTTTACCTGACCGTCTGAATTACCTGTACAATACTTACCATGCCTTCCCTGCTGTAGAAGCATGAAAAATACGCTGGAACGATCTACGCAGCATCTCGATACAGAGCAGCGTAAGCAGAGGCCTTCGAAGCCATCCAACGTAAAACAGGGTTCTTCATCGCCTCCATGGCGTAAAACCCAGCCGCTCTCAAAGCAGCGTTAAAACATACAAGGAATGCTTCGTCTTCCCCGAAATGAACCTGTCAAGTCACGCGGTAAACCTGGCCTCTGACTCCTGACAAAAAGTACTGCACGGCTACCCAAACGACGGCTGGAAACGGTGGCAGATCCCTCGGGACGCGCTCCACAGTATGATGGCGGATCTCTGCATTTAATGCAGAGGATTTGGTTAAAATATCACCAAGCCGTCGTCTACTGAAGTCCCCTCAGCATAAACCGCTCTTTCGCGTACAAGGGAATACGCTGCCTTGTTTACACGGGCGAACATGAGCTGTTTCACGCTCCGCAGTAAGGCAAACCGCTGCCACGTCAAAAGCTGCACTTCGTACGGGGCTCGAGGCACGTCTCTACGTCTAATTGCACAGAGCAGTGACAGTTTCCCTCAAGGCACGTCTCCGCGACGGATGCACAGAAGGGCTGTAGACCTTCAAAAGTACGTCTCCATATTTAATGCACAAGATGATGACAAATCTCTGTAGAAGATTTGATTACATCTTCGAAAGCCATAATTCCGGCTAAAACGTCCGCATCAGCACTTCGACTCGGTACGCAGTGGCTTCTACGCCCGCTCAGGATCAGTGCTCCCTCGGCTTCCAACGCCCTCTCGGTCTCTACGACTGTTTGGCTTCCAACGCCCTCTCGGTCTCTACGACTGTTCGGCTCCTATGCCCACTCGGCTTCTATGCCTGTTCGGCTTCTATGCCCATTCGGCTTCTATGCCTGCTCGGCTTCTATGCCTATTTTGGCTTCTACGCCAAGGTGACAGTCGCTTGGCTTTTACGCCAACCCCTGCTACACAAGGGATACCTACCTACGTGGCTTCTACGCCGTGATCTTCGTAGCAGATATATGCATTTTGTCCCCTTAGTTGGACACGCGTCACATGCTCACTCAAAAGGTCATTTACACGCAGGTATTGGTTATTTTAAACCGTTGTGTAAAAGGGTACTGTACTGTCCACTCCTCGGTTGTTACACCGACGGAGTGGTCACTGTCACCAAAACTCTATAAATAGAGACCCCTATCAATGGGGAAAAAGGTCAGAAAATTGGTCAAGAAAACCAGTACAAGATCAAAGGTCGAAGAATTAGATCGGACAAGGTCATCGAACCAGAGATCAAGGAGGAGTGATAGAGAGAGAGAGAGGAGAACCCAGAGCTCGGGCAAGGAACAGGGAGCGACGACCTTCAGCATCGCACATCCACCCTCCTTTGCAACCTCCGGAGCTGCATCCTGTCTTCCACGGCACTTCTTCAACATCGTGTAGTCCAAGGGCTAAAGTGATCAACCGCAGATCAGACACCTATAGCAATTTATACCCAGATTAAATAAATTGTACTCCCACATCCTCGTATAGGATTACATTGTACAAGTTTGTTTGTAAACCAAAGGGCGCGGGCCTCTTATAACCAACGGCATATACGACGCGTCTGCACCTGGTGTGGCTAAACCACGCCTTAAGGACGCAATGCGACCTGTCATACCTGGAGAAGGAGGTGGGCCGACCGATATCGCCAAAAGTTCGATCAAGCCTTCCCCGAGACGCGGTCGAGGTTCGTCAGCCAGAGTCTCGCTGAGCGCGTTCGCTGACCCAGAAGCAACCTCCCCCACTGCTGACCTCGGGAAAGATTCTCCCATCTGCAGCGGCCACGTGGGCAATCCCGCTCCGCTGCTTGAAGCAGCCACAGCGACAGCAACCTCTAGCGAGGACTCCTCGGCGCCACCAGCCGGAACTGTAGAAGGTCCCTCTCTAAAAGGCGAGGAACCTCCAGCCAAAGATTCATCCCTGATATAGGAAGGTGCCGACTCACTCACAGGAGCCTCAATACCAGGAATGCGGAGAGGACGAGCCACCGTCTCCTTCCTCCTCTTACGAAGGGAAGCTTCCTTCGGAGCAGAAGCCCGTCGCTTCCCAGAGGAGACTATCAAAGCCCCCGCCGGCGCAGGCACTGCACACCTCGGCAACGACACCAGGAGCTCATCCGGAGTACCAGACTCCTCGCCCTCGTCAGAAGAAACCGAGGGGACTTCAACTCTTCCCCCAGGCTTGGCAGAAGGCACTCTAAAGCTTCCCCGCATGTCGAAATCACGATGGAAGGTATTAATCGCCACATAAAACTGGGCGTAAGAGTGAAGGATGCGCAGCTCCGTGGAGGTTGTAACGACCGGCACGATAAAAATTGTCCCCGTAGAACCCATGATAAAATATCGCCACCCTCTAGCTCCATCAATGAGTCCGCCCCTGGGTCTGAAGCTGGTGACGGGGTTACCCATGTGCAATTGATCGTACCCAAACTGCCTGGCAAATCGACTAGGCAAGTAGGGCTCGAAGAAGCAATAGTCTTCGCTCCTATACAGCAGATGGGATGGTCTGATACAGACCAACCAATTAAAAGCCTCCGGAGAAAGAACGGTCTTCTCTCCACCTGAATCCTCAAGCCACACCCCGGATTGGTTGCGATGTACCGGAGGGGGAGTACAGAGGATCTTTCAGCCATGGCTGAGGTTCAACACTAACCGACAGTCTAAAATTGTGTTCACATTCCAGGTAGAATCCCTGTAATTCAACAGGAATATGCCCCCTGAGCTGCTGCCAGAACCGGGAGACATCACCCGGGGGTTGTGGAGAATTAACTAACCCATCAAATACAGGTATGGCAATTCCACCCTGGGAAAACTCTCACGCCGAGCTTCATCGACGAGCAACCCATCGGTCATGGCTCGCAGGCCAGCCTGAATACGGCACACCATGGCAGGAAGCAGGCCCAGTCTTGCCCCAAACACCAGACGCACTGCGGGCCACAGGATATTCCGGTGAATTCGATCCGCAGATGCGATACCGGGCACTACCACTCGACGCAGCCATATGGAGAGGAAACCAGCCAGCTGGGCTTCCTTAGACAGAGGCCTGCGACAGCGCCTCAAGTAACTGTGGGCCTTGGTGCCTTCGGGGTATTTTCCTACCCCCTCAACGAGAATCTGATCGGGAGCCTTGGCGTCCTCCATAAGAGCCTTGACCACCTGGGCATTAAGGACGCTCAAGCAGTTTACGGGCTCATTCTTACCCCCCAAAGCTTTTTCTGACTTGGCGGCCCTAGCCCGATGGAAGAAGAGGTAAGATATCCACTTAGTGGTATGGGCCAAATTCGAGGGCTCGTCATAAAAAGTGGTGCACGCGAAGTACTGATACATCAGCTCCTGATATACTTCCGCCACCCGAGGGTCCGAATCCCCCAACTCCCGGTTGGTGGGGACATACTCTTCATAAGGGGTATCCCCCATCGGCAGTCTCGAGACGACTGCCATCTCATGGAGGGCCAATCCCAACTCCCCCAGCGGAGTGGCGAAGGTCCCGGTGAGCAAAATATACCGCTCCATCAGTGCCAAGAACAAATTAGCATTGGGAGGCAACCCAACACTCATCGCGCTCACAGCGGCGTATAGTCCGATGTCCTCCAGCTATCTTCGGAAGTGCGACAAGGCCCAATCAACTAGGCATCTCCATCGGGAGTTCGTCGGGGCGATCCACCCGTTGCACCGAGGATTCTCCTTGGGATATACCCCATCTCGACTCATGAAGTCGTTGCAGAAGGTCGGAAACTGAACAGGCTGGATCACCGAGCTATCTTCACTCGGGATATTACCCGGGCACAGACCCCGGAACAACGTCACAACGCCGGAGGGGCGACTGACAAAAGACCCCTGGTCAGCTCCTTTCAGATGAAAGATCTTCCCAGGCTTCCCGTGAAGATCAGGAGTCAGCTTCCACGACATCTTCCTAGGATGCATCGCATGGGAGAAAGTCGAGATAGGATAATCCCTCGGCATCGTCGGCAGATACAAGACCAAATCCCCGGCAGGGAAGACCCAAGGCTCCCTCTTGGGTTTCGTCTGGGACTGCTTATCGATCATGTCCCCAAAGAGGAAAGCCGGCTTTATGTACTGCTCTCCGTCTACATGTGTCAGCGGTTCACCATTGATCATGCTCAACAGCATTCGTTCACCCTGGGCCGATATCAGAAATGCCCTGCCCTCAGGGTACTAGGGTCCAGAGATGGAAAAGGCCACATGGGACAGATCCTCCAGGTAGTTCGAGTGCAGCATCCCGACAGTAGAGCCCATCACCTCAGCCAGCGGTGACTCACCCAAATCAACTGCAAAAGTGCAAGGAAAATAGGTCATTACAAATCCTGCACAAGTGCAGACCAAAAGAAAACGACAGTCTGTGCTTTACGCCAAGATTGCGCAAATTTGGTCTCTATACGCTAGAAGTCTCCTCCGCAAGCGTAAAATTCAAAATTTACGATATATCCCAATTTTCGTCAGCCAGAGCTTTTACGCTCAGAGTTACGAAAATATGGAGTTCTTACGCTAGCACATTAGAAATGTGGGCGTAAAAGATGAAAACGTCTCCGTGCATCATCTTCCTCAAAAGAGGCTATCAGCACAGAAGATGACCTAGCACGGTCACATTCAACGTGTGCGAAGGATTTTTCGTCGTTTGTGTCATCCCAAAAGGCTCTACCTCTAAAGCCAGGTGCACTGCTCGTCGGCAGAATACTCCTCTCGGAAGGAGGTTTACCTCGCCCGACCGAAGATTCTCTCGCCGGTACCGAAGGACGAGATGAGGAACCTGCGCTCTTTCCCTTGGTGGAGGGAGTTTGTTTCGACGCCATTTCTAAGGACTCGAAGTGCTCGGAGAAGGAACGAAGAAAAACTCGAACAGTCGAAAGCTCTCTTTCGCAGAAGACAGATAAAAAGCTTTTTTTTTCTCTCAAAAGCTTGGGGTATATATATACGGTCCGAGTCGACTCCTCGAATCCTCGGACGAACCTCTCGAGACCCCAACCGGATCTCGCAATTAAGAGTTGGTTATGATTGGATGCTACGTCAGCCCACTACCCTCGAAAAACGGACAGTCAGCGAATTCGAAAGGTTTTTTCGTGCAAGACAGTTCAGCGGGTTCTACGCTAAAGAAGCTTTCTACGCTCGACAGCAACAGATCTACGGTTTTACGCTTGCAAGCTGCAAGTCTAGGTTTTACGCCCGGATGCCTTTGTGCGCGGTAGCTTTTATGCTCGAGAGGCCACAAACCTACGACTTTACGCTCAGCAGATACCAAATCGACGATCTCACGCTCGGTGGCGCTCAGTTTACGCTCAGAGGCAACAGATCCGCAAAACCTCACGCCCGAAGAAATTTTCTTTTCAGGAGTACAGATCTACAGTTCTACGCTAAAGGAGCTTTTCTACGCTCGACAGCAACAGATCTACGGCTTCATGTTCGACAGCTACAAGTCTACCGTTTATGCTCGGATGCCTTTGTGCTCGGTAGCTTTTATACTCGAGAGGCAACAAACCTATGACTTCACGCTCAGGAACCACAAGTCTACGATTTCACGCTCGATGGTGTTCTTACGCTCACAGGCTACAGATCTACAGTTCTGCGCTAAAGGAGCTTTTCTACGCTCGACAGCAACAGATCTACGGCTTCATGTTCGACAGCTACAAGTCTACGGTTTATGCCCGGATGCCTTTGTGCTCGGTAGCTTTTATGCTCGAGAGGCAACAAACCTATGACTTCACGCTCAGGAACCACAAGTCTACGATTTCGCGCTCGGTGGTGTTTTTACGCTCAGAGGCTACAGACTGATGATTTTATGCTCCACGACTTTTCGCATATCCGAACAATCTCCAAGGCGGTCAATTGCAAAGAGTTCACACAGAAGATACTCGTTCTTGACCCAGAGCATCCCAAGTACCCGAAGCATACAGAGTTCAAACATTGAGAAATTACTCTTCTCGGGTCCAAAATTGGAGGTTCATCCAGACTCCAGTCTGAACATTCCGTCTATCAAGGTGGCAACTCAATTCGCCAGCCAAAAACCTCTACCCTGTTCCAAGGGAGTTTCGAGAGATCATTCTTGAAGACGAAGTCTGAACAAGATCCTGCTCATCAGAGAAGCAACAGTTCAGAATTTTACGCCGTCCCTCAGTCCTAGCAACAGGACAGTTCTAAATGTTCAAGGACGTTCAGCAGCATTCTACGGACTATTCAGGGCCTAATACTCTTTCTATCAGAGTCGACGTAAAGATTCAGACGTGTCGAAGCTGCACATATCCAGACTTCACAAGCAACGTATGGCAAAGACGATCATATGGAGAAAAAGACGACTTTATTTAAAAATCACAAATTACATATGAGGGAAATCCTGTCTACAGGGGTTTTTCTTTATTTTCGTGATTACATATGAGGGAAATCCCTTCTACAAAAGGGTTTCCTCATCGTCGTCGGAAGATCGCCCAGAAGCTGTCCAGACAGATTCTCGCGCCGGTGCCGGTCTTCCTCTTCCTCCATGGCTGTTCATGACCACCACAGTCATGAACAAGAAGATCCTCCATTCGCCATGGCCGATCCAGTTGGGGTTTCTTCAAACCCAACCCAATCAGGACGACAGATTACGGTTTGTCCGATCTCGTCCGCAGGGGTCTCAGGAAGAAATAAACAGCCTACGAGCTGTGTGGTCTAATACGACCCTTCCTCTCTCCTGGTGCAACGTCGTACAAAGTTGCTGATTATCCCAAGCAAGGGAGGCTAAGATATCCTTCCATGATCCATCGTTGCAATGGATACTTGCTCGAAGACGCCATCTTTTTTGGCTCCTTACATACTGGAAGAATATGATCTCCTTCTTCCTCAGATCGACCCGACGAGCTCCGGCGATCATCTCTGCATGACAATGGGAATACGGTAAAATAGGTTCACCCCCCTGCCTTTTATAGGCGCAAGAGATCACAGCGATCCCCAATAAATCCGCCATAAAGTCAGTACCGACCGTTTCAACGCTCCATTTAGAAACGTTTCGAGTTACGAGGGGCCGTTCATGCTTCTTTCAAAGCGTTTCAAATTTTGAGGAATTTAAAAGCTTTGAAGGGGGTCTTGTAGAAGCATAAAAAATACGATGGAACGATCTACGCAGCATCTCGATATAGAGCAGCGTAAGCAGAGGCCTTCGAAGCCATCCAACGTAAAACAAGGTTCTTCATCACCTCCATGGCGTAAAACCCAACCGCTCTCAAAGCAGCGTTAAAACGTACGAGGAACGCTTCGTCTTCCCCGAAATGAACCTATCAAGTCACGCGATGAACCTGGCCTCTGACTCCTGACAAAAAGTACTGTACGGCTACCCAAACGACGGCTGGAAACGGTGGCAGACCCCTCGGGATGCGCTCCACAGTATGATGGCGGATCTCTGCATTTAATGCAGAGGATTTGGTTAAAATATCACCAAGCCGTCGTCTACTGAAGTCCCCTCAGCATAAACCGCTCTTTCGCATACAAGGGAATACGCTGCCTTGTTTACACGGGCGAACATGAGCTGTTTTACGCTCCGCAGTAAGGCAAACCGCTGCCACGTCAAAAGCTGCACTTCGTACGGGGCTCGAGGCACGTCTCTACGTCTAATTGCACAGAGCAGTGACAGTTTCCCTCAAGGCACGTCTCCGCGACGGATGCACAGAAGGGCTGTAGACCTTCAAAAGCACGTCTCCGCATTTAATGCACAAGATGATGACAAATCTCTGTAGAAGATTTGATTACATCTTCGAAAGCCGTAATTCCGGCTAAAACGTCTGCATCAGCACTTCGACTCGGTACGCAGTGGCTTCTACGCCCGCTCAGGATCAGTGCTCCCTCGGCTTCCAACGCCCTCTCGGTCTCTACGACTGTTCGGCTTCCAACGCCCTCTCGGTCTCTAAGACTGTTCGGCTCCTATGCCCACTCGGCTTCTATGCCTGTTCGGCTTCTATGCCCATTCGGCTTCTATGCCTGCTCGGCTTCTATGCCTATTTTGGCTTCTACGCCAAGGTGACAGTCGTTTGGCTTTTACGCCAACCCCTGCTACACAAGGGATACCTACCTACGTGGCTTTTACGCCGTGATCTTCGTAGCAGATATACGCATTTTGTCCCCTTAGTTGGACACGCGTCACATGCTCACTCAAAAGGTCATTTATACGCAGACATTGGTTATTTTAAATCGTTGTGTAAAAGGGTGCTGTACTGTCCACTCCTCGGTTGTTACACCGACGGAGTGGTCACTGTCACAAAAACTCTATAAATAGAGACCCCTATCAATGGGAAAAAAGGTCAAAAAATTGGTCAAGAAAACCAGTACAAGATCAAAGGTCGAAGAATTAGATCGGACAAGGTCATCGAACCAGAGATCAAGGAGGAGAGATAGATAGAGAGAGAGGAGAACCCAGAGCTCGGGCAAGGAACAGGGAGCGACGACCTTCAGCATCGCGCATCCACCCTCCTTTGTAACCTCCGGAGCTGCATCCTGTCTTCCACGGCACTTCTTCAACATCGTGTAGTCCAAGGGCTAAAGTGATCGACCACAGATCAGACACCTATAGCAATTTATACCCAGATTAAATAAATTGTACTCCCACATCCTCGTATAGGATTATATTGTACAAGTTTGTTTGTAAACCAAAGGGCGCGGGCCTCTTATAACCCCGTCATTGAAATACACTTTCATTCTTTCGTTTAATACCACAAACAAGATGGCGACTCTGCTGGGGACATCTTTCTCTTCTGACGAGGAAGTAATTGCTCAACACGATGCGGTATCTGTAGGAACCGTGAAGAAGACACTGGTCGTTCAGTTCGACCAGTCTGCCTACGAAGACATGCTTCGGACTGGGGGTAGCTCTCACTCTCTTTCCATCCAAGACAGCAGGAAGCTGCGCAAAGTGTGGATGCCCAAGACATCCTCCGCCGTTCCTGTGGACTCTCCGATCTCTCCGATCTCTCCGACCAATGAGGTGGTAGCATCGCTCCCTCCGTGCCCCACACATAAAATTTAGTCTCCCGCTACGCGCGGTACAGACAAAGCTTCTGGCAAAGCCTCAGCGCTAACCCAGGAGTATCCACTGCGTTCTACGCGCCAGTCTCCCGCTACGCGCGGTACAGACAAAGCTTCTAGCAAAGCCTCAGCGCTAACCCAGGAGTATCCACTGCGTTCTACGCACAGAAATCAGTCTCCCGCTACGCGCGGTACAGACAAAGCTTCTGGTAAAGCCTCAGCTCTAACCCAGGAGTATCCTCTGCGCTCCACGCACAGAAATCAGTCTCCTGTTATGCGCAGTACAGACAAAGCTTCTGGCAAAGCCTCGGCACTAACCCAGGAGTATCCACTGCGTTCTCCGCACAGAAATCAGTCTCCCGCTATGCGCGATACAGACAAGACCTATGATGGCGCCTCAACACCAAATCAGAAGTACAGATCACGCTCTACGCGCAAAATGACATCTGACCTTTACGGTGAACCAGACGAGCGCGGCGATCTCTGCAAAGAAAAGCAGGCGGGTGAATATTCAACTACTGGGCCCTTACGCCAGCAAAAGAAGGATCTGCCTACTCTCCGGATTACGCGAGAAGCTAATGGCCAACTGAGAGCCTCTTCAGCCTCACGCCAGACTGAGCGAATCTCCAAGTTACGCCAGGTGCGGTCCCTCGGCGTAAAACAAACTCAGACGGCGGAAAGAAACCTTCCTGACCTACGCAGATATCTAATCAGGAGGCGTAAAGAAAGAGGACCTTCCAACATGACTATCTCACCTCCTGGCGAACGCTATTATAATAGTCATAAAGTTGTGATTAATTGCTGCTGCTCCATGGCAAAATAATCGGTCTTCGACCGGTTGAGCTACTCGCTGTCTTTTCCGGAAGGGGAACCCGCGCATGCGTCTGTGAACATGGCTTCACACATACCTAGAGGAGGGTCAAGCTCAAGACGACAGCCTTCCAGACCTCCGAGCCGAAGGAGGTTTAATAAGCCCCTCGGAGACGTTGAAGCCGGGGTGTTCCAAAACACTCGCGCAAGATCACAACAACCAGCGTCATCCTCTTCTGATTTCGACGCCGAAGGTCGCCAAACTCCCGAATCAGAGGCAGAAAGTATGGAGTCGACTTCTATAACGACCTATACTAATCCCTCAATGACCCCCAGGGAAATGGGAGCTTACGCCATTGAAGATGAGCGCAAGAAAGCTTCGCCGTCAGGGAGCGCGGAACGCATCACTATGCTGGAGACGTCTTTGAAACAAATGCAATCAGTAATGGAAAACATACACCAGATGATGCTCGCTCAGCACGCAACTACCATGGCTCAAGCGTCGGTCCCACCAACTCAGATACGCGCGGGGGTGGACTCACCACCATCCAACCCAAGCCAAGAGTCTACGCTGGATCAAGAGTCAACAGTTCCTCTGCTGCCTCACCTAGAAAATGCCCTACCTCCTGCTGGAGCTACAATACAACTGACTCTGCACCGCTTAGTAGCCCCGCTTCCAACTGAGAATCCGATGCAGGCAGTGCGAGAGTTAAAAGCCCAGCTTGACGCCTTGAAGCACAAAGATCAGCTCAAGAAACTGGGAATCAACCAGCCCTACCCAGCTGTCTGGGAGGAGGTCCCTTTCCCTCCAAGATACAAACCTCAGACTATGGCTCTGTTCGAGGGAAAAACATCACCAAGTCAGTACATGAACTATTTCAGTATGATGACGGTGTTACTACAAGGGAACGATGCCCTCCTCACTCGAGTGTTCAAAGGCTGTCTCTCGGGAGTAGCCTACCAGTGGTACAGAAGCTTGGCGGACAACTGCATTACTTCCTTCGAGGACTTCAAAGCTCTGTTCTTCACACGATTCTACGAAGGAGGAATGGACATGTCTATGTCCTCCCTCATCGAAGTCAAATAGAAGGAAAAGGAAGACGTCCGCATCTTCATCGAACGCTTTCGTCAGGCCACCTTACAAATGCCCCCAGGAGTTCCAGACTCAGCGTTGGTGGACATTTGCAGGAAAAATCTCCTGCCCGTGGTCTCGGTGTTCACAGGACCATATCAGTTCCATGATTGGCCCTCGTTCATCATCTCGGCAGTAGCCGCCGAAGACAACAGTCGCAAGGCGCGCGACAATGGCATCATGATCTCCGACTCTGACAGAGGCAAGAGGTCATCTTCCAGCAGTGACCATCCTCGTGGTCCCAAAGGGAAAGAAGCCCTGGCAATCAACACGGCCAGACCAAAGATTGCGGCAACCACGCAAGCAAAACCCGGGATTTCTAGGCCTGTCGAAGTCTACTCTTTCGACGACGACGACATCCCAAGTATCTTTGAGTGTCTCGTCAAAAGTGGCAAGATCACCCTCCCGGAGCTAAGGCGGCCCCAGGAGGTTGGCAATACCGACGACCCCAAATACTGCGTCTTCCACAGATACGTATACCACCCAACGAAGGCGTGCTATGTATTAAAACGAAAGATCCAGGGATTAATTGATGCTAAGGCCATCACTCTGCACAGCACCGAGAAGACGGTTGCGGCCAACATGATCTCTCTGCAGTTTGGCAATCTACTTCCCCAAAGGGTCCCTAATGGTGTTGCACCTATATCCCGGGCAACGATGAACATCGTTAACCTCCCCCCGGCTAGGGGTCAAAATCACAACCTGGTGCCCCTAACTACCCGGCAGGGCAAGATAATGTGGGTTCACCCGGATTTAGTACCAGAGCTCGAGAGGGAGACCAAGGCAGCCAAGCCTACCTCCGAGAAGAGTCCCAAATACAGATCATGCCACATGATCACAACTTCTTCTGCACCAGACGAAGACGAGGTACTTATCGCAACCCGTTCAGGGAGGGCCTACCTCGACGACAACGGAGCAAACCAGGAAGACACGCCAGCTGACGCTCCAGCTACCAAACCTTCAGAGCAAGGTTCCGTCGTGCCAAACGTCAGCCCTGCGAAATCTACTCCGGCGAAAAAGAGAAAGCAGAAAGAAATACGCTTCGACAAACCTGTAAAAAACATTCCAAGCAAAGGTTTAGAGAAGCCATACAAATTTGACATCCTGGCCCAACTAGCCAATACGCCAGCCAGGTTGTCCATCCTCGAGCTACTCAGGCTCTCCCCAGACACTCGTCTAGCCCTGAGTGAAGCGCTGATGCAGGCAGAGGCGTACTTGACCCAACTCAAGTCCCCCGACGGGGAGCCAGTGGCATGTCCTCAGTGCCACAGCGTAATGGAGGTGGTCCCAAACATCACCTTCACTCAAGACGACATGCTGTTAAAACATAACAAACATGACAGGCCCCTCTATTATACCGGGTACGTCGGTTCCATGGAGGTCGACCGGATTCACATAGATCCAGGATCATCGATCAGCATCATCCCGCACAGTCTGCTAAGGCCACTAAGAATCCCTACCAGCGAACTGGCTTACACTACCACTACAATCGTGGGTTTCAACGCTGGAAAAAGTAAGCCACTGGAGAAAATTCGCTTGAGAATCCAGATTGGCAACCTTAGGTCGGTGGCCACATGTTACGTCATCGACTCAGAGGTGTCTTACAACATCCTGCTAGGAAGACCGTGGATTCACGACCACAACATCGTTCCTTCAACCCTACATCAATGCCTTAAGTATGTAGACGCACAAGGAACAGTACAAACGGAGGTAGCTGACCTAAACCCATTCAAAGGAATAGAGTCGTACTATTCCGATGTCGTGTTGTACTCCCAAGACCATGTGGAAGAAGGGTCGGGCGAGGCAAAGGAGGAATCCCGCCGGGAGCCGGAAGGGCCCTCTGCCACACTGCCGCTGTCCATTAAAGTGAAGGGACGAACCACTCGTCCGAAAGCCATAGAACCTTTGGCTATCCACCGGGACAAGACCAAGACAGGAGAAGGGGATGATCCTCTAGTGATCACTTTGGACCGAAAGCCTCCACCCTTGGTCATCAACCTTCGACGCAGCAGGCAGTCAACTGGTGTAAAGGCGACCAGGAGTGAAGTTTCAGATGATAATAAACATCCTCTTTTTCAGTATATTTATGCTTAAATTCTAGTACAGAGACCTACTCCACATCACGAGGTAGAACCCATAGCACAAAAATTCTTGAAAGCTATAGGCTCCTATCGCCCATATGTCTGGGAAGTAGCATCGCCATCCAACGTCGTCACGACATATGGACCTCATGAGGATTCTATCTTCATCGTCCCGCCTACCTGCAGCACTCAGCGCTAAATTGTCTTCGGTCGCGTGCGGAATCAGCCGATTGTTCAAGAAGACCCTTTCGATGACGACACCGGGAAAATACAGATTCATCGTTATAGCCCGCAAGCGCTAAAGATCATGCAAAACATGGGCTACGACTTGAAACGTAGGCCAGGCCTCAACTACGGAAGAGGCAGACGAACGCCGCCGTGCGACAACCCCCGTAATCAACAAGCCCGTCTCGGGCTAGGGTATGCCACCTCCATCGCGACTTCCGAGCCAAAAGAGGACCCCTTTACCTCTTCCCAGAATAGCTCATCGCCCTCCAACTCGCCAGATGCTTTCGAACAAGCACTATCGGCGAATATGGTGATGATAAATCCCTCAGAAGCCGAGGAGCAGGATACGGAGCCATTCGAGGATGACCCCTGGGCTCAACAAATGGATACGCAGTGGGAATTCTGCTTCGAGCAGAGAGAACCTCCCACCAAGGACGAAGTCATCCAGATCAACGTTGGGAGTGAGCTCTCACCAAAGCCAATATTTGTCAGTAATAATCTTCCCCCACCTGAAAGGGAAGACGTTATACAGCTGATAAAGGAGTATATTGACGTCTTCGCATGGGATTACGAGGACATGCCAGGCCTAGACCCGAAGGTAGCTACTCATATGCTCAATATATTAGCCGATTCGAAGCCGGTAAAGCAGCACCAACGACGGTTCCGCCCCGATATGATGGACGTCATCGAAGCTGAAGTCAAGAAGTTGATAACCTGCGGTTTCATCCGGGAGGAACAATACCTCGACTGGGTCGCTAACGTGGTCCCGGTCATGAAGAAAAATGGGAAGGTACGCATCTGCATCGACTACCGAGATCTGAATGCGGCCTGCCCCAAAGATGAATTCCCTCTCCCCATCACGGACATCATGATCGACAATACCTGCGGCTTCGAACGCATGTCTTTCATGGACGGGTTCTCGGGATACAATCAGATCAAGATACATCCTGAAGACGAGAAGCACACCGCCTTCCGGATACCACTGGGGGTATATTGCTATACGGTCATGCCCTTTGGGCTAAAGAACGCTGGGGCTACGTACCAACAGGCTATGAGTAACATATTCCGTAGATATTTACGCAAAACAGTAGAATATTACGTAGACGACATAGCCGTCAAAAGTCGCCTCAAAGGCGATCACATCCGAGACCTGAGGGCAGTATTCGAATTAATGCGCCAGCATCAACTCAAGATGAACCCCGCAAAGTCCTTTCTGGGTGTATCCAGTGGCAAGTTCCTGGGATTCGTCATTACCACCAAAGGCATTGAAGTAGACCCTGACAAAGTCCAGGCGATCACGGCAATGCGACCGCCCCGTAATCTGAGGGAACTCAGGGGGTTCCAAGGACGTCTGGCTTATATCCGGCGATTCATATCCAACCTCTCGGGGAGATGTCAGCCCTTCTCTCATCTCATGAAGAAAGGTGTATCCTTCATATGGGACGAAACCTGCCAGCAAGCGTTCGAGGATATCAAACGCTACTTAACCAGTCCGCCAGTCCTGGTGCCTCCCGTCGTGGGAAAACTATTCTTGCTGTACGTACGGGCAATGGATCATTCGCTAGGAGCTCTCCTCGCACAGAAAAATGATGCGGGTCATGAACAGGCTATCTACTATCTTAGCAGAATGATGGTCGGGGCCGAACACCGGTACAACCCAGTGGAGAAGGAATGCTTGGCTCTGATGTTCGCTGTCCAGAAAATGCGGCACTACGTCACCGGCCAGACTATCCATATCATCTCCAGGATCAACCCCCTTCGAGTACTGATGAGCAAGCCAAGTGCCCTCAACTCCCGACTCGCAACGTGGGCGATGCTGCTGACACCATACGACATGGTGTACATCCCACAGAAATCTGTCAAAGGCCAAGCGCTGGCCGACTTCCTAGCGGCTCATCCGATCCCGGAGACCTCCAAACTATACGAGGACATCCCCGATGAAGTTGCAGAATATAACTTCGCAAGGAAAAGCGACGTATGGCAACTGTTCTTTGATGGCGCCTCCAGAATCGGTCCTAAAGGAAACGTCGTTTCAGGAGTGGGAGTCGTCCTAGTTACCCCGGATCAACTTGTCATCTACCGAGCATACTCTCTTAGCGAGCCCTGCTCCAACAACATGGCGGAATACACGCTCTACTAATTGGGCTCCAAGTTGCCACGGAACTGGGGGTAGAATCCCTGGAGGCTTTCGGTGATTCTCTGCTCATTGTCAATCAAGTCAGGGGAATATATGAAGTCCGTAATCCAGACCTCATCCCCTATCACCGGGCGACGATCGAGATAGCCATGACGTTCAAAGAGTTCTTCCTAGAATACGTACCCCGATCTCGAAATCTGGAAGCTGATGCCCTGGCCAGCCTGGCCGCAGACTTGGCCGCTCCTATAAGAAGGCAAGATTCGGTAATCCTTCTTAACAGAGATTTGTTCTGTGTGAAGAACAGCTGTCACATAGAACGCAGCTACGCTGTAAACGCCGATCCTCCTACAAGAGATTGGACAAGGCCTTTCATAGATTTTGTGGCATACGGAATCTTACCGGAGAACCCCAAGGAAGCAGTATCCGTCAAGAGACGATCGCTACGCTTCTACTTCGACGCATCTTCACAACGCCTGTATCGCCGGACCTACGACGGACTGCTGTTGAGGTATCTCTCTGGCACCGAAGCACAGCAGATTATCCGTGAAGCTCACGACGGCGTATGCGGAGCGCATCAACCCGGGCCTAAGCTACAGGATCGCATCAGGAGGATGGGCTATTACTGGCCGACCATGATCGCAGATGCAATACAGTATGCAAAGTATTGCAGAGCCTGTCAGGTTCATGCAGACTTCATACATCAACCGTCGGAACATCTACATCCTACGGTCGCATCCTGGCCTTTCGAAGCATGGGGAATGGATATCATCGGTCCTATTCACCCATCTTCTTCCAGGGGTCACCAGTTCATACTGGCCATCACGGATTACTTTTCCAAATGGGCCGAAGAAATCCCTCTCACCGAGGTAAAGGCATCCAACGTGGTCAGCTTCATCAAATATCACGTCATCTATCGCTTCGGGGTACCCCGGAGGATAATTCACGACAATGGGCCCCAGTTCATTAGCCAGACGTTTCATCGGTTTTGCGATAAAAACCGGATACATAATGTTGCCTCCACGGCATACTATCCAGCTGCTAATAGTTTGGCGGAAGCTTTCAACAAAACCATTATCAAACTCTTGAAGAAGTTTGTCTCTTCAAACAAGAGAGACTGGAATGAAAAGCTGGGCGAATGCCTCTGGGCGGGATTTCAATGAAAAGCATACCGCACGACGGTACGAACGCCAACGGGTTGTACCCCATTCTCGCTGGTCTACGGGAGTGAAGCAGTTCTTCCCATTGAAATCCAGATCCCGTCGCTCAGGATAGCCGTGGCTAATGAGCTGACTCAAGAAAAGAATGACCTCTTAAGGCTTCAGGAGCTAGAAGAATTAGACGAGAAATGCCTCCAAGCTCAATAGCGCATCGCGCTCTACCAAGCACGCATTTCCAGGGCTTTTAACCATAAAGTAAAGGAAAGGGTGTTCAAGGTCGGCGAGCTAGTTCTAGCAGTAAGAAGGCCGATGATTTTAACTCACAGAAGTAAAGGCAAATTCCAGCCCAAGTGGGAAGGCCCTTATGTGATCGAGACAACGTTCTCGAACGGCGCCTACAGGATAGCCCAGCCTAACGGGGACCTATTAATGGCTCCCATCAACGACAAATTCCTGAAAAGATACTACGCTTAATTCCCCCCTGCCCAGGCGGAACATAACGAGAATCTCAATTCTGACGAAACTACTCCAAGAAGAGAAACTAGTTAGGTCATATCCTGTCATGTCTATACGACCTCTGAATAGATACATCCTGCTAAGGAGGTTTATCAAGAGTATGTCAGGTCCATACTACCTCTGATATCCCCCTCACCTAAAAAACTATCATTTACATTCCGAAATGACGGGTCCACCACAGTCAGAAAAGAGTCGCTTTTATTCATTCCCAGAAGGAGGCAAAATTACATAAGGAAAGATACATCAAGATGGCGGAGTAATCAGATCACGAATCTGCCGCCCCAGTATAGCCATCCCCTCCTTCCTAAAGGCCAAGGCATCGGCACGAGCCCGCTCCAGCTGTGCCTCCGGAGTATGCGTGAGGGTTAGGTTAGCCCTTGCTTGAAGACAGCCCGCACAGGCAGCTTTCGCACGATCCAGATCCCGTCGTGCTTCACTCAGTCGACCAATCGGTACCTCTGAACCTGCCAACGACTGGGAGGCCCACTCCTCTGCCAGAGCAAGTTTTTCCCTCAACTTGGAGACCCTCGCTGCATTCCCTTCATGCTCGAATCGACACTGCATCTCAACAGCAAGAGCTTCTTCCACTACAGCCTTTCTCCTATCCATCTCCAGCTTGTGCTTCTGGATAGAGTTGTCTAGGCTTGCCAGCTTGGTAGCGAGCCGCTCAGCCATGAGGTCGAATCAAGCCTGGACATCAATATCGAGGCTGGCCTCAGCCCGCTGCAAATATTCGTTAACGGGTTGCTCTAAACCATTAACCACCGCCTCCAAAGCGTCAGCTACTCCAGGATTGCCAAGCCCCCTGATAACCTCGATCGAAAGATGAGAAGTCTTCTTCAGGAGCTCGAAGTCAAGTTTCTTCGCCAACACCATCTGTATCATCATTTATAAACCGGTGTAGACAAGGCTGGTATGCTGCTCAGTCAACGCGACTAGACCCGACTGAACGTTCGGAGTAACCGCGATGCTAGTAACTCCCTCTCCAGGGACAATTGCAGACGAGGTAGCCACCGCCGCCGTCTCGACGGGTGGCACGGCCGAAAAAGGTATGACGGCAACGATCGAGGTCATCGGCATACTCGCGAAAGGCAAGGTCGCGATAACAGGTTCGTCCCCCTCCCGGGATGACGAAACCTCTCCTGGCGAGCTGGCCCCCGAAGACACTTCTGCCTCGGAATTAGGCGCCTCTATATCTTCACTAGGAGCCAACGGCATATACGACGCGTCTGCACCTGGTGTGGCTAAACCACGCCTTAAGGACGCAATACGACCTGTCATACCTGGAGAAGGAGGTGGGCCGACCGACATCGCCAAAAGTTCGGTCAAGCCTTCCCCGAGACGCGGTCGAGGTTCGTCAGCCGGAGTCTCGCCGAGCGCTCTCGCTGACCCAGAAGCAACTTTCCCCACTGCTGACCTCGGGAAAGATTCTCCCACCTGCAGCGGCCACGTGGGCATTCCCGCTCCACTGCTTGAAGCAGCCACAGCAACAGCAACCTCTAGCGAGGACTCCCCGGTGCCACCAGCCGGAACTGTAGAAGGTCCCTCTCTAAAAGGCGAGGAACCTCCAGCCAAAGATTCATCCCTGATATAGGAAGGTGCCGACTCACTCACAGGAGCCTCAATACCAGGAATGCGGAGAGGACGAGCCACCATCTCCTTCCTCCTCTTACGAAGGGAAGCTTCCTTCGGAGTAGAAGCCCGTCGCTTCCCAGAGGAGACTATCAAAGCCCCCGTCGGCGCAGGCACTGCACACCTCGGCAACGACACCAGGAGCTCATCCGGAGTACCAGACTCCTCGCCCTCGTCAGAAGAAACCGAGGGGACTTCGACTCTACCCCCAGGCTTGGCAGAAGGCACTCTAAAGCTTCCCCGCATGTCAAAATCGTGATGGAAGGTGTTAATCGCCACATAAAACTGGGCGTAAGTGTGAAGGATACGCAGCTCCGTGGAGGTTGTAACGACCGGCACGATAAAAATTGCCCCCGTACAACCCATGATAAAATATCGCCACCCTCTAGCTCCATCAATGAGTCCGCCCCTGGGTCTGAAGCTTGTGACGGCGTTACCCATGTGCAATTGATCGTACCCGAACTGCCTGGCAAATCGACTAGGCAAGTAGGGCTTGAAGAAGCAATAGTCTTCGCTCCTATACAGCAGATGGGATGGTCTGATACAGACCAACCAATTAAAAGCCTCCGGAGAAAGAACGGTCATCTCTCCACCTGAATCCTCAAGCCACACCCCGGATTGGTTGCGATGTACCGGAGGGGGAGTACAGAGGATCTTCCAGCCATGGCTGAGGTTCAACACTAACCGACAGTCTAAAACTGTGTTCACATTCCAGGTAGAATCCCTGTAATTCAACAGGAATATGCCCCCTGAGCTGCTGCCAGAACCGGGAGACATCACCCGGGGGTTGTGAAGAATTAACCAACCCATCAAATACATGTATGGTAATTCCATCCTGGGAAAACTCTCACGCCGAGCTTCATCGACGAGCAACCCATCGGTCATGGCCCGCAGGCCAGCCTGAATACGGCACACCATGGCAGGAAGCAGGCCCAGTCTTGCCCCAAACACCAGACGCACTGCGGGCCACAGGATGTTCCGGTGAATTCGATCCGCAGACGCGATACCGGGCACTACCACTTGACGCAGCCATATGGAGAGAAAACCAGCCAGCTGGGCTTCCTTAGATAGAGGCCTGCGACAGCGCCTCAAGTAACTGTGGGCCTTGGTGCCTTCGGGGTATTTTCCTACCCCCTCAACAAAAATCTGATCGGGAGCCTTGGCGTCCTCTATAAGAGCCTCGACCACCTGGGCATTAAGGACGCTCAAGCAGTTTACGGGCTCATTCTTACCCCCCCGAAGCTTTCTCCGACTTGGCGGCCCTAGCCCGATAGAAGAAGAGGTAAGATATCCACTTAGTTGTATGGGCCAAATCCGAGGGCTCGTCATAAAAAGCGGTGCACGCGAAGTACTGACACATCAGCTCCTGATATACTTCCGCCACCCGAGGGTCCGAATCCCCCAACTCCCGGTTGGTGGGGACATACTCTTCATATGGGGTATCCCCCATCGGCAGTCTCGAGACGACTGCCATCTCATGGAGGGCCAATCCCAACTCCCCCAGCGGAGTGGCGAAGGTCCCGGTGAGCGGAATATATCGCTCCATCAGTGCCAAGAACAAATTAGCATTGGGAGGCAACCCAACACTCGTCGCGCTCACAGCGGCGTATAGTCCGATGTCCTCCAGCTCTCTTCGGAAGTGCGACAAGGCCCAATCAACTAGGCATCTCCATCGGGAGTTCGTCGGGGCGATCCACCCGTTGCACCGAGGATTCTCCTTGGGATATACCCCACCTCGACTCATGAAGTCGTTGCAGAAGGTCGGCAACTGAACAGGCTGGATCACCGAGCTATCTTCACTCGGGACATTACCCGGGCACAGACCCCGGAACAGCGTCACAACGCCGGAGGGGCGACTGACAAAAGACCCCTGGTCAGCTTCTTTCAGATGAAAGATCTTCCCAGGCTTCCCGTGAAGATCAGGAGTCAGCTTCCACGACATCTTCCTAGGATGCGTCGCATGGGAGAAAGCCGAGATAGGATAATCCCTCGGCATCGTCGGCAGATACAAGACCAAATCCCCGGCAGGGAAGACCCAAGGCTCCCTCTTGGGTTTCGTCTGGGACTGCTTATCGATCATGTCCCCAAAGAGGAAAGCCGGCTTTATGTACTGCTCCCCGTCTACATGTGTCAGCGGTTCGCCATTGATCATGCTCAACAGCATTCGCTCACCCTGGGCCGATATCAGAAATGCCCTGCCCTCAGGGTACTGGGGTCCAGAGATGGGAAAGGCCACATGGGACAGATCCTCCAGGTAGTTCGAGTGCAGCATCCCGGCAGCAGAGCCCATCACCTCAGCCAGCGGTGACTCACCCAAATCAACTGCAAAAGTGCAAAGAAAATAGGTCATTACAAATCCTGTACAAGTGCAGACCAAAAGAAAACGACAGTCTGTGCTTTACGCCAAGATTGCGCAAATTTGGTCTCTATACGCCAGAAGTCTCCTCCGCAAGCGTAAAATTCAAAATTTACGATATATCCCAATTTTCGTCAGCCAGAGCTTTTACGCTCAGAGTTACGAAAATATGGAGTTCTTACGCTAGCACATTAGAAATGTGGGCGTAAAAGATGAAAATGTCTCCGTGCATCATCTTCCTCAAAAGAGGCTATCAGCACAGAAGATGACCTAGCGCGGTCACGTTCAACGTGTGCGAAGGATTTTTCGTCGTTTGTGTCATCCCAAAAGGCTCTACCTCTAAAGCCAGGTGCACTGCTCGTCGGTGGAATACTCCTCTCGGAAGGAGGTTCACCTCGCCCGACCAAAGATTCTCTTGCCGGTACCGAAGGACGAGACGAGGAACCTGCGCTCTTTCCCTTGGTGGAGGGAGTTTGTTTCGACGCCATTTCTAAGGACTCGAAGTGCTCGGAGAAGGAACGAAGGAAAACTCGAACAGTCGAAAGCTCTCTTTCGCAGAAGACAGATAAAAAGCTTTTTTTTCTCTCAAAAGCTTGGGGTATATATATACGGTCCGAGTCGACTCCTCGAATCCTCGGACGAACCCCTCGAGACCCCAACCGGATCTCGCAATTAAGAGTTGGTTATGATTGGATGCTACGTCAGCCCACTACCCTCGAAAAACGGACAGTCAGCGAATTCGAAAGGTTTTTTCGTGCAAGACGGTTCATCGGGTTCTACGCTAAAGGAGCTTTCTACGCTCGACAGCAACAGATCTACGGTTTTACGCTTGCAAGCTGCAAGTCTAGGTTTTATGCCCGGATGCCTTTGTGCTCGGTAGCTTTTATGCTCGAGAGGCCACAAACCTACGACTTTACGCTCAGCAGATACCAAATCGACGATCTCACGCTCGGTGGCGCTCAGTTTACGCTCAGAGGCAACAGATCCGCAAAACCTCACGCCCGAAGAAATTTTCTTTTCAGGAGTACAGATCTACAGTTCTGCGCTAAAGGAGCTTTTCTACGCTCGACAGCAACAGATCTACGGCTTCACGTTCGACAGCTACAAGTCTACGGTTTATGTCCGGATGCCTTTATGCTCGGTAGCTTTTATGCTCGAGAGGCAACAAACCTATGACTTCACGCTCAGGAACCACAAGTCTACGATTTCACGCTCGATGGTGTTCTTACGCTCACAGGCTACAGATCTACAGTTCTGCGCTAAAGGAGCTTTTCTACGCTCGACAGCAACAGATCTACGGCTTCATGTTCGACAGCTACAAGTCTACGGTTTATGCCCAGATGCCTTTGTGCTCGGTAGCTTTTATGCTCGAGAGGCAACAAACCTATGACTTCACGCTCAGGAACCACAAGTCTACGATTTCACGCTCGATGGTGTTCTTACGCTCATAGGCTACAGATCTACAGTTCTGCGCTAAAGGAGCTTTTCTACGCTCGACAGCAACAGATCTACGACTTCATGTTCGACAGCTACAAGTCTACGGTTTATGCCCGGATGCCTTTGTGCTCGGTAGCTTTTATGCTCGAGAGGCAACAAACCTATGACTTCACGCTCAGGAACCACAAGTCTACGATTTCACGCTCGATGGTGTTCTTACGCTCACAGGCTACAGATCTACAGTTCTGCGCTAAAGGAGCTTTTCTACGCTCGACAGCAACAGATCTACGGCTTCATGTTCGACAGCTACAAGTCTACGGTTTATGCCCGGATGCCTTTGTGCTCGGTAGCTTTTATGCTCGAGAGGCAACAAACCTATGACTTCACGCTCAGGAACCACAAGTCTACGATTTCACGCTCGATGGTGTTCTTACGCTCACAGGCTACAGATCTACAGTTCTGCGCTAAAGGAGCTTTTCTACGCTCGACAGCAACAGATCTACGGCTTCATGTTCGACAGCTATAAGTCTACGGTTTATGCCCGGATGCCTTTGTGCTCGGTAGCTTTTATGCTCGAGAGGCAACAAACCTATAACTTTACGCTCAGGAACCACAAGTCTACGATTTTGCGCTCGGTAGTATTTTTACGCTCAGAGGCTACAGACTGATGATTTCACGCTCCACGACTTTTCGCATATCCGAACAATCTCCAAGGCGGTCAATTGCAAAGAGTTCACACAGAAGATACTCGTTCTTGACCCAGAGCATCCCAAGTACCCGAAGCATACAGAGTTCAAACATTGAGAAATTACTCTTCTCGGGTCCAAAATTGGAGGTTCATCTAGACTCCAGTCTGAACATTCCGTCTATCAAGGTGGCAACTCAATTCGCCAGCCAAAAACCTCTACCCTGTTCCAAGGGAGTTTCGAGAGATCATTCTTGAAGACGAAGTCTGAACAAGATCCTGCTCATCAGAGAAGCAACAGTTCAGAATTTTATGGCGTCCCTCAGTCCTAGCAACATGACAGTTCTAAATGTTCAAGGACGCTCAGCAGCATTCTACGGACTATTCAGGGCCTAATACTCTTTCTATCAGAGTCAGCGTAAAGATTCAGACATGTCGAAGCTGCACATATCCAGACTTCACAAGCAACGTATGGCAAAGACGATCATATGGAGAAAAAGATGACTTTATTTAAAAATCACAAATTACATATGAGAGAAATCCTGTCTACAGGGGTTTTTCTTCATTTTCGTGATTACATATGAGGGAAATCCCTTCTACAAAAGGGTTTCCTCATCGTCGTTGGAAGATCGCCCAGAAGCTGTCCTGATAGATTCTCGCGCCGGTGCCGGTCTTCCTCTTCGTCCATGGCTGTTCATGACCACCACAGTCATGAACAAGAAGATCCTCCATTCGCCATGGCCGATCCAGTTGGGGTTTCTTCAAACCCAACCCAATCAGGACGACAGATTACGGTTTGTCCGATCTCGTTCGCAGGGGTCTCAGGAAGAAATAAACAGCCTACGAGCTGTGTGGTCTAATACGACCCTTCCTCTCTCCTGGTGCAACGCCATACAAAGTTGCTGATTATCCCGAGCAAGGGAGGCTAAGATATTCTTCCATGATCCATCGTTGCAATGGACACTTGCTCGAAGACGCCGTCTTTTTCGGCTCCTTACATACTGGAAGAACATGATCTCCTTCTTCCTCAGATCAACCCGACGAGCTCCGACGATCATCTCTGCATGACAATGGGAATACGGTAAAATAGGTTCACCCCCCTGCCTTTTATAGGCGCAAGAGATCACAGCGGTCCCCAATAAATCCGCCATAAAGTCAGTACCGACCGTTTCAACGCTCCATTCAGAAATGTTTCGAGTTACGAGGGGCCGTTCATGCTTCTTTCAAAGCGTTTCAAATTCCGAGGAATTTAAAAGCTTTGAAGGGGGTCTTGTAGAAGCATGAAAAATACGCTGGAACGATCTACGTAGCATCTCGATACAGAGCAGCGTAAGCAGAGGCCTTCGAAGCCATCCAACGTAAAACAGGGTTCTTCATCGCCTCCATGGCGTAAAATCCAGCCGCTCTCAAAGCAGCGTTAAAACGTACGAGGAACGCTTCGTCTTCCCCGAAATGAACCTGTCAAGTCACGCGGTGAACCTGGCCTCTGACTCCTGACAAAAAGTACTGCACGGCTACCCAAACGACGGCTGGAAACGATGGCAGACCCCTCGGGACGCGCTCCACAGTATGATGGTGGATCTCTGCATTTAATGCAGAGGATTTGGTTAAAATATCACCAAGCCGTCGTCTACTGAAGTCCCCTCAGCATAAACCGCTCTTTCGCGTACAAGGAAATACGCTGCCTTGTTTACACGGGCGAACATGAGCTGTTTCACGCTCCGCAGTAAGGCAAATCGCTGCCATGTCAAAAGCTGTACTTCGTACGGGGCTCGAGGCACATCTCTACATCTAATTGCATAGAGCAGTGACAGTTTCCCTCAAGACACGTCTCCGCGACGGATGCACAGAAGGGCTGCAGACCTTCAAAAGCACGTCTCCGCATTTAATGCACAAGATGATAACAAATCTCTGTAGAAGATTTGATTACATCTTCGAAAGCCGTAATTCCGGCTAAAACGTCCGCATCAGCACTTCGACTCGGTACGCAATGGCTTCTACGCCCGCTCAGGATCAGTGCTCCCTCGGCTTCCAACGCCCTCTCGGTCTCTACGACTGTTCGGCTTCCAACGCCCTCTCGGTCTCTACGACTGTTCGGCTCCTATGCCCACTCGGCTTCTATGCCTGTTCGACTTCTATGCCCATTCGGCTTCTATGCCTGCTCGGCTTCTATGCCTATTTTGGCTTCTACGCCAAGGTGATAGTCGCTTGGCTTTTTCGCCAACCCTTGCTACACAAGGGATACCTACCTACGTGGCTTCTACGCCGTGATCTTCGTAGCAGATATACGCATTTTGTCCCCTTAGTTGGACATGCGTCATATGCTCACTCAAAAGGTCATTTACACGCAGGCATTGGTTATTTTAAACCGTTGTGTAAAAGGGTGCTGTACTGTCCACTCCTCGGTTGTTACACCGACGGAGTGGTCACTGTCACCAAAACTCTATAAATAGAGACCCCTATCAATGGGGAAAAAGGTCAAAAAATTGGTCAAGAAAACTAGTACAAGATCAAAGGTCGAAGAATTAGATCGGACAAGGTCATCGAACCAGAGATCAAGGAGGAGAGATAGAAAGAGAGAGAGGAGAACCCAGAGCTCGGGCAAGGAACAGGGAGCGACGACCTTCAGCATCGCGCATCCACCCTCCTTTGCAACCTCCGGAGCTGCATCCTGTCTTCCACGGCACTTCTTCAACATCGTGTAGTCCAAGGGCTAAAGTGATCGACCGCAGATCAGACACCTATAGCAATTTATACCCAGATTAAATAAATTATACTCCCACATCCTCGTATAGGATTACATTGTACAAGTTTGTTTGTAAACCAAAGGGCGCGGGCCTCTTATAATCCCGTCATTGAAATATACTTTTATTCTTTCGTTTAATACCACAAACACCTGCCACGAAGACAGGTTAGTTTGCAACAGGTTTAAATATACAAGATGATCACTGGCTTTGCCATAAAGGACACTAGTCATAGACGAGAATGGTTTGCAGCGAAAGTATAGTGGGTGCTACATGTCACGCCCCAGTCCCAAAATACGTAGGACTAGGACACGTAAGCATGCCAGCCGCATGGATATGGCAACTCCAATATATGGAAACCAATTCCACACGTACGCTGTAATATGGATATCAATTTCACAAGTGGTATAAATGTAATACAAGTCATAGGGTACAATCTTAATCTCATCCACAGAAAATCAAATATAAATAATAACCAACATCTATGAAACTAAATCTCAATAAGAAGTATCTAAGGATGATAGTTGGATGGAAACAAATCCACTACCAACTCGAATATAAGAGCAAATACAATATAAGTGCAAGCTATCGAACACAATATAAGTATACCAGCTAGCAATCACGGCTCGAAGAGAAGACATCCTCGAAACACAGGTAACCATCCGAATCTGCGCTCCTGCGAATACTCAAGAACAAATACACCTGGCAGGGGACCAGGTCCTCAGAGGGACATAACAAGATACTTAAACACATGCCAATAAAGTACTGAAATAAATATCCAATGGGTCGCCTAACCGTCTAAAGTGAATGCAGTTTAAGAACAACTTTCCCAACGCGTGGGCTATCTGGCTAAAATGGGATTGGCATAGTTCTCTTGGAGATCCAGGGGCCTACAAAGGCACGGCGTCTTTCGAACATCGGAGGCCCGCCTGATAATAATATAATATATAGTGGTCATCATGACCGCGCATCTCCGGCGGAGCGTACGGGTTACACAAAGAAAGTGTAGCGGAGCCCACACGTCTTACTTGTTGTTCTCCCCACCCCATGCTCTAAGCATGTCACATCTATGACACGATAATACCTCTAATAACTGCCAAGTCTACTAGCATGCCAAGTTTCTAACAGCAGTTATTCCTAACGCACGGCCCACACGTACAGGAGGCCAGACCTGTCACGCAGTCCGTGATCTATATGAGACTCACACTCGTGTAACCACTGTGTCACGGCCAATGAACCTAATGGTGCTACATGATAATGGGGTAGTCTCATGAACAAGGTCAATGCAATACATAAATAAAAACATTCGCGACGTCACCGTCACGTATATTTTATATAACAATTAAAATATATGAACTAAAGACAGAAAATAAAGATGCGTGCTGTAGTGCCCTGTTCTCCCGGTGCGGAGATCGCGGCTAAGAAACACAAGACGGTATCGTTCGATCGGGATAGATTGAATTAAGAACTCGTCCTCGTTATGGATTTGTTTCTTCGGAATCGATTCTCATATTCAGTGGACCGTGCCCCCGGGATCGACTTAGCGGCAGAGTCAGGAGGGACCTCTCTGCTGCTATCTTTTATTGCCTCAGTTTTCGATGTCGCTTGTTGCTTTCGTTCTTTGAGTTGGTTTTGGGATTTGCTTGTTTTCCTTGAACGGTTTCGATGGTTTTCATTGTTTTCGTTCATCGACTTGCACTTCTATTCCGAGATTGGAAAGAGAGAAAAAGGATATTGATCGAGCTGTTCGTGTTGCAGGTGAACGAGCAGTAGGCGGCTTGCGAGCGGAGTCGTGAAGTGCCTCTTTCCTTCTCCTTCCATAATCTAAGTGAGTGGCTACCAACCCGATTAGCTAGCCCTGCTTCCAAGCTTCACAGCTAATAATCTGCAATCTTCCTTGCCCCGATCAAACGATACCAAGTAATAATAAAAGAAACCAAGATAAAAGAGAATAGACTTGGTTATTATGCTTGTCAACCAACTGTGAACTATTATCATACTGTATGCTAGTTCATTTATAACTGTTCTATCAATCGTGCTAAGTATAGAACACCTTGTATGCATTAAACTGTTCAAATGAGGCTATGTTAAATGAATCATGCAATACCGACTGTCCTGTACTACTGTTTGCCTCAACTGCATGAACTGTTAACTTAGCAAACGTACTGTTCGATCACGGACAACTTGTGCACAAGGTAACTGGTTTCTGCGGACGGTCGCTGGGGCACTGGCACCGATCCGGTCCGGACGGAACCCTACTGTATAGTCAACTGTACTGGACGGAATGGCTTGTAGCACCACTGTACTTTCACTGCAAACCATTCTCGTCTATGACTAGTGTCCTTTATGGCAACGCCAGTGATCCACTGTATATTTAAACCTGTTGCATACTAACTTATGTCTTCGTGGCAGGGAAGGCATGGTAAGTATTGTGCAGGTAATTCAGACGGTTAGGTAAAATCCACCGAACGGTGGCACGTTCATTTCAGTAAATTCTATATGCTGCTTACTTGTAAATGAACTAAGGCAAGATAGAAGCCCACAAATATGTATGCTTCATCAAACAACGTGTTGATTGGTATAGTCAGGCTAGCTCGCCTTCACCAGCATGTTTCGATATGCTGACCCTCGTTGAAACAGGTTCTCCGTACCAAGGCGAACCGAGCGAGGAGCCGAAGTTGTCTTCCCGATCCAGTCCAGCTGTTGGCGCATCTTCACCGCGCCCTCGAAGCATTTTGGGGTCAGGAGCCTGCAACTCTTTATACACAAATACAGCTCCGTGGCAAAGCTATCCTCCAGCCAGGAGGTCCTCATCTTTTTAAGTTTATAAAGGGATGTAATGTACAGGACTGCTATCTCATTTTGAGTCATCTCTTTTGTAAGCCGTTCGGCATATTAGCTAACTCGTTCAAGAGTTTGTAATAGATGTCCATTATCAATAAAGAGAACTTTTCCATGTTTTAAATCTATGTTTTAATTTATCTGCGTACTCTGAATATGCTTGCTATGCAAAATACTTTAGCCTTGTGCGGGCGCAACCCCAGGCCCGCACGGCGGTCACGACTCGGGGGACGCCTCGGGGCGTGACATAGTGGTATCAGAGCACAGATTCAAAGTTCCTTAGACTTCGTGTTGGAAAAGTTCCTTTAACGATCAAATTCCTGTGCGAACTCTTGAACTCGCTAGGCCAAAATGAGATACGTTCATGCAATAAGTCCATAATACATTATGATCCTAATGTAATTTACCTTCTTTTGAAGGAATGGCTCCAGCGCAATCTGCAGCGCAACCACCGAACGAAACACAAAAAAGTAGTTCGGGTACTTCAGGAAGTTCAGAGAGCCAGCGAGCCGTGCCAAGCATCGATCCCGTCCAACGAATGTTGCAGATGTTGGAGGCAAACCAACAAAGGGACGAGGCTCGCTATGAACGGGCCGAGAAGCGGGCGGAAGAGAGTCAGCTCAAGTTTTAAGACAATATAGAAGCACGATTCTCAGTCCAACAGAAGCAGGTGGATGCCCTGCAACAGATCATTCAGACTTTAGCATCCAACCAGTCCGCGGCAATGACAGCGACTCCGGTGGAACAGCCCGTGCTTGAAGTAGAGACGCCGTAAATTCCAAGGGCGAGGGACGTGACTGCCTTCGACTTTGGCCACTTCAAGAAAGTCTGTAATACCCCATTCAACGAGACTGAGGACCCAGTCGTAGCTCTAGATTGGTTGGCCGAACTTGAAGATCACTTCGCTCTGCTAGAGGTCCCCGAAGAGAAGCGCGTCGCCTGCGCGCAACTATAGCTCCGTCTCAACGCGCACGATTGGTGGGACGTGCATCGACGATCTCTCCAATTTGATCACGGAGAGGAGGCAATCTCGTGGACGACTTTTTGTGCAGCGTTCGAAGAGGAGTATGTACCCCCTCCAGTCCAACGCCAGATGGAGAATGAGTTCGTGCAGCTACGGCAAGGCAGCATGACAGTTAAAGAGTACTCCGTCGAGTTCAACCGACTCTCCAAATTCGCTAGGGCCTATTTACCTGATGTAGCGAGTCGAGCAAGAAGGTTTGAAGGTGGACTACGCCCTGCCATCCATTCGCACGTAGCCGTTCCTATGTATCGTACAATGCGTAAAGTAATGAATCACGCCCTATCTCTAGAACCACTTTATCCTCACGTTCCTGCCGGCGCTGTGCATACCTACAATCACAAACGCCAAAGAAACGATAGAGGAAACAACGCTGCAAAGCGTCCGAACAACGGTGGCAAGCATGGAGAAAAGTTAGACAAAGTATGTCACTTCTGCAGGCGGCCGGGGCACGCAATAGATAAGTGCCGCCTGAAACTTGGGTTATGTTTAGTTTGCGGTGAAGCAAACCATACCGTTCGTGACTGTCCACTGAGCCACCTCAATAAACATTGCCCCCAACAGAATAACCCCTAACGATAGGTCCTATCCTAAGTTTCGGGACGAAACTTCCAATTAGTTGGGTAGGATGTAGCGCCCCGTTCTCCTGGTGCGGAGATCGCGGCTAAGAAACACAAGACGGTATCGTTCGATCGGGATAGATTGAATTAAGAACTCGTCCTCGTTATGGATTTGTTTCTTCAGAATCGATTCCCATATTCAGTGGACCGTGCCCCCGGGATCGACTTAGCGGCAGAGTCAGGAGGGACCTCTCCGCTGCTATCTTTTATTGCCTCAGTTTTCGATGTCGCTTGTTGCTTTCATGCTTTGAGTTAGTTTTGGGATTTGCTTGTTTTCCTTGAACGGTTTTGATGGTTTTTATTGTTTTCGTTCATCGACTTGCACTTATATTTCGAGATTGGAAAGAGAGGAAAAGGATATTGATCGAGCTGTTCGTATTGCAGGTGAACGAGCAGTAGGCGGCTTGCGAGCGGAGTCGTGAAGCGCCTCTTTCCTTCTCCTTCCATAATCTAAGTGAGTGGCTACCAACCCGATTAGCTAGCCCTGCTTCCAAGCTTCACAGCTAATAATCTGTAATCTTCCTTGCCCCAATCAAACGATACCAAGTAATAATAAAAGAAACCAAGATAAAAGAGAATAGACTTGGTTATTATGCTTGTCAACCAACTGTGAACTGTTATCATACTGTATGCTAGTTTGTTTATAACTGTTCTATCAATCGTGCTAAGTATAGAACACCTTGTATGCATTAAAATGTTCAAATGAGGCTATGTTAAATGAATCATGCAATACCGACTGTCCTGTACTACTGTTTGCCTCAACTGCATGAACTGTTAACTTAGCAAACGTACTGTTCGATCACGGACAACTTGTGCACAAGGTAACTGGTTTCTGCGGACGGTCGCTGGGGCACTGGCACCAATCCGGTCCGGACGGAACCCTACTGTATAGTCAACTGTACTGGACGGAATGGCTTGTAGCACCACTGTACTTTCGCTGCAAACCATTCTCGTCTATGACTAGTGTCCTTTATGGCAACGCCAGTGATCCACTGTATATTTAAACCTATTGCATACTAACTAGTGTCTTCGTGGCAGGGAAGGCATGGTAAGTATTGTGCAGATAATTCAGACGGTTAGGTAAAATCCACCGAACGGTGGCACGTTCATTTCAGTAAATTCTATATGCTGCTTACTTGTAAATGAACTAAGGCAAGATAGAAACCCACAAATATGTATGCTTCATCAAACAACGTGTTAATTGGTATAGTCAGGCTAGCTCGCCTTCACCAGCATGTTTCGATATGCTGAACCTCGTTGAAACAGGTTTTCCGCACCAAGGCGAACGGAGCGAGGAGCCGAAGTCGTCTTCCCGATCCAGTCCAGCTGTTGGCGCATCTTCACCGCACCCTCGAAGCATTTTGGAGTCAGGAGCCTGCAACTCTTCATAAACAAATGCAGCTCCGTGGCAAAGCTATCCTCCAGCCAGGAGGTCCTCATCATTTTAAGTTTATAAAGGGATGTAATGTACAGGACTGCTATCTCATTTTGAGTCATCTCTTTTGTAAGCCGTTCGGCATATTAGCTAACTCGTTCAAGAGTTTGTAATAGATGTTCATTATCAATAAAGAGAACTTTTCCATGTTTCAAATCTGTGTTTCAATTTATCTGCGTACTCTGAATATGCTTGCTATGCAAAATACTTTAGCCTTGTGCGGGCGCAACCCCAGGCCCGCACGGCGGTCACGACTCAGGGGACGCCTCGGGGCGTGACACGTGCAACATATGGAATAAGAATAACAGTACAATGGCAAGGTATACTTGCCTGGCAAGGAAGCTGCAATGTACCAATAACCTGCTCTAGAGGTCGCGCAGAATAAATCCAATATCCTATGTACATATGATATAATACAATGAAATCATTAGTCATTACACTAGCACGCACAACCATATTTATACTGGTCTCAGGGGTATACTAGGGGTGGCACTAGTCATCTAACACAGTCAATTACGCGACTACTTACGCGGGTGTCCTATATTAAATATTGTAGCACAGTCAGTCAGTCAAAATAACATGTGTCTAGGCCCGTACATAATTGTACACAAGACAGTCATCTAGCATGTTCTTAGGGTCAACATGGTCAAGGTAACCATGGGATAATCCACAGTGTCCTAGGGTCGTACAATATAAATACACATATAGTCATAAGCATAAGGAACACGAGCACAAGATCAAAAATTACTTGGCAATATGGGAATAGTATATGTCATGAAGTTTGAGTTCTCATAATGCTAACCATGTAACGAATATGTCAAGGGTCAAATATACCATAACTAGTCATGCGAAAATAGTGACTAACAATATTGGAAACAAACAATAATTGTACTCGTCTTAGCCTTTTGAATGAATGCCTAATCCAAACACTCTTGCTACTATCCCAAATCTATGATGATCCGAGGCCTACCAAGATTTAATTTAGATAAAACATAATTAAATTACAGTTAGATAGTCACGTACTATTTACTCTTATCTTATTTTATTTTTATTTTTTTATCTTATTACAAACTTTCTTTTACTCCTTTAAGTAATTCGTTTAGAGATTATCGAATATAATTAATAATATGTTATTTATATATAACTAAGTATGCTTTGTTTAATGGTTAGATTTCATGGAAATTAATAGTGCAGCTTAATACATAACCATTTCTTTATACTCAGTGCTTTATTTCTCCTACTCTCGGAGCTCTTATTTAGTTGAGTTAGAATCAATTTCATGTACTAAAATTTAGCATATGGTAAAAGAACCTTACCGAGATCAAACTGGAAGAAGTGGATTCGAAAACAATATGGCAGGGAAAGAGGCACTGGTTCCTCAAAGTTGAGTCTGCGACTAGAAATATTCTGCGCTCGTCACGTCGGAATCAAGAAGACGATGAAGAATTGATGAGAACGAACAATCCGGTCTGGGCGAGGGTCGACGATGGTCCTGGATCGAGTTCGTCTGTGTACGCGGAGGGCGAATGGCCAATGTCATCGACTCGTCGTTGCACCTGCAACTGAGCCGATCGACAGCACCGTCGATCTCGCGGTCGACTCCGGGGATGTCAGCCCGCTTGCAGTGGATGCACGGTCGGTGATGGGCACTCCAATGTTCATGCTTCAGCCGGTGGGGTAGCTTGGGTCCAGGTGGCTGATCCCGGCGTGCTGGGTCGCTTGCTGGCATTTGGCATGCCGGAGTGTATCGGGTGATGGCCGGCAAGGGCGCTCGAAGGGAAGCAGAGGGAGGGGGTGAGCAGTGCAGCGGGTCGGTTCGCCAAGTGTTGTGATGACCGGGAAAGAAGGTGATGTCGAGGACAGGAATGGGAGTGGTGTGGTCTGGAGGAGGGTGGCTCCGCCGCTGGTGGATGCAGCGAAGGTCGGATCCATAACTCTGGTCGGCATGCACGTGATGCAAAAATGGAGACGATCGAAGGCCAACAGAAGGGGTTGCACAGGAGGTAGGGGAGGTTTGTAGAGGGGAGGCGGCTCGTCGACGAGGTGGCTCGGCGCTCCGGTCTCCGGCGTGGTGCAGAGGCGGGGAAACTGACCGGAGGGAGGTCGGAGAAGAAGAACAGGATGAGGAGAAGAGGTCGGCTAGGAGGCGTGGTACAGGCGAGTCTCGGTTGATACTTCGGCGAGACTCCGGTGGAGGGTGGCGGCCAACACAGAGAGGGAGGAAGATGATGATGAATAGGAAGTTGGGTGAAGGTCGGCTAGGTTAATTCCTAGGGTTGGGTTTTGATGTAAAATAAAAATAAAGAAAAGGGAATGAAGAGATGTTTATATACATGTGGTGGGTGTTTGACCTAAAGCTTGGTTTGACTTGGTCAACATCTCTAGGAATTGGGCCTTGGGCTCACTTGGGAATGTTGGGAGGCCATAACTTACATGGTTAAAATACAAGGATGGGTTTTAAATGAGGGATCGATGCTGTGCGTTTGCACATGCCGATAAGTTACAGAAAAATTCATGTGAAGGGAAAAATAGGTTTCTTTATGAATTGTCCAATGGTGGAGACACCTCAATGTATTTTTGTATAAAAGCCCCCCAACAATTAGAAAATTGCACAAAGGCAGAAAATTGGATTTAATTAATTAAATTGACGCGCACGATGTTTTAGAATTAATTAGGAGTACATGGGATTAAATTTAGGCGGCCACAATTGTCAGGGGAGTAGAGGGGACAGTATAGAATATTAATAAATTTTGGTTTGTACAAAACGGTCAAGATTGTGTCCCCAATTTCGATTGGGACGCACAAGGGTACAAAATTAGAATTTATATCGAATTAAGAAATAATGTCCGCGACGTTTACTGTGCGACTAAAATGTAGCACAACGGAGCAATGTACAAGGGTCAGAATAGTAGGTGGACATGTCTAGGATGAGATCGTGAAGTTTGTAGACAGGAAATGGCTAGTGAGGTACTCCAATTATCGAAGCAACGGTAAGATGCGCTACACGATATTTAATTATTGCATAATTAAATAAAAGCCGTGTTCTAATTCTAATTGGTTCAATCTAGCCCTAGTTTCACTATCTAAGCAAATTAGGCCTAAATTTGGGTGAGGGGGTTTACACTACAAGCCATTCCATCCAGTATAGTTGACTATACAGTAGAGTTCCGCCCGGACCGGATCTGTGCCAGTGCCCCAGCGACCGTCCGCAGGAACCAGTTACCTTGTGCACAAGTTGTCCGTGATCGAACAGTATGTTTACTAAGTTAACAGTTCATACAGTTGAGGCAAACAGGAGTACAGGACAGTCGGTATTGCATGATTCATTTTACATAGCCTCCTTGAACAGTTTAGCGCATACAATGTGTTCCATACTTAGCACAATTCATAGAACAGTTATAAACGAACTAGCATACAGTATGATAACAGTTCACAGTTGGTTGACAAGCATAACAACCAAGTCTATTCTCTTTTATTTTGGTTTCTTTTATTATTACTTGGTATCGTTTGATCGGGGCAAAGAATAATGCAGATTTATTAGATGTGAAGCTTGGAAGCAGGGCTAGCTAATCGGGTTGGTAGCCACTCACTTAGATTGTTGGAAGGGAGAAGGAAAGAGGCGCTTCACGACTCCGCTCGTAAGCCGCCTACTGCTCGTTCACCTGCACACGAACAGCTCGATTAATACTTCTTCCTCTCTTTCCAATCTCGGAATTGAAGTGCAATTCAATGAACGAAAACAATGAAAACTATCGAAACCGTTCAAGGAAAACAAGCAAAACCCAAAACCAACTCAAAGCATGAAAGCAACAAGCGACATCGAAAACCGAGGCAATAAAAGATAGCAGCGAAGAGGTCCCTCCTGACTCTGCCGCTAAGTCGATCCCGGGGGCACGGTCCACTGAATATGGGAATCGATTCTGAAGAAAAAAATCCATAACGAGGACGAGTTCTTGTTTCAATCTATCCCGATCGAACGATACCGTCTTGTGTTTTTTAGCCGCGCTCTCCGCACCGGGAGAACGAGACGCTACATCCTACCCAACTAATTGAAAGTTTCGTCCCAAAACTTAGGGTAGAACCTACCGTTAGGGATTATTCTGTTGGGGGTGACGATTATTGGGGCGGCTCAATGGACAGTCACGAACGGTATGGTTTGCTTAACCGCAAACTAAACATAACCCAAGTTTCAGGCGACACTTATCTATTGCGTGTCCCGGCCGCCTGCAGAAGTGACATACTTTCTCTAACTTTTCTCCATGCTTGCCACCATTGTTCGGATGCTTTGCAGCATTGTTTCCTCTGTCGTTGCTTTGGCGTTTGTGATTGTAGGTATGCACAGTGCCGACAGGAACGTGAGGATAATGTGGTTCGAGAGATAGGGCGTGATTCATGACTTCACGTATTGTACGATACTGATTAACGACTACGTGCCTATGAATGGCAGGGCGTAAACTGCCTTCAAACCTTCTAGCTCGACTCACTGCATCAGGTAAATAGGCCCTAGCGAATTTGGAGAGTCGGTTGAATTCAGCGGAGTATTGCTTCACTGTCATACTGTCCTGCCGTAGCTGCACGAACTCGTTTTCCATTTGACGTTGTACTGGAGGGGGTATAAACTCCTCTTCGAATGCGGCACGAAAAGTCGTCCACGAGATCGCCTCCTCTACGTGATCAAATTGAAGAGTCGATACACGTTCCACCAATCGTGCGCGTTGAGACGGATCTGTAGTTGCGCGCAGGCGACGCGCTTCTCTTCGGGGACCTCTAGCAGAGCGAAGTGATCTTCAAGTTCGGCCAACCAATCTAGAGCTACGACTGGGTCCTCAGTCCCGTTGAATGGGGTGTTACAGACTTTCTTGAAGTGGCCAAAGTCGAAGGTAGTCACGTCCCTCGGCCTTGGAATTTGTGGCATCTCTACTTCAAGCGCGGGCTGTTCCACCGGAGTCGGCGCTCTTGCCATGGAATGGTTAGAAGCCAAAGTCTGAACGATTTGTTGCAGGGCATCTACCTGCTTCTGTTGGACTGAGAATCGTGCTTCTATATTGTCTTGAAACTTGAGCTGACTCTCTTCTGCCCGCTTCTCGGCCCGTTCATAGCGAGCCTCGTCCCTTTGTTGGTTTGCCTCCAACATCCGCAACATTTGCTGGATGGGATCGATGCTTGGCACGGCTCGCTGGCTCTCTGAACTTCTCGAAGTGCCCGAACTACTTCCTTGGCCTTGCATTTCGTCCGGTGCTTGCACTGCAGATTGTGCTGGAGCCATTCCTTCAAAAGAAGGTAAATTACATTAGGATCATAATGTATTATGGACTTATTGCATGAACGTATCTCATTTTGGCCTAGCGAGTTCAAGAGTTCGCACAGAAATTTGATCATTAAAGAAACTTTTCCAGCACGAAGTCTAAGGAACTTTGAATCTGTGCTCTGATACCATTATGTCACGACCCGATTCCGTAGAATCGTTGGGGCGTCCCCCGAATCGTGATGTCGTGCGGGCCTGGGGTTGCGCCCGCACAAGGCTAAAGTATTTTGCATAGCAAGCACATATTCAGAGTACGCAGATAAATTGAAACACAGATTTGAAACATGGAAAAGCTTTCTTTATTGATAATGAACATCTATTACAAACTCTTGAATGAGTCAGCTAATATGCCGCACGGACTTACAAAAGAGATGACTCAAAATGAGATAGTAGTCCTATACATTATATCCCTTTACTAAACTTCAAAAGATATAGACCTCCAGGCTGGAGGATAGCTTTGCCACAGAGCTGCATTTGTGTATGAAGAGTTGCAAGCTCATGTCTTCAAAATGCTTCAAGGGATGCGGTGAAGATGCGCCAACAGCTGGAGTGGATCGGGAAGACAACTTCGGCTCCTCGCTCGGTTCGCCTTGGTGCGGAGAACCTGTTTCAACGAGGGTCAGCATGTCGAAACATACTGGTGAAGGCGAGCTAACTGAACTATGCCAATCAACACGTTATTTTAATGAAGCATGCATATTTGTGGGTTTCTATCTTGCCTTAGTTCATTTATAAGTAAGCAGCATATAGAATTTACTGAAATGAACGTGCCACCGTTCGGTGGATTTTACCTGACCATCTGAATTACCTGCACAATACTTACCATGCCTTCCCTGCCACGAAGACACAAGTTAGTTTGCAACAGGTTTAAATATACAAGATGATCACTGGCTTTGCCATAAAGGACACTAGTCATAGACGAGAATGGTTTACAGCGAAAGTATAGTGGGTGCTACAAGCCATTCCTTCCAGTACAGTTGACTATACAGTAGAGTTCCGCCCAGACCGGATCGGTGCCACTGCCCCAACGACCGTCCGCAGGAACCAGTTATCTTGTGCACAAGTTGTCCGTGATCGAACAGTATGTTTACTAAGTTAACAGTTCATGCAGTTGAGGCAAACAGGAGTACAGGATAGTCGGTATTGCATGATTCATTTTACATAGCCTCCTTGAACAGTTTAGCGCATACAATGTGTTCCATACTTAGCACGATTCATAGAACAGTTATAAACGAACTAGCATACAGTATGATAACAGTTCATAGTTGGTTGACAAGCATAACAACCAAGTCTATTCTCTTTTATCTTGGTTTCTTTTATTATTACTTGGTATCGTTTGATCGGGGCAAAGAATAATGCAGATTTATTAGATGTGAAGCTTGGAAGCAGGGCTAGCTAATCGGGTTGGTAGCCACTCACTTAGATTGTTGGAAGGGAGAAGGAAAGAGGTGCTTCACGACTCCGCTCGCAAGCTGCCTACTGCTCGTTCACCTGCACACGAACAGCTCGATTAATACTTCTTCCTCTCTTTCCAATCTCGGAATTGAAGTGCAATTCAATGAACAAAAACAATAAAAACCATCGAAACCGTTCAAGGGAAACAAGCAAAATCCAAAACCAACTCAAAACACGAAAGCAACAAGCGACATCGAAAATCGAGGCAATAAAAGATAGCAGCGGAGAGGTCCCTCCTGACTCTGCCGCTAAGTCGATCCCGGGGGCACGGTCCACTGAATATGGGAATCGATTCCGAAGAAACAAATCTATAACAAGGACGAGTTCTTATTTCAATCTATCCCGATCGAACGATACCGTCTTGTGTTTCTTAGCCGCGCTCTCCGCACCGGGAGAACGGGGCGCTACAGCCGCTCCGCCGCGACGCGTTGGACGCGAATCACCGTGCCCGTCCCATGGGCGTGAGGAAGGAATTGAGTTAACTGAATGGCCCGTTTGAGCTTTTGGGGGACGTGATGCCGCACGGGCCTGGGGTTGCACCCGTGCAAGGCCAATCGTTTAAGTTGATAGTTGGCTATCATCGCATCAATCGAGTAAGCAGCGGAAAGGGACTTGTTACAATGCAATGCATTTAGCTAACTGAGTATTCGGGACAATCGAGGTAACTTGGATTTCTTTAGCAAAGGCACACGTTCGTTCCATACATTATGCCCCCTTATACGATAGCATTCTCGGGGCAACAATCGAAACCAGGATTTCGGGTCTTAGGGACTGTGGCACGCCTATCGCTCCCTCGGATGATCCAGTACCTGCAAGCAAGTAAACTGTTGGTGGGTCAGCACTTTATATAAGTACTGGTGAGATAAATCAACTGAACAGAAACAAGCATTCACTCAAACTAACACTAAGTAATCATGTTATAAAATATTATATTACTAGTGATCTTTCTAGTTTTACCTAGGTTCGTTTCATGCAGTTCTCTAGCTGAGTCATATTATATTGTTTGGAAACATGTTTGGAAACAAAGTTTCATATGCAATAAGCAAGACAAGCAATCGTTCATGTTCCAGGGTGTGCGCAGCGTGTCTCGTGCGACTCCAGGGTCAGATGCAAAGCTAGACACACAATGCACAATCTTAGGGGCAGTCACTATCCAAGCCAACACAATGACTTAGCTATATGCAGGGCGGACTCCGAGTATCTCAGGATCGGCAACTGGTTGTACAGCATACCAATGACTCTTTATCTGATGCTAGAGGCAGCTGTGACTCATGGTTGCTTTCCACTATCTCTGTAGCAGCCGTGACACATGTAGTTCAGCTTTCCACCAATAGCCATTGTTCGACCGCATGCGAATGCATGTAACACTATCAAATAAACTCTAGTATGCAGACGAGATGAACCATCAGAATATAATCGTTGATACGGGGTAATCCGACTTATCACTTGAACACGTTCAGGCACAATATGGTTCTCTCGAAGCATAGATGATAGTGAACATGTTCATGCACTCTAGGCAAGCATTTCAGGATTCTCGTTAAGCAGACATTGTTTCAAAGACAAGCTAGGTGAGTTCGTTCATTAACATGCAAGGCAGGTTCTATCATTCTCTTATGAAAATATTGCAAGCAAAAACTCAGGTTATTATTAAGGCATGCAAGAATCAGAGAACGAAGTTCTGCCCACTCACCTGATACATAATGCCGACGCAGAGCGGGGCGTTACATTGTCTGCCACGTTACAAACGGGAGACAAAGTTTTACGCGCAGGGCACGTTTGAAACTTCTGGATTGGCACTGAGGCATCACCAGAAGTGTTGACTACCACGTCACAGACGTGAGACAACTTTTTACGCACAGGGCGTGTTGGCTGTGTTGTAACAACCTTGTTGATCAGAGAATAAGAGCTTGCAGGAAGGGTAGAGGACGTCTTAGGCATCCACACTTTATGCAGCTTCCTGTGGTTCTAGACAGAGTAGGAATGAGAGCTACTCCCTGCATGAAGCATGTCTTCATAAGCAGATTGGTCGAACTGGACGACCAAAGTCTTCTTCGTCGCTCTGATGGACACAACATCGTGTTGAGCAATTGCTTTCTCTCAGAGGAGAAAGTCATCCCCAGCAGAGTCGCCATTCTTGTTTGCGAGATTTAAACAAAGAGGTTTATACGAAACCTTTGCTTGCAAACTTAAAAAAAAGAGTACAATTAATCCTATACGAGGATGTTAAGTACAATAAAATAATTTTGGGGAAGTATTACTATAGGAGTCTGATTTATGGTCGATCACTTTGTCCCTTGGACCATACGATGATGAAGAAGTGCTGTAGAAGAAGAAGAAGAAGAAGAAAAAGAAGAAGATTCAAAGGTTGCAAGTGGGATTGAATTCTCGTTGCCGAAGTTGTCAACCAACACTCTCTGTCTGTGCTCTCTCTCTCTCTCTCTGATCTCTGATTAAGCCCTCTCTGGTCTCTGCCTGTGTGTCTGTCTCCCTGTGACCAGGGGTCTCTATTTATAGAGATCAATGAAATAACTGTCTAGGTTGGCGTAAAAGGCCAAACTGTGAAGAGAGTTGCATCTTTTATGCTGCGGTTATGACAACTGCTACCCACGTTCCCTACAGTCTTCTGAATTTGCGTATGACACATGTCCCATTACAAGGTAATGCATATAACTGCTTCTCGAAGATCATGGCATGCAAGCCACATAGGTAACTGCCTCTGCGTAAAGATGGTTGGCGTAAAACCCAAATAACTGTCTTGTTGGCGTAAAAGCCAAGCTGTGACGAAGAAGACTTCTTTTACGTTGCGGTTATGATAACTGCTACCCCACGTTCCAATTGTCTTCTGAATATGTGTATGACATATGTCCCTTCATGAGATAATGTATATAACTGCTTCTCGAAGATTATGGCATTCAAGCCACGTAGGTAACTGCCCCTGTGTAAAGATGGTTGGTATAAAAGCCAAATAATCGTCTTGTTGGCGTAAAAGCCAAACTCTGTATAAAACTTGATAATGCATGAATAATAGATAACCAGCATTAAATAGCCAATTATCCGTCACAACTGAGGTCTTGAGCGTATTCTGGGCTAAATAGCCTTATCACGTACCTTTGCAAATATAGCCGAGTTGGCGTATTTCGAGGAGATAGCATACGGCGTACTCCTTGTAGTTGAAAATAGCCTGGTTGGCGTAAAATACAAGGATGGTAATGTGAGCGTATTAGTCCCAGTCTTAGCTTTTCCAGTCATGACAAGTGTTTTAAAAATAGAACGAAATCTCGTGCATTAAATGCAGAGATATGCCTCGATCTCGTGTATTAAATGTCGAGATTTGCCTCGAGCTCTGTAAGAGAAACAACTTTTGATGTGGCGTCTGATTTCGTCTTATCTTGAGCGTAAAACTTCATTTCTTCCCATGTAGAATAGACATCATATTCTTTAAATGCGTAAAAATGACTTGTATCAAGAATATGTCGCTAAACGACAGCCTGGGTCTCTGTGCAAAATCATCATCACAGTCGTCCTCTCGATCATCGTGCAGTACTTTTGTCAGGAGTCAGGTTCACTGTTTTGTCTGACAAATTCATCCGAGAAATACGAAGAGTTCCTCGTACAACTTTACGCTGCATTAAAAACAAAAGTATTTTAAACTTTACACAGGGAGGTATAGCAACCTTTTTATGCCAAAACAGCCTTGAAGCGCTGCTTTACACGGGCAGCTCTGAAGCTCTACTTTACGCCAAACAGCTCTGAAGCCCTGTTTTATGCGGACAGCTCTGAAGCTCTACTTTAAGCAAAATAGCTCTGAAGCCCTATTTTATGTCACGCCCCGATCTCCCGCAGGCTATTTCGGCCGTTCCCGCTAGGCGGGAATCACCCTCGCCAACGCTCCCGTGGAACGATCGCTTTGACCCATCCGGGCATGATGTCGCACGAGCGTGATCCACGCCCGTGCAAGGCCGTGGCTCATTCGCTGGCAGTAAGAGTTCTAAGCCACAGAGTCGTACAGATTGTCCGAGTGCAGCGGAGTCATGAACGCATAGCGATTTGGTAACAGGTTCACTGAGTCGACAATATAGCGGAAGCATTGAAACACAAGTTTGAAGTAAAGCAACTCTATTATTGATATAAACATGTGTTACAGGCGGCGTATAGCCGAGATTACAAGTCGCTCAAGCCTCTCTCTCTGAAACAGTAAAAGCGTGCCAAGTGGCTACAATTGTGGAATGATTGTACAGGCGATGGTCAAGCTATGCTCCAACATTATGTCTTGTATATGTGCTTAAGTCCCGGACGCACCGTTGCAAGGCTTCAGAGGGAACTCCTGGCCTTAGCACGCACGAAGGAGGCATCCGCACCGAACGAGATTTTCCCGCACCCTGCATACAAACTGGTGGATTATCAGTACATTGAATGCACTGGTGGGGAAGCTACTCTCCCGCTCGACAAATCCAAACACGTAATATAAGTTCCGTGCACAACTATTAAGTTGTATTTCTAGTTGCCTTAGGATCAGTTTCATGCAAATATTGAATAGCCTAGTTCATGTCGGGCGGTGTCCCATGCAACATGAGAGAAAACACGTTGAGACTTACCAACTTACCATCTCCTTCCCTGTCCAAGGCAAACATTGAGGCAAACATTATTAATTCAGGCACGGGCAAGTATAAGCATTCAGGAGCATAGCATATGCAACATGCAAACACGAGAGTCATTGAACGGGACAATAGTTGGTGTGCTCAGTTGTTCTTTGATGCGATGCAATGACTCGCACGCGGATACCCGCTAAACGAGGATGACTTATCTATATGAACATGAGTCGCTGGCAAAGCCATAAAGGACTAATCCTAGACGAGAATAGAACGCAACGAGAGCACACGATGCGCTATGAACCATCTCGCCCGTACACGATGGATTGTACATGTAGTCCAAGGCCAAGATGGAATGCAACCAAGTACATGATATGCTGCAAACCATCTCGCCAGCACACGATAGACAACACATGATGTGGTCCTAGGCCAAGTGGAATGCAACCAAGTACGTGATATGCTGCAAACCACCCGCCTATACACGATGGACCACACTTGAAGTTCCATACAGATCGGAGCGGCCCCAGTGCCCCGGTGACCGTCCGTGGAACTATGCCTCATTTTCGAGTTGTCCGCGACATGCAAGTCAGGGTCAATCCAATTTTAGGCAATACGAGTACATGATTTATTTGACCAATCTCAGGCAACACGATTTATTTGACCAATCTCAGGCAACACGATTTATTTGACCAATCTCAGGCAACACGAATACACGATATACTTGAACCATGATTCTACGTTCAGTGAGTGACTTGCCTTGATGCATTCCCCTGGTTCGGGGCTGCCTTGGGTGACCTAACGGTCCTGGATACTTGCAGGTTCATTCAGGCATGGAACGACTACGTAGTAGTCTTCCGGGGTTTGGATGAAAATATGGCAACATTACAAGCAGACAAGCATGCGTTTCTAAGGAACATAATCAGCACGTTTGCTCGGGCCCGAAGGTAAGCCGAGAGATGAAACCGTTAGGGACTTAGCATGCGAGGGTCTGAATATAAGCAGTATTCCAATTTCCATGTTCTAGCATAAGCAATACAAGTTGGGATTATTCCCTTAGCTAGGTGCGTTGGATTTATTAGCATGCAGGGGGTGAATCACCTAGCGACTAGCATAAATATTCCAGATTTTTATGTGTGCTGGCTAAGCAAAGACAAGTTCACCGTAGCCACCCACCTTAGTGATGATTCACCTCGGTAGAGCGATACGTCAAGCGAGCCTCTGAAAGCCTAAGCCGGATTCCTGTAGGGACAAGTCTGGATATCCTTTGCATCTTGTTTGAGGCAAAGCGGGTCGGGACAGCTGCACTATTGCCGATTGAGTCGGCAGTCCGCTTGAGCGGAATGGGGCATTACATTTTACGCGGTCTTCATGTATGTTGGGGGTTTTTACTGTATAATACGCGTATAATTCCCCAGCGTATTTCATGCTTCTACACTTGTTTCTTAAGAAGATAGTTTCATAAGATGAATGATAGAACCTGCCTTGCATGCTAAATAAGAGAACTCACATAGCTTGTCTTTGAAATGAACTTGCTTACTTAACTAGAGAACTTGAAATGCTTGTCTAAGAGTAAGAGTTTGCATGAACATGTTTCACTATCGCTTGTGTTTCGAGAGAACCATATCGTGCTTGAACTTGTTCAGAGAGAGCGGCTAGTCTGCACAGAGAAATATGGTCTATTGGTTCATCTTGTCTGCATCCAAGAGTTTATCTGATAGTGTTTCATGCATTCGCATCGGTCGAAAAATGGCTATTGGTAAAGAATTAAACCTTGGTCACGGTTGCTACAGAGATAGTGGAAAGAAACCATGAGTCACTGTCACGACCTGCACCCAAAAATCGGGCATGAGCCGTGGGTACGTCCAGCCTACGCCGCAGAATCGGCGGTAGAACGCTGTAAAGGTCCGTTCTAGGTCAACCATATCTATCTATATCTCACTGAAAAATCCGGCATGACCTCTCCAAAAGGAGGGCAAAACCATGCAATATATATATAAAATCCTCTCCCAAAGGAGGCAACCACGCAATATATATATATCAATGATCTCAATCACAAAATCTAGAGGAAGAATAAGCACGATATGATATAAACAAAGAAAACCAGAACCAAGAGAGCAAGACAATCCAAAATAATACAGTCCAAGCCAAAATAGCTACAACATCACAGCATCAAAAGAATAAGTACAGACATCCAAAATACAGACCACAAGGAAAACCCAGAAAACCCACCTAGCTAACTAGGGTGCTATCGGCGTCTTCTCGGCGCACTCCTCCTCGGGGTCACAACAGTCGTCAATACCAGGCCCGTAGAACGTAGGGCAATAGTCCTCAGGATCCTCTGGAAAAAATATGCCCAGTCAGGACTGGAGCGAAGTACATAACTCTGAAAGCAACTCCAAATGCATGGTAAGGTGTATATGACGAGCAATAAAAAAGTAATCAAGATGCACAGGAAATAAATATATGCTGGAGCACAATAAGTAGCTGCAATGTAAACTGGAGAACAATACAAGTAGTGAAAAAGTAACTGCAGGTGAGAAATATGAATACTAGCTAAGTGCCTTGAGCACAAGTTCGTTATATGATCGGCTTAGGTTGCACATGAAAGTCACTACGATAACTCCGTTATGCGTGAGTTGCATAACCGACATACACATGAATATTGTTTGGCTTTGATCATATAACCAACTCACTACTCCCCTCCCCCACTAATACCATTGGATCCAACCACAACACGCTACGTACATGATAATAGCTCGCGCACACGAAGGCGAGAGCACAAGAAGCACATGATAGCACATGATAATCAATACCCGAAGCACATGATGAAATACACGTGATAGAGTACCCGCTGAATACGGTAAGGGGGATAGCACCTCATGACGGGATCCACTAGTACCAGCTCGTGTAATAAAGTGTCAGAATCAAGTATTACAGTTCTAGAACAGGTGATATAAACGCTATCATGAAATGGAAACTATCAGAGGTAGGTACTCGCTTGATGTCCTGAGCAACTGATGAGGATCGAGGTCCGGACCGGTAACGCAAGGACCTAATACGAAAAACAAGGATTAAACAGGGTTCTAAGCATTTAAACTGATATAAAATAATTAAAAACAGGCTTCTAGGGCTATTCTAGGTCGAACGGGTCAAACCGGTAAAATTCGGGTCAAAAAGTCAATCCGGGGTCCAAAAAGTCAACTCTAGGTCAAAACTAGGTCAAACGTTGACTTTTATGGTCAACGGGGACAATTATGGTCAAAGCTAGGTCAAACTAGGGTGCCTCTGAAATTCTAGGTCAAACCGAGCTCATTAAGCTACTAAACTCACAAACTCGCCTAATCGAGATACCGGGATACCCTCGGTATCCGATACCTCGCCCTAGGCCACGCACCCTGCCTAAACCCGCTAAAACCTATGCTAGCACGCGTAATTATATATATATAAACATATAAAAATCACTCCCAAGCATTTCCTAGGCTAATGCTCAAATACCCCGCTCGAAACTCAATACCTTGAATATCTCAAGGTATCGAGATACCTCGGTATCTCAAGGTATTGAGGTTTCGCTCTAAAACCCTCTAACTAGCTATCTAGCTACTAATTATATACCTAGTTATTAATCTAGGCTAGGTAATATAGATATCTACCATATTTATATATATCTAAGTATCTATATACATATATATATAGATATCCACACACATATGCATATAC